>JAMZAV010002417.1:0-332459 GCA_024449915.1 Sweltsa coloradensis | reverse complement strand
TATAAAATAGAAATTGACGTAAAGACCTTCGTTACGCGCATTCAAATTTCTCAGACAATTTTATTCACATGGGATTTTACATAATATGTGTAAAAATGAGTTATGAAGGCATCTATCATAGCACTTTTCCATTTGATTATGGGAAAAAGAAAAAAATATACAATAATTTAGAATATGTATATTTTTTTCAAAAACACGAAAACAACTACGCATTTTCTGAATGATCTATGATAAACATTGAAAATCTGATTAGATAGGAGAGTACAGATGGTCTTTATGATCAAATATGCCAAGTTGTGTTCAGATGTAATGATCTATGGCTGCAGGACAAGGAACGCGCCGAACATCAAGTCACGCATTCTCACTATTAAGCATTTTTTCCCCATACCAATATGCTGACACTTTCTAAGATTCTTCTCGTACCTACATATAGGCTAGTCGAGCACACTTTACTGATCTCACTACACTGCCCTGTATGTTTATATACAGTCATTGCCAGGACATAATTTTAATATTTTGTTCGCTATATTGATAAAGTCAACTCATAGGCGACTTAAATATGTACAACATTTCTGTATGCCTCCTTTGAACTTCAGAATACCATGTGTCAAATAAGTGTCACCGCTTCAAGATGCGTCCCAGCATTATTGAGGGTGACATCACGCAACAGTATTCCAACGAACGCCACGTTTCATATTACACCTTTCAATCACGGTTCCGATGACTAAACGCTGACGTTTCGTAAGTATTACATTCCTCTACCCTGCGTGTATTAGTAAGCTTTGCATTTTTGTCATGATGCACAAAATGCGTTAAAAGGCATAGCCCATTCACAATTTGTGTCTTGCAACCTACTAATCATAATCGATACATCACAATAAATTAATTTTAAAAACATGTATACAGTAATAGAAAAATATACTTTTGCGTTACTTCAATTCTACATCTAGGGACATTCATCTACAATCTACATCAAGCATTCAACGGATTACGTAACGACAGATAATATCATGTACACCACTGCAACAGAACAGTCCGATCAATGACATTACCTATAAAATTTATATTTCATTCGTGAAATGTCATTGTAGAAGGGCAATTCCACGGGTAATAGCCCATCTTTATTTTTTGGAAAAATTTGGTTCATTAGGGGCTACTTGAAAATCATAAGAAATATATATATATATATATGTGGCTCGTTGGTCTTGTGGTTAGCGTATCTGCTTCCAATGCAGAAGGTCCAGGGTTCGATTCCCGCTAAAGTCAGAAGTTTTTTAACTTCTGATTTGGACTTCAGTCCATCAGTTATTGTCTTAGGAGTTTGCAAACGGTGACTTTTGAGCCGTCCTAGCAACGAAGCACATAATAAATTTCAGAGTTGTTCTGAATCGGCCTTGTTGATTCTGGCGTTGATTCGCGGGTGTTCGCACTGTCCATACCACTGATTGCTATATTTCCTATTAAAAATATCGATCTTTGGTTGGTTATATCGCTCACTCGTCGATTGCGTCGGGGCCTGCAGGGTTGGCTTGGTCGCTTTGATTTAAAGTCCCCCACTGAAAATTAGTTATATAACTGAGTGGGTAGACTAAATAAAATTTATTTATTTATTTATTTATTTATTTATTTATTATTATAATTTAATAATATTTAATTCTTATCAATTACGTTAGGCGGAATCAATTGGTGATAAATGCATAACGATGCATAACAACTTATCAAATTTAACATTCACTAAAAAAATTGTTTTGTTCAAATCCCGACTATTCTAACACAGTACAAAATGGATTTTGATGAGCAGGTTTACAATATTATATACGTGAATTAAAATTAGGTTAGTAATGACATTGTATCATTACATGATCGCAGGATTACGTACCTAGTCGTTTAATAAACACAGACGGAGTTAGCTCATTCGTAAATAAAAAATAAATTCATTCATTTGTATTTAATACCAACCAACACATAACTGATTTTCAGTGATGGACATTAAATTTAAAGTAGCCTCGATTAGGTCGACACAATCGACGAGGAAACAATTACCAACCCACTATAGCTCGACCAGTGTTTTAAATAGGAAACACCGATTGCACAAGCTGGACACGATTCCATCCACGGACGGCGCCGGAATCAACAAGTTTCACTCGGAGCAATCTTAGAATTTGTTATGTTCATCGTGGCTAGGACACATTTTTAACCAACAAACTTAAGATTCGCTGGATTACGTCCGATACCAGCCATTGGCAATCTCAAAGGGGTTATTACCCCCCAAAAAAATGTTTACCACACAATCTATAGCATAATACTACATTAAAATGACATTTTTAAAAATTATATCTTGTTTCTGTGATTTTACACGAATTTTTCAATTTTTTAAATCCAGAAATTTGCGAAAATTGGCGTTTTGGGAAATTTCTTAAATCGGCTTTAGCTTGTTTTTTTGTTCCACATAGATACTAGAGCATAATACCATTCTAAAATGGCTCTTTATGTCATTTTGCCTTGAAACTGTGCACAAATGTACACTCAAAGACGCAAAAATATGCATTCTAAAATCACACCCCTTCTTGGTAATCAGCATATTTTGACCGAACCAGTTGGCCAAATTACAAAACAAAATATAGATAATTTACAGAAAAGGTTGTCGAGAACGTTAAAATGTCCCGTATTTTTTCGGATCAAAATCCCCCAAGGTCACGGGGCGTAAAGATCGTCCCCACGTTATTTCTTTTGGGAGATTTTTGCTGATGGGATCTAGTTCGAAAAATACCAAATTCGACATTTTTTCCTTGTCATGGTGGACCCAATAATATTTTTGTTGATTTCTAAATTCATAACTAGGTAGCCTGAATGAAATATTTTTTTGAGTTTAACAGGTTAATCCCCCTTTAAAGGGGTATTTAAGCGCTAAACTCAAAAAATATATTTCATTCAGGCTAACTAGTTATGAATTTAGCAACTAACAGAAAAATTATTGGGGCCACCATGACCTCCCAAAAAATTGTCAGCAGTGAGAAGACTGCAGTTAAAACTGCAATCAGAACGGTGTGTGCATGCCCTGCACAATAAAGATCTAAACCGCAATATTGCAATATGCAGTTTGGCGCAATTATTGACCCTGCAACTGTTTCCAACTACGTCCAATGGTTATAGTTGGCAGTAGTCACCAGGTACTAGCGCTTGTAATTACCTACTCTGAATTGTCAGTGCATTATAGATCTCAATGCCTCAATGGATGGAACAGTTCTGCAATGAATCTCATGAGTATTAGTGTTTGATTGTATTTATTAATATCAATTTCCACCCACGACAAAATTTCCGACTGTAATATCAAGAAATTCCATAAATTTTTTCGGGGGAATTAAACTTGTTATCAGATGTAATACATAAGACCCTCTTCACGTGAAAGCTAGATATGTTGCGGATAGGACACTAAGGAATATCCGAGGGCTGTTTAAGAGGACTCGATCACTTGCATTCGCATTAACGACTGAGAAATAAACTCTAAAAATTCTTCAGTCAGGATTGCCGGTCTCGACGGGATATGAAACCGGTACCTTCCGAATCAGAGTCAAACGCTTAGCGCTCGAGTCAATACTATCGGTGAAATTCTGTGGTTATTATTTGGTAAGGATCTAGCTGAAGGTCTAGTCACAAGAATACAATTATTTTGCTTGTAAGTAAGAAAATAAATAATACATGTTGTTCGCGCCAATGTTCTTATTTCGTCTAGTATAGTTCTAGGTTGGTTTATATTTCACCTGTCTCTCATATTCTCGTTGTGATTTGATACACCCTGTTTACCCCTCTTTTCCCCTCATTATGACTAGTTTTGTTATCTCTTCTCTTGAAACCAGATCTCGCAGTCAGTTGCTCATCCAACTTCGTAGGGCATAGTTGCTCATGCACTCTCGTAGCAAACAGTTTCCTTGTATTCTCATATCAGTGCAAAGTGTGCAGTGCATCTCAGTTCTCACGTCGCCCGACTTCAAGTCGACACTCTACGCTCTCATAATACGTTCGCCTTCCAGTTGCTACTGCTGTTGGGTTCGACGGCCGAACAGGCACATTTCTTACTTCTTACTTCTCTGTTTTTTCTAAGCTCAAGCTTCTTTATTCCTTTACTATCTGTTACGTAATGTGCACCCCATCTACGCCACCATGCTCTGCACTTCAATCTCACGCCCGCACTACATCTAGGGTAAGTGCAGTGCAAGTTCAATTATATAGTCCACAAATTACTATTTTCTCAGGGCCACGGCCCAAACACATGTGCTTCAATACAGTAAGCATGTACAGGTACCACCTTTGTAAATCAGTTATTGGATGAGCGAAGCGAAGACTTCAATTTCACTTTCCCTGAGAAAAATAGCTCGGGTGTTTTCCCCCCTTTTTCCTGTTTGTTCGCTCTCTACCGGGAAAACGACATATCTTGATGAAAATTGGAGGAGACCTTCGAAATCTCTGACTACTAAGTTTTTGGGTACAATCGAAGAAATATTTCTCATGAATATCGTACTTATGCGATTTTTAACATTTGTAATGTGATATTTTCGTTTTATTTGGCCCACAACCAGGCAAACGGCTACTCCGATTTTAAAAAACTTTAAAGGAACGTTTGAAACCACTGAACTTAGATATATAATGATTTTTGGGACAATCGAAGAAATATTTCTCATAGAAATCGTACTTTTAGGTCAACGATAATCAAGCATAAAAGCCCATCCATCAACGCGACTAAAAAAGCGTAAGTGAAGCGGCCTTATATAAGCAATGATATAAGTTGGCCTAAATAGGATATACGTTGAATAAATAAATACAAATTATAATTAATCCAGAATACCTAGATAACGATCACCACGGCTCATGATCGAAATCTCTGCTGTCGTCGTTTCAACATCTGATGTAAATATAAATCTCAACTTCAAACAACATCCTTCAAAATAGATTTCTATCTCGTGTTCAAAGGCAATTATAAATTTCCAGTTGTTCATTTTGCAGCAGCAGCAGCAGTTATCGATAACAAACGAAGCACATCTTATCGCAATAAACGCACTGATTTCAAAACAAGTGAACATAAAACACACAGGGTTCACGTAGGACGTTTTATGCCCCGCTGCACTCTGCAATTAGCATGGACGTGAAGCTAAGTATGACGTCACGCTGTTGTCAACCCTCGGCGCGTTATTAGCGCAATCGACTGTAGTTGAATGTTGTACGTCCGTCTGAAGAGAGTGAACTGGAGATTAAATTTTATTTTGGAGTTAAGACTGTTTGCCAAGCTCGGGCCAACTTTTTTACAATGTTGAATGCCTATTTAAAAAACGCTCGATCGTCAAATCCAGCAAATTTCACATACAGAACGTACCTCTTTTTGATCTGATCACCCAAAAAATCTGCATTTTTGGGAGGCTGTTCGCAAAGGATGAGCGCGTGTCTCTGTCAAAGCCGATTTTGAAATTCCAAATAATTTTCTCTTATACAAAATCGGGAAATTACTATAAATTAACTGTTTGGTTTCATATTTACGGTCAGTTAATAAGAAAATTTAGCAGTATTTGGAAAATGTGTCTTTATACCAACTATTACACACTCTTACTTAACATTTTAGTGCAAACCACAATCCGATAGGACAAACGATAGAGCTTCCAAGTGATCCTGACTTTACCTCTGCGTTATGCGTCAAAGTCTGGTTTTCTCGAGCTTAGCCTGTCATTGCTTCAGAGGAGAAAAAATATATTTAAAGTTGTGGATGCTTTTATGAAACGATTCTGTTCTATTACGTGGCAATAAATAAATAAAAACAAAAAAATCATATTTAGAGTCGACCTGACTGATTTTCAATGGGAGAAATTAAATTAAATTTTATGAACACGATTCTACGTATGAAAATAGTATATACTTTGGCCTCATTTAGATCGATATATAATAATTTTTCTGTATTTTTCTGTTGAATAATAATTGATATAAGTAAATTTGTTAAATATTTATCATAAATTAAATTAA
The DNA here is from genome assembly GCA_024449915.1 of Sweltsa coloradensis. Taxonomy (NCBI): domain Eukaryota; kingdom Metazoa; phylum Arthropoda; class Insecta; order Plecoptera; family Chloroperlidae; genus Sweltsa; species Sweltsa coloradensis. Next base: position 326,453 of record JAMZAV010002417.1, on the reverse strand, counting down.
TTGACCAAGACATGTCGTCACAGCGAATATATTTTATTGTGTTTTGACTTTTGTGGGGGCTGTCCCCTCTGAGTTAAGATATACATAATTCAAATTAATGTTATACTTGTTAAAATACTTTTTTTAGGATAGCCCACACAATTTGGCCTAGATCGTCAAAAAACATTAAAGTATATTCGACGTGGCAAAATGTCTCTATCAATTAATTTTAATGATGAGTTGATTACTTTTATTATTTTAAATTTAGTGTTATCTCTAATCACTCTTCCTTTAAGGCTCAGCTTTCTGTTTCGGATCGTAATCGTTATCATTTCACGTGAACGAATAAAGAATCAATCTGTGAAATCCAGTACGCGTTTTTCTCAATTCGTTCAATCGCAAATTTCCAAGTTTCACTCAATTTTGTGAACTTTGGGAATTTATTCCAAGTGAAGAGATTTGATTACACAAATTTTCATACTGGATCTCAATTCGTAAATGAATATAAACGCGCAGGTAAATTTTAAAAGTCGTAAGATAAACTGTTCATTGTGAATTTTCTAAATTGAATTCCATGTTTTGGGATTTTTTTCCTTTCCTTAGCCTATGTCTCGCAATGAATGTTTTAAGTTTTTTTTTGCAACCAAGTATTGATATCAATAGAATGGTACTCGATTAACATTCATGCAAAATTTCTTATTGATATTTCCAACCGTTCAGCTGCAATCATGATCACATGAGCGAGTGCATATGAGTTGCCTCGGCCTACGCCGGGCCGTCTTAAAGGGGCTAAAAACCCCAAAAATTATTTTTTACCACGTGATCTATAGCACAATACTACACCAAAATGACCGTTTAAAAAATTATATCTTGTAACTGTGATTTTACACGATTTTTTTATTTTTTTTGATCCAGAAATTGGCGAAAATTGGTGTTTTGGGAAATTTCTTAAATCGGCTTTAACCTGCTTCTTTTTTGGTCCACATAGATACTAGACCATAGTACCAATCTAAAATGCCCCTTTATAACATCGTGTCTTGAAACTTGCCTAAATATACCCTCAAACACGCAAAAATATGCATTCCAAAATCACACCCCATCTTGGTAATCGGCATATTTTGACCGAACTACTTGCCCAAATTACAAAACAAAACATAGAGAATTTACAGGAAAGGCTGTAGAGTATGTGAATAATGGCCAATATTTTTTCGATCAAAATCCTCCAAGGTCACGGGGCATAAAGATCATCCCCATGTTATTTCTTATGGGAGATTTTTGCCGATGGGACCTAGCTCGAAAAATGTCATGTTTGACAATTTTTTGGGAGGTCATGGTGGCCCCAATAATTTTTCTGTTAATTGCTAAATTCATTACTAGTTAGCCTGAATGAATTTTTTTTGAGTTTAGCGGTTAAATACCCCTTTAAACAGACTTAACGTAATAAGTGTCTTGTTGTTCTAGGCATATGCTAACTGAAATTACATCCCGCTACAAACATACAGCATCAAACTCTAAATATAAGTTGGTGACGTTGTGACTGATTGTGTTCTTGGCCACTGGTTTCAAGATCTCCATAAATACCATTACCCTTAATTTGAATGTTACCCGTATCTTTCAAGTCAATTACTTGACTATTATTTTCTCAGATCGTCAAAACTCGCGGCAATTTTGACGTGCCATGTTCTAAAATGTTGTATTACGTATTTCAAAAGGTAAAATATAATCATTCTCTCTCTTCCCTATTGAGAACATTAAGTATAATTAAAATTTTATAACGTATTTGAGCCAAATAATAATTATTAACTGTAATTATTAAATTCCTTTAGAATATTAAAAATGTAGGGAATTTAATGTTTTCTCTAAAAAATGTCCGAAAATATCACAAGAATTTAATAACTCCACTTTTTCGGAACGAAACTAGCAAATAGTTTTATTGAGCGGGTGTTGTTTGTGATCTTCGTTCCTGTTTAGGACAGGACTTTCCGGTCATTACAAAACTAAACTCACAAGGACGAAGTTTGTGTGGTGGTTCCCACCTCCCAGACAGACCGCATTGCGCACACAGCTAACCAAGCCAAGTTTAACACCTGTTTCTAATGGCCGATGCCTTTTGTTAACGACTTCAAGTTAACAATCAATTATTCGAATATTATGGAGGCTGAGTCCTGGTTTTGGCTTTGTTTTTAACACTTTCCATACACCCAGTTTGATGCCAGCTTTGATCTGTTTCTAATTCTGCTCCTTAATAAATCAATCCTTTGACAGTCAATAAAAAAATCCATTACTAAAACTCAGTTCAATGAATGAGTGAATAAATTCGAAAATATATATTTTTTTTTAAACTTGATTTATATAATAATATAATGGAATTTTCTGAGTGACAATTCTGGTTTCTTTGTAAAGTTATTTTGGAGGCTAAAACACCTAACGAAAATCAATTCTGTGACGGAATTAAAAGATTATAATTTTTAAATAATGTATTCAATACAATTTTACGAAATTGTTTCTCTTTTCATCTTTACCTGTTACTTGGTGTAGAGCTTTAATCTACGGCTCTATAAGTTTTTACACTCAATATTAAAATGTTATAGATGTGCGTTTTCATACAGATAGTGGGGTAAAGATGTCTAACATTAGTGCAAAATGTGAAACAAGCGCGAAAATTTGCATACTGACTAATTCGAGTGTGCTGAATCCAAAAATTTATGGCCCCAAGATGAACTACTAATATTTCTATGAGTAATTAATGTAATTACATTAATCAATTAAATTAAGATAATCAGGATTTATTCAACTCAATGTGGTCAAGTGAGGTATTAAATGAAAGCAAATAATGCATACAACATTTGTGATTTGTTAAAAGTGAAATTTAATTAATGATTATTAATAAAATCAATCAATTAATAAAAAAATCAAATATGTTAATTAAACACTACAATAAGATGAAAAGTTTAATTAATTTGCATTTTCAAAGTTTTTTTTTTTTTTTTTTTTTTTTCAAAGTATTGTAAATGTCCAACAACTTGATATGCAAGTTATGATGATTCCTGACACAGTGACAACTACAATAAACAATGATTGTAAATGAATCAGTAAAGAGGTAATGGCGTGTTCGAACATTGTCCATTGTGTTTAGATAAATTACAATTACTCATGAATGAGCAATTATAATAACTTGTATTTCGAAACAATTATAGGAAATTATAGCATATTTATTATTATAATGTATACAAAGTATTGAAAAACAGCCGACACATCTGTCTTTCAAGCTTATAGTTAGTTCAAACTCTGGCATTGACGGAATTGACGGAACACTAGACACCCAACGACGGAATTGATCATATGAAATAAAGCTAATTAGTTAATTGGATGAGCGAAGCGAAGACTTCAATTTCACCGACCCCCCAAAAAATTTAGCTCGGGTGTTTTTTTTTTTTTTTTTTCGTTTTTCTGTCTGTTTGTTCGCTCTCTACCGGGCAAACGGCATATGCGATCTTGATGAAAATTTGACACGACCTTCGTTTTCTCTGAACTTAGACTTGCCACGTTTTTGGGTACAATCGAAGAAATATTTCTCATAAATATCGTACTTTTACGATTTTTTTCGATTTTTTGGGCGATATTTTCGTGACATTTGGCCAATTCTGATCAAACGGGTGGGGCTACAACGTTCATATTTCACATGGACATTAAGGTTATGGTGATGTATTGCTTTCTGAAAGAAAAGTTGAAAAACTTAGCCAGAATCGAGAGAAATAAAGCTTTTAATATACGTTTTTTGACTTTTTGTGCGATATTTTCGTGCCATTTGGGCCAATTCTGACCAAACGGGTGGGGCTACAACGTTTATATTATACATGGACATTAAGGTTATGGTGATGTAGTACCTTTTGAAAGAAAATGTTGAAAAAGTTAGCCAGAATCCATAGAAATATAGCTTTTAATGTAAGATTTTTACGTTAAATAATAACAAATTAACAAGAAACAATAGAAACTTGACAACAATCACCTACAATGCGTCGGCAGAAAAACAAAGCACTTGCAAAAGTAAAGATATCCCACGCAAACTAAAAACTTTAAAAAAGCTCATCCATCAACGCGGCGGGACTTAAGCGTTTTCCTAGTTATGAATATATTTGTTTACAATATGTTCGGGGCTGGATTTTGATGTATTTTTGTTCTTAAATTAGTTATTTGAAAAGTATTTATTTTTGGACCGTCTGAGAGTATTATTCGTCTCGTTGAAGAAGAACAATTAAGAATCACATAAAATTTTATATTGGTAGGTCTATCATACTTATCATAGTGATGAGCATCATTTTAATCGTTTGGGTGAATTGTATCAGACATGGTGTAAGGCTCTAAAGAAACCATTTATTTTATACACCGTCACATATTGATGGATTCTGGTTAATTTTTAGAGTTAAAAAGCAGACATAACCGCGGTTTGATCTAGCGACCATCTGTATCAGATTTGGGAATAAAGCCTTATCAGTTATCACAAGTGCCCCAAACAATGTAGTTGTGAAAAGGCAGCTTGTTCGAATTATCATTCGATTTTGATAGAATTTTATAGAAGCTTCCGGATTAAATAACATCACCAATGACATCTCCAATAACATTGAACGTTCGACATTGATAACATTCGTACATTAACGAACATGCTCGATAATCAGTTCGAGGGGATTTAATCGATAACTCATTTAACAGAATCGAACCCAGAAGGAAATTAATTCAACTGTTGAGCTTTACGTTTTGCTGCTCGAAATTGTTTTTAGAGACCATTCCAATTTCATTCCCAACGCCCGAGGAAAGTTGGTTTTGCATTGATTTCCTAACGCGAAACATCTCACAAGTCACAACTACTTTAATGTTGAGATTTGCAAAAGATCTGTGGGTGTTGTAAGGCGTCTAGAAATGACTTGAATTTAACGTGTTGGAAAATATTTCAAAACTAAATCTCAAATTAAATTTTTGAAAATTCTTAAACATCTTAATATGTCTAAATGTTTTGACTGCAGATTTAGATAAATATTGAAAATCTTGCATTAATCCATTATTATTAACTTCACCAAGTATTAGATATTATGTTATTTTAAAATGAACAACGTTTGTTGTAATGTATTGATTTAGGGTAACAATGCCTTAACATCTAACTAATAATAATAATAATATATTGAAAATGCTCTTGCCCCTTAGGGCAGGATGGCCAATTGCCAATGCAGGGCACGTGTGGCCCTATGTAGCCTATTCCCAAGTAATTAACCAAGAAAAGCACAATTGCAATGTCATATAATTACAAGGAAAATTTTCAATTGTAGGCATATACACAGTTATGAAAGTACTACGGGGCAGATGCTCTTTCTGTCTTGCATTTAAATAAAATAAATAATAATATAAATTGTATTTAGGGTCTACCCACTCAGTTATATAACTGATTTTCAGTGTTTTCAGTTCAGTTTTCAGTTCATTTGTTTATTATATTAATATAATGTTTTATATGTTAATGTTAAAAAAATGGAAAATATTAATAAATCGATATTAAAATAAAGTCGTGATTTGTGGCACGCAAAAACAGGAACGCGCCTAACACCAAATAAGTCTTCCTCTATCTTAAGCAGTCACTGGCTTCCGTTTGCTGCTCTACTGTTGCAAAAAGTGGCGAGCTATTAGTATCTATGTTTCCAAGTATCAGCTATTGCCTCCAGCAACAACATGCCAGCAACTTGGCGTTGTTGTTTATTAATTAATAATGATGACATGCCACTAGCAGGCTAAGCGCTGCAGGCTGCGTCGCCCACCCCCGACGACAGACACATTAATAATGCATTTGGCATTGAAAACTTGACTAAATTGAAAACAATAACGGGGTTTTATTGAAATATTAAAAATAACGTTATTCAATAGTGCATGCATTGTGGGTCGGACAATCCTTTGACCGAATGTTTACAGTATCAGTGTAGTGTAATGGTGGCACAGTAGAGAGAGCGTGCGAGCGTGTACAATGGGAGGTGACATGCATGTCCACTGTAACCTTGCGTAATATACAAAGCAACCTACAACACGTTTATGACGTTATTCCATTAAGGTTGATGCTTCGCAAACGAGTTATCATTCTACGCATACTTCTCACCTACTCAACTTACTTATACTTGATATTTACCTACCATTACTTATCCTGGTCCGCGGTGGAACTCATGATTAGGGCGCTGGTCCGAAGCGTATGGCTTACGAGGACGTGGGTTCGAGTCCTGCATAAGGCATGTTTTCTTTGAAATCGTCCTTCATCCTCATCTATCACCACTCATCGTCTCGAATTGCCTTAGTGCATTACTATAAGACGTTGAGCAACAAAATCTTCATCATCATCATAATCGCACAAAAAACGCACACACATGCCTTATAGAAATAAAGTGAAACTCCGTTTTACCTTCAGTCGTTAATATGTTTGATAAGTTGCGTCCCAATATGAAAGAAACAAGGGAATCCATTTCCGTGATTATCTTTAACGACAACATGTCGTTCGACAGAAATAATTATTCTAAAATATTGACCCACATACGCAGTGCGGTGTACATTTTGCGTGCGACTTAGAGTAAATGTGTGTCGGGGTTCTATGAAATAAAATATTACTAAAGACCGTCAAGTTATAGTTTTACTGGTTTTCAATCGTTTCAAATCGCATAAAATCGTGACCTGGTAATACAAAATACCGTTTTAATATTCCCCTTATATACCCTGGTTTCTACAGGAGCTTTAATGATTCTGATTGAGTTGTATTTTAGGAAGTTTCTTAATTGATTTTATTCAATTAATATCTTGGAATTATTTCGTGTCCTTCGGCCAAATACAACGAGGAATGTTTTTGTGCCGTATTACAAACTTCTTCGATAGCCACAAGTTGCAATGTAAATTATTTCGATTTATTAATAACCGTTGGACAAGACGGTAAACTTTGAAAACGTAATGATGTCGGAGTATAAAAACACTTCATCATAATTTTCTGATACTTAGTAGATATCAACTGATTTTTCCCCCCCTATGAAAATGGGAATGTGTATCTCTCTTGAGGTGGTTTTAACTCGATATTATTATTTATTTTTGAAATTGTACAATTAATTTAAAATAATATGCACAACTCCTGCATAGAAAGTTAGAAACGGGCCATGAGGGGCAGTCATAAGGTGTCTAACTCACTTTGCTTATAACTTTACCTCTTAAAACCACATAATAAAATGCAATACAAATAGATTGACAAATAGTATAAAAGGAGATAAAGTAAAGGCTGATCAGTAGGCCTATATGGTATGTTGCGGAAAATACAATTATTGTGAAGGGATATCCGAGGACTGTTTAAGAAGAACCAATCCCTTGCATTCGCATTAACGATCTGAGGAAAACCTCGGAAAGAACTTCCAGTCAGGATTGCCGGTCACGACGGGGTTCGAACCCGAGACCTCCCGAATCAGAGTCGCGCGCTTAGCGCTCGAGCCAATTCACTGTCGGTAACTGAATGCTTGAATCTCGGCCATATGCGACTCTACCCACATAAGTGTCCTGTGGTCAACCCACTCACTATTCCCCACATTCAGTGCTAAATCATCCACATTTCTCTTATTCACGCCCACCCCCAGACAGACAAAGTGACCCTTTGTGGATTCGCCATAAATTTGCATGAAAACCGTACAGGTCCACAAATTAATGCTTAAACAGATTTCAAAGTACTTAAATAACCTGAAAACTGACTAACGTTCTCGTTCATGTGAATGGGTGTTTGAGTTGTTCGTGATTGTCTTCGCGTGTGTAATGACTCGATGGTTTACATAATTGATACATTTACGTTCATCTTGTTCATCAAGTTAGAAAATGGAAACTATTTTGGTATTAAAATCCTAAACAAGAAAACGATTCTTAATTTAGTTTACCTCCTTAAAACTATAATCTTGTTCGCAAAATACAATCGTTCATTTTCACAAAGAACTTTAGAAGCTTGTAAAAAATGCGAACATTTGTTTTTCTTAAATGAAAAGAGTCAAGGTAAACTATTGTCAGTAACGTGTGCGTTAACTAAAACTTTATATTCCAAACAATATTATTTCTTTAATCGCTTAAAAAACAGAAAAAAAAGAACAACTCGTCGATTGCGTCGGGGCCTGCAGGGTTGGCTTAATCGCTTTGATTTAAAGTCCCCCACTGAAAATCAGTTATATAACTGAGTGGGTAGACTCTAATTTTTTTTTTTTAAATTTATTTAAACCATTTTTTTATTTAACCTGTTAAATTAGTTTGTTTTTAATATTAACTAGGAATTCTTCTAAACACTAAACACTAGAATTGTTTCTTTTATTTACTAAAAATTAATGATTGCTTAACCAATACATTATACAATGAAACTATTGTAAAGCCACACTTCATCTTTATGTCAAGTTTATTGTTTAGGTGGAGTAAATAATATTTATGTCAAATCAGATATTTAATTACAAACAAAATTCGTCTGGGACTTGAACCCGGGTCCCCACTTTCTGGGCGGGCGCCTTAAACACTTTACTACCAACAATATGGTTCGGTGGTCTGTGGGCGAGAGGGATCTCGAAAGTTTTGTATTATATAATACATATTATTTAATGTTTACTAGGCAGAAATTAGAAAATTTGTGTACAACTCCAAGATAAGTAGGCCTACATACCGAGAAAATCCAAGAAAAACCTTAATTCATTATTACTCGGTTTTCATTTTGTGGCCACATTACAACAGAAGACATGTCCCACAATTGCAATTTACCAAACATTTACAAAGAAAACAATACAATATATTTTACGAGTTACATAAAGATGACTATTAAAGTTAATACTAACATGTATTAGTCTAAGTGAATAAAGATCTATTTTACTCTACTCTAAGTGTGTGGTTGTGTGAGTGAGTGTGTAAAGTGTAAATACATATTGTATGTGTATGCATGAGTGACTGGAGCAATGATATTTAACATAGGCTGCACAGGCGCGAGCGTAGCAAATTAAAACGTCAAACTAACCTATTCAAGATGGCGATTTGACGTTTTAATTTATGCTTTGCATTATGTTTTAAATGCGATTGAGTATTTTTCTTGATTGTTTTGATATGGTTTTAGCTTGTGCAGCATGGGAATGCACAAACAGAAACAATAAGAAGTTATAGCATAAGGGAATTTATGTAGTAATCATTTGGTGTTAATGGCTAATATGCTCACCTGTCCACCTGACAGCCATCATGAAAAATATTTGGGCTACAAATCGCCACAACCTAATTTAACATACTAGGAAAACGCTTAAATCCCGCCGCGTTATTGGATGAGCGTAATTCGTGCATTGAGCTGCCATGTGTTATGCGGATTTTCTGTTGTTCTGTAAAAAAATTATTATTAAGTTCAAGATTTTTTTAAATTTAATTAAATTAAATTAAATTAAAAATAACTTTTTTTAAAAATTAATCATAATTTTAAAAAAAGAATAAAATCGAAAAATTGCGATTTTTATAAGAAATAATTATTTGATTGCGCTCAAATTTCACACGAATATATAAATTCATAAAACTAAGGTTCTGTTAAAAAATTATTACAAAAGGATAAAGCATGTAGGTGTTACAAGTCAAAAAATTGTTTTAAAAAAAACGCAAAATTTCTATTTTCATGAAAAATAATTTTTCGATTGCGCTCAAATTTCGAACGAATATCTTTATTAATAAAATTAAGGTTCTGTGAAAAAATAATTGAAATCGGATAAAGCATGTAGGTGTTATAAGTCGAAGAATGTTTTTAAAAATCGAAAAAAATCGTAAAATTGCAATTTTTATGAGAAATAATTTTCCGATTGCGCTCAAAAACGTGGCAGTTCTAAGTTCAGAGATTTCGAAGGCCTCCATAAAATTTCATGGTAATTGGAGTATTGGTTTAGCCGGAATCGTGTTAACAAACACACAAAAATACAAAAAAAAGAAAAAACCATTCCGTTTTTTTTTTCTCCAGTGTAGTGAAATGGAATCTTCGCTTCGCTCGCTACGCCCATCCAACTAACTGACATTTATTCAAGATGGCTTCTAATTGTGATGCCAGTGGACCAATGACTGGGGATCTAGTCTACTATGTTAAATATCATTGGACTGGAGACAATAGAGAGAATCAAAACCCCTACTAAATATACGAGACTTTAGTTGCGGGCTAGACACACATAATAGCCTTTGTAATAACGTTTGTAATAGCTCTGATTATGTGGCCAGCGTAGAGAGCCCGAATATCGCTCGCTCTCACACGCCGTGTCCACACCCCCAATCTCGTTATTACTAACGTTGTGAGGATGGCGACTACGTAAATAACATTACCAGAGAGATAACATTTCGTTTAAAAACGGTGTTTTGCAAACACGATCGTTTTTTTCTACCTCTAAAACGTATCAAGATAAAATATGGGTCGTGAGGGATGATGATAACAATATAACGTGTACTTTAAACAAAAATCACAAACCGGAATTTTGAAAACAAAGTGCTCAGAGACCGAGGGACTAAAAGTAATTTGGGGGTTTGAACTCAAAAGTTGGCTGCCCTGCCCTGCAACGTTGCATTTTGCCTTCATACACGAGAAGGATTGTTCTATTTTTGAAGTTGACAATCGAGTTTTGTTGCGGGTGTAAAGTGATGAGGATGGCACGCAGATTAGCCAAGAAGAAGATGAAACACGCACAAACAATCTGCGTCACTCCTGTGTGTGGAATACTGTGGAGGAGCGTGGGAACAACAAAACCTGATCTATATAACCATCCTACTAATGACAATTGTGCGTGAGTTACTCTAGTGTTGTGCGTGTACATTGCCTAACGCATTAACAAATAATGCGAATTGTAAACTTTTGTTGTATTGTTTTCACTGTTGTATGTAACATTATTTTTTCTAAAAATTGTGTTATAAGACACGTATTGGACATCAACACTAATAGGCCTAAACAAAAACGTTCCAGATTTTGTTGTAAAATATTTAAGTTTTTACCAACTTTACATTAATTTGTCTCTCAATCTCATTCATCGGGAAACACTCCCGTAGGTGTAATAGATTAATTTTACATTTTTTTAAAATGGTCGTTCTGGCCTTACATTTTATGACGTCGGTGTCTTGACTATTACGTCATAATATTACGTACAAAATTACGTTATATATTACGTTTAAGTTTATAGAACATAAATACAGAATAGACAATGTTATAATTCAACGTCGAAATCTTTGGTGTAGGGCACCTGGGCACCAAAATATCCCTCTACTCATCTTCCCTAGCCCCCAGGGTCTCCATATACATTCTGTATCATCCTTGTTCAAGGTCAATGTAAAGAAAGCCATGTTAATCAGGGGTTATTTTCGGTCTTTAACGTTGAGGCATGACACACGCACGAGACGCAAAGAAAATTAAGCTGAGATTGTGATGTCGTTGCTAATTATACATAAATTACGTGTAATTTAGCTAATTATCCCAATTATAAATCGACTTGACCTTCATAAGCACACTCATGTATTAACAGATTTTTAAAAAAATCCTCATAACGTCTTTAAAATCGCATTTAATTATACTCTCAAAATATTCCTAAATTTATTTCCGTGGTGAATCAAGGCTCGAAAAAAAAGGTGCGATCAAATAAAATAATAATAATATTGAAATATGAATATGAAAATCAGTGGATGAATGGGTACAATCTAAAATACACGAATTTATTTAAGATGTATTTATTTATTTATTTTTATTTGAACATAATTTGAATCGGCATGAATAATATCTGTATTTTTTTTTTTTTTTTACTAAACTTGCAATTTTATATCAAACATATACTTTTCATGATTAAGTCACTATTGGGAGGCATATGGTGGCAAATATAAGTGCAATATTATTTTCCTAGCAATTACACAAAGGCCTATAATGTATCATAACATGTGAGTCTTCTTTAGTATTCAATTGGTGCTTTATTTACTAAAAATAAAACAAAACACAATATTTCTCGTGTATATACAAAACAGAATTCCCAAACAATATTTCCGTCTAGTAGATTGTTTAAAAAGCCCAGTAGCATCCTCAATGAAAATAATTACATCTTTTGTTTCGCCTGCCTCTGCATAATGGTTTGTTTTACCATGCCGCTAATCCCTTTTGTGTTTGTCCAGAGGCTATAGAACACTTTTCGGGGTCCCCTCCCCCCCCCCCCCCCCTTCTACAGCTAATCAACCCGGCTATCCCATATAATGAGGGTATCTCTTTTCCTCTCTGCAATGTAAACTAAATGGCATCTAAATTAACGGCTTAAGACGCCCCCTCCCCCCCCCCCCCCGTTGACACGACACAAAACAGAAAACAAAAGAAACACGACAAAGCGGAGACCAAACAACCGAATAGGAGGTAGCGACGAACGAGAAGACCAAACAGAGGAAGGTAATTTAGAAAAAGAAAGACAATTTAATAACACAAAGCAACCTATATTTTGGCGAAACTAGAAATATAATTGCTTTACTTTCCGCTCAAGGTTTTTATCAACTGAGAACAATACACACAGACTTGGAGCAATATCAGTCAGCGATTTGACTGTAACCGGATAACTATCTCATAGCGGTTTAGTTTACTTTTTTCTACGAACAAACATGAACTTACATCCGGTCAAACGACTTAACAAGTTAGGAATGGGGTGTTATTGTTGTTGTTTTATCTAATTTGTAGAAACGAGTACTAAAGAATTTGCATTTTCATATTAAAGGTAATAAATAAATTTCGTCTTTTGGGTACTGTAACCAGCAACGAGGCGTTTTTGACAAATTTTCGAAATTGAATTTAATGGGTAAATGTGTCTGTCCACTTATACGAATACGTTTATTTATTTATGTGTATTTATTCAAAGTATATATACAGGTTGTATCCCATGTGTCTGTAGAGTATTTGATCAGACTGTACAATCTGATAAGGATGAAATATTTTACCATGTTTTCCTTCCAAACGGTTGAATGCTATTTTAATAATAGGATAAATATTATATTAATTCTTTCGTTGTGAATAAGTTCCATTATATTGATTCACTATTTGTATTGAAATGTAGGCCTACCAAAATTTGCCAAGATATGACTTCATTTTACAACCGATGCATTGTTACTTAAAACATCGTCAAAGTATTGAAGTGAAAAACGCTGAATCACAAAATGATTATTGAATTAATTGCTTTCATAAAATTACCGTTTACGCCATTAACGCAAATTCAAAGTAGGCCTATAATGCCCTGTGCGAGATATAGAGAGTAAACTATACACTTCCTACGTCTGCCCCACCGTGGAAAACATGTACATTTTTTAAATATTGTTTTGTGGGGATACGAAACTCCCCTAATATAATATGCATCACCTTTCTGTTCTTCTACCCGCCTTTGCATGTGTCATGTCTCGATTAAAAACCGATCACCTAATTGACATTAGTATGTTTGGTTGGCATTTCCCTTCAACAAGGTTGTGTCATGATAACAATATTATGTGTAAATCTTACGACATTGCATTTTATATGGCATTGTATAAAACCTGAGTTTTTTCAGGATTCAACAATCAGTGTAAAATATGTTGGCGTATGTGTGGAAAATATGAATGCTGAATTGGCTTGTTGGATGAGCGTAGCGAGCGTAGCGAGCGAAGCGAAGATTCCATTTCACTACACTGGAGAAAAAAATCCGGAATGTTTTTTTTTTTCTTTCTTTCTTTCTTTTTTTTTGTATTTTTGTCTGTCTGTTAACACGATTCCGGCTAAACCGATACTCCGATTGCGATGAAATTTTATATATGCCTTCGAAATCTCTGAACTAAGAACTGCCACCTTTTTGAGCGCAATCGAAAAATTATTTCTCATGAAAATCGCAATTTTACGATTTTTTCGATTTTTTAAAAAATTTCTTCAACTTATAACACCTACATGCTTTATCCGATTTTAATGATTTTTTCACAGAACCTTAATTTTAAGAATTAATATATTCGTTTAAAATTTTTTTGCAATCGAATAATTATTTTTTATGAAAATTTCAATATTACGTTTTTTTTCTTTTTCTTAAAAATTACAATTAATTAAAAAAAATTAAGTTAATTTTTTATTTAATTTGATTTAATTTAAAAAAAAATTTCAACAAAGTTCTGATCTATTCATTATGTAAAACTCCCATTTTTTCGGGTGAAAGTCCTTTATATTTTAAATAGAAACGTTAGGGTGTTGAAGGTTATTTTTGTTTATTTTTTAATTATAATTAATAAAACTCCTTTCCATGTAAAAGTACTTTATATTTTAAATAGAAACGTTAAAGTTTTTGTAGTTTTTTTTGTTCATGGGTGATAACAATTAATTAAACGTCTTTTCGGGTAAAAGTCTTTATATTTTTAATAGAAACGTTAAAGGTTTTGAAGTTTTTTTTTGTTTTTCAAATGAAAGTCCTTTATATTTTAAATAGAAACGTTAAATGTTTTGTAGGTTTTTGTGTATTTTTTCACGTCCGCTATATTGCATATTTTTATTACTATTATTATTATTATTTATTTATTATATTTTATTTTTAAATAATAGTTAGTAATTATTAATTCCTTATTGAGTGCACAGCAAACATGGGTTACTTGGTTAGACTTCGTCCCCAACTACGTGACGCGCCAACTACTTTTATCGACCTTATAGGTCACCCATCAAGGCCTAACGAACGACTAGTATTTAGTCTCCTGTAGCAGCATCTGACAACTGCCAGTCGCACTAGCAGCCTCGCTAGTAGTTCGACTTCTCGACGCAAGGTAGCAGCACCTCCTTGGTGAGCTCAAGCGGTCAAGGAAGTGTTATAGTACTTGCTCACAAAAACACATTTGACTGTTTGACATTGACTTCCGATAAAAAGACAGGGGAGGGTATGGTTCCTTTTTACAGCGGTAAAAGAATTATCTGTGTTTGTGTGTTGCAAAGGCAAGGCTTAGCAAAATTTATTAGAAATAACTTTTAAAACAATAGGGTATTTCTGTAATCCAACATCGACTTCTTTCAAATTCGTATACCCAACAAACAAACACGTAAACAAGCGAAACCACGAGAAAGGAAAGTTGAACAAATTGAATTCAAATTTTGAAAAATTACAAAATATGACAAATGCATTGGTTGAAGTAACCAAAGATGGTTGAAAAGCAAAATATATTTGTTATTGGCCTAAGTATAGCCATGCATATATACACACTCGCGTTCTCATCATTGGGGCTCAATATTATTATTCAAAATAGTTTAGCCCTGGTTTCCGGACGTTATGAGAAATTAGGGCGCGTCAACCGGTAGGTCATAAAGCATTATACTCTAGCCTTGTAGTGTTGTAGATGCGGGAGGACAGACCCGTGCTGGATAGATCCAGCCACAAGCAAGGGTGAGAAAGAATGGTGGTGGTGGTGGTGGTGGGGGGGTTCTCATGACGTTATCTTATTTGTATTTGTTCGTTCCTTCGTTGTCGAGTTTCAGTCGATTACCCCAAAAAATTATTTGTTACCACATAATCGCATAATACTACACTCAAATGACATTTAAAAAAATTATATCTTCTAACAGTGATTTTATAAGAATTTTTCTTCTTTTGATCATGAAATTTTCGAAAATTGGCGTTTTGGGAAATTTGGGAAAATTGGCATTAACTTGCTGCTTTTCTATTCCACACATATACTAGAGCATAAAATGACCCCTTATTATTTTTTATTTTATTTTATTTGTGGCCACATTACAACAGGACAAATGTCCCACAAGTGTAATTTACCAAACTATGACAATACAAATCGCAACAATACAATGAAAAATTAGTTAAATAAAAATGACTATAAAATTATATAAACATGAATGTATGTGTGTGTGAGACGATGAATGTATGTAATGTATGCGTGTTGCATTGTATGTATGATTGAGTGAATGATTGTGTGAGTGTGTAAAGTGAAAATATGAATTGTATGTGAAAGCACGAGCGACTATAGACATTAGTGAAGTTGATTATAATATTTCTTTTAGTTGTTTTCGAAAGTGATGGATGTTACTATTGTGCAAATCTAAATTAGACCCATTTAATGATAAAAGATTGTTGTACGTAGCCTGCAACCTTATTAAACACGAATACTTGTGCACATCAATGCGGCTGGAGGGAAGATGAAACAGTTTATGAATTCGAGTGTTCCTTGGTGGCACATGGTAGTTTAATGACTCAAGGCGTGTCAAGCAGGTTATTAGCAACTTTGAAGAGCAGAACAATGTCCACAAATTTCCTCCGGTTTTCAAGGGTACTTAGATTGTTGTCAGAACACATACCTAGATAATTTACTCTATGGTATTCCTTATTAGCCTTGAAGCACAAATGTTTGAAATATCGTTGTTGCACTCTCTCTATAACAGAGATTTTTGTGACATGGTTTGGATTCCAAATTTGAGTTGCATATTCAACTTGAGGCCTCACTAGAGTTATGTAAAGGCGGCGTAATGTTCGTTCACTGAATGTGTCAACACAGTTCCGATTTATAAATCCTAACATTTTATGCGCTTTAGGAACTATTTTTGAAACATGCTGATTAAACGACAAATTTGACGCAAAAACTATTCCGAGATCTCTTATTTCAGTAACACGCTGAAGGACTGAACTATTTACACAGTAGTTAAAATGTAGCTGTTTCTTCTTGTTTGTAAAAGATATAGTGAAGCACTTTGACACATTAAGATTCAATAACCATGTCCGACACCATTCTGACAGCGAATCAAGATCAAGTTGAAGTCTGAAGTAGTCCATTTGATCCGTGACAGGAAGGTATAGTTTCAGATCATCTGCATACAACAGACATTTTGCACTCTTTATTTGCGATGGAAGGTCATTTACAAAGAGAGTAAATAGAAGAGGTCCAAGAATCGACCCCTGTGGTACTCCAGACGTGACTGTAATGAATGAAGATGAACTTGCATCAATACCAACCGATTGTGTTCTACCAGTAAGATAGTCTCGTAGAAGTTCTATTATCTTTCCACATATACCAAAGCTTTCTAGTTTATGCGCAAGAAGCCGATGGTCTACAGTGTCAAAAGCTTTACTAAAATCAGTGTAGACTGCATCAACTTGCACCTTTTTGTTCATGCAATCAGCGATATCTTGAGAAAATATTGCAAGATTTGTTACTGTAGAACGTTTGCGCACAAAGCCATGCTGCTCCGGAGCAATTACCATTAACACATGGTTGTAAATATTTCTGTGTAGAATTATTTCAAAGACTTTAGAAAAGATCGGTAGAAGGGATATCGGCCTGTAATTTGACACCTTAAAGCGACTTCCTTTTTTGAGAACCGGTGTTACAATAGCTTGCTTCCACCTTGAAGGAAAAATGCCAGTAGTCAGTGCAGAATTGAAGAGATGTGCAAGTGGATAGCTTAAAGGTATTTGGCAGTGTTTAATAACTTCAACGGGAATTTTATCAGCACCAGGTGACTTTCCGTTCTTCAGATTTTTTATTACGTCAGCAATTTCACGAGGGGATGTGGTTATAGCTGATAAAGTCCCTAATTGATCACATGCACTTACATTTGGTAAAGGACCTGCAGTGCTTGATGGAAGAAAGGTGGTTTTAAAATAACTAGCAAACATTAAAATTACATTACATCGTGCCTTGAAACTGTGCACAAATATACACTCAAACACGCAAAAATATGCCTTCTTGGTGGTCAACATAATTTGACCGAACCACTTGCCCAAATTACAAAACAAAATATAGAGGATTTACAGAAAAAGCTGTAGAGTACGTCAACAATGGCCAATATTTTTTGGATCAAAATCCTCCAAGGTCACGGGACATAAAGATCGTCCCTATGTCATTTCTTATGGGAGATTTTTGCCGCTCGAAAAATACTAAGTTCAACATTTTTTCTGGGTCAAGGTGGACCCAATAATTTTTCTGTTGATTTCTAAATTCATAATTAGGAAGCCTGAATGAAATATTTGTTTTTAGTTTTCGGGTGAATACCCCTTTAAGGATGCGTTAATTGTAAACTTAGAAAGTCTAATAGGTACCTTACTCTGGACTAGGGGATGTGGGGAGGACAGACCCAGCCTTAGTCATAAAGGGGAGGGAATTATGAGGGGGGGTCTCACGTCGTGGAAGTAGACGTCATCGTCGTTGTCGTCGTCAAGATTTTCGAGGGGGGAGAAAGTGGTTCTATAACCTTAAAAGTATTACTCGAAAAAACCATCATACAAAACTGTTGTATACTGTTGATTGGCTAATAGGATATTGACTGATTGATTGAACGTTGTGCTAAACTAACTATTGATCCAGAAATGTACCGACAATCAGTCGGTGAAGAAGGTGACTGATTGCAGTCAGTTGGTTGGTCAAGGTACTGAATAATAATTAAATGGAGAATTATTCAGACAAGTAATGGACAATAAGCTTGTTTGACTTATTGATGACTGATTCATTCATTGTTTAAGGGAGTATAATCTAAATCGATTTTTCATTGATATCTGATTAAATGACTTGAGTCTTACTGACTGCTAAACTAAGAGCAACAGATCGTTGATCGACTGTGATTGATTGATGAACAATGTGATTATATAAGATAAGATAAATATTTATTCTTTAGTAGATATTATTTACAAACTAAATCTAATCTCTACAGAGATGTGCAAAGATTGGTATGTAGGCATACCTAGACATAAAGTTTACATAAACTTAGTGGACTTTGTAGGACACACATACTAAACAAGGAGACAGGTACAGGCTGTGATAAAATACTAAATGATTAAGGATTGACCGATTGATGACCTAGTTTAATGGAGTCCAAGTAAAAAAATAATTGAAGAACATAAATTATTCAATCAATTAATTATTCGGTCAACAAATAGGGCAATCATTCTTATAATCAAAGAACTAATATTTTTAATAGTTTAAATGAACTATCACAGTTCTTGGGTGCATTAAATAATATTAAATTAGCTTTTTTGGTTGACTTTTTCTGTCCAATGATTACTACGATTTTTATCTTATTACTTTTTCAAGTTCAATTGCAAAATTATTTTTGTTAAATTAAGATATTTTTTATTATAAAGTAGTAATAGTATAACCAGTCTCTATACCATATATTACCAGTCAATGCTGAGACCAGAGCTAGTCATATCTAACCAGTCTGCTGGAACTAGAGCTTACCATATATTACCAGTCTATGCTGAGACCAGAGCTAGTCATATCTAACCAGCCCTGCTGGAACTAGAGCTTCCCATATATTACCAAGTCTATGCTGAGACCAGAGCTAGTCATATCTAACCAGTCTGCAGGAACTAGAGTTTTACCATATTTACCAGTCAATGCTGAGACCAGAGTTTGTCATATCTAACCAAGTCCTGCTGGAACTAGAGCATCCCAAATATATTACCAGTCATGCTGAACCAGAGCTAGTCATATCAAACCAGTCTGCTGGAACTAGAGCTTCCCATATATTACCAGTCTATGCGGGGACCAGAGCTAGTCATATCTAACCAGTCTGCTGGAACTAGAGCATACATATATTACCAGTCTATGCTGGAGACCAGTGCTAGTCATATCTAACCAGTCTGCTGGAACTAGAGCTAACCATATATTACCAGTCTATGCTGAGACCAGAGCTAGTCAATATCTAACCAGTCTGCTGGAACTAGAGCATACCATATTTACCAGTCAATGCTGGGATTCGGAAACTGGAGAAGCACTTATCAATCAGCCTGCAGCGGCAGGTAGATTTGTTTCTTTTCTGATCAGGGATATTTTATCTATGAAAGTAGGAAATCCAAAATCTTTAGAATATCCTATAAATCCAGTTCTTATTACGAAGGCGCATGATGGGGAAAGGGAAAAACTGGTAAAATATAGATTTTTTTTAATAATATTTTATTGTATCAGAATATTTCCAATAGCAGGGTGTCTACAAATTTTCCATTACAAAATTCCTGACAGCCAGAGTAGAAGTTATTTTACGTCTTCGTCGATCACGCATTGAAACACACTGACGTAACACACTGATGGCTTGCTTGTACTGAGCGGCCTTGACGGGAATAGCGCTGCAGTATGCCACGGTGGCGCTATCTAGGAACCGGCAGCAAAGATGGCCGGTGCTTGCCTCTCTTGTGGTGCTGGACAATCTATAGTTTGCTCTCGCTAAAATAGCCGTGTTTAAACTTGATCAAGTGCACTTTATTCCAGAATAACTTTTGCACAGATTGGGTAACTATTGATTGCGTACTTACACACAAACAGTATAAGGAGCACCCCCTCAATCTCGCTACTAATTAGGAGAGGCGAGATCAACGCCAACTGAGATCTGGACCGTCGGCTTGGGATTTTTAATAATATTTTATTGTATCAGAATTTTTCAATAGCAGGGTGTCTACAAATTTTCCTTTACAAAATTCCCTGACAGCCAGAGTAGAAGTTATTTACGTCTTCGTCGATCACGCATTGAAACACACTGACGTAACACACTGATGGCTTGCTTGTACTGAGGGGCCCTTTGACGGGAATAGCGCGGCAGTATGCCACGGTGGCGCTATCTAGGAACCGGCAGCAAAGATGGCCGGTGCTTGCCTCTCTTGGGGGTGCTGGACAATCTATAGTTTGCTCTCGTTTAAAATAGCCGTGTTTTATACTTGATCAAGTGAAACTTTATTCCAGAATAACTTTTGCACAGATTGGGTAACTTTTGATTGCGTGCTTACACACAAACAGTATACAGGAGCACCCCCTCAATCTCGCACTAATTTAGGAGGGCGAGATCAACGCCAACTGAGGATCTGGACCGTCGGCTTGGATCTGGTAAGGCCCCTCACCCATGTGTCAAACACCCCACCAGAACTTAGGCCTACACCTCCAACCACACACACCCTTATTTTCCCCCAAAACCTTGCTCAACGCACACTCAAACTCTCAACAATCCCTAATAGTCTGGGTTGTTCACAAAATAAAACGGCAAAAAATAGTAGGAAGGTTTCACTTGGAAAAAAATAGTCATAAGGTCAAAGAAAAGCGATACAGAAGGGGAGCCACGAAAATGTCCCTTAGGATTTAAAATTGCGGCCATGATGATAGGCCTATTATTTACCTATTTTGAGTGTAAAAAAAACGGTAAATAATGTTAGAAAGGTGCTACATGGCAAAAAATATTCTTAAGATGTTAAAAATGGTTTACAGTGGGGGAGCCATAAAAAATGACCCTTACGATTCAAATGGTCGCCATGTTTGAAAATATGTATTATTTTAATTTTTTGGAATATAAACATACTGAAAATAATGATAAAAAGGTGCCACTTAGCACAAGGCTCTTCTTAAGATTATAGAAAAAGTTTACAGAGGGGGAGCCAAGAACAATACCTCTTACAATTCAAAAAGGCGGCCAATGAATGATATGGTGTATCAAATTATATTTTGATTTTTTAATGTAAAAAGACGGCAAATAGTGATAGGAAGGTGTCCATAGGCAAAACCTTTTTTTTTTTAGATGATAATGAAGGTTTACAGAGGGGGAGCCAAGCAAAACAGCCCTTACGATCCAAAATGGCCGCCACGAATTACAATTGCGAACCTTATTAGTATCCAATTTCGAATGTTAACAGACGGTAAATAATGATAGAAAGGTGCCACTTGGGAAAATTACTCTCAAGATGTTGTGTATGGTTTAGTGGGGGAGCCAAGAAAAAATTTCACTTACGTTCAAAATGGTCGCCATGATTTTTAAATGTGTATTGTTTCCTATTTTCGAATGTCAAATGCGGCAAATGATAAAAGTGGCCACTTGGCCAAAACATTTTCAAGATGTTGTATATGGTTTACAGTGGGGGAGCCAAGAAAAATATCCCTTACAATTCAAAATAGCCGCCCTGATTGAAAATGTATATTTTTTCCTATATTCCTATGATCACATTTAAATTAATTTAACTACTATATTATAGTAAAAACAAAACATGTAGGGCCTACGTTGATTTCTAATGACGTGGACATTTGAGCACTTCTTCCTTACTTCTTTGTTACATTTTGAATTGAGGTTGTTTATAATAATATGTCTTCATCCTCAGGAATACTGAATTATGAGAAAATAATATATAAAGTGCTGAATATAGCTGTAACGAGATGAATAACCATCCAGAAATAAAAGAGATTTATTTATTTAGGCCCTATCCTTTAACTTTAAAAAAAAAGTCTATTATAACTTTCTAGCACTGGGTTTACCTGGTGTTGCAGCAGTTCAGTCGGCAGTTGGAACATAACAATGCACAGGGAAAGGCGGCATCTTTGCATGAGCATCGTGTGATGCATCCTTTCTTACACGAGCACTTGACAAGCTCTCTGCAGCAGTCCCATATCTCCGGCAGTTTAGTCAATATTGGATGCCAAACTCCACCATTCAAGAACCATCCCCCATTCTTTTGGTGATGAAGAAATTGGCGTAAAAATATCAGCACTTCCCAAAGATGTCCCCCTTTATAAGCAGTACACTGAATGTGAAGCTGGAGTGCGTCTTAAATAGGAGGAAGACTGTCAAAAACTTTTGTTCTTCGATGTAAAAAGGATTTTCCTTGCTTCATTGACTTTTCCTACATCCGTTTGTGCGTCGTACAAAAGAACAAAATAAGTTCTAAGACGTCTTGAGTGGGTTTGGAACGGTTTTGCAACGGACAGGAAATTTTCATTCTGTTTGTACTTTTTTTGTTCTTGTTACTTCACATTACTTGGAAAATGGACCGACTTTCTTCACAAGCACAAACAAACAAGGGGTTGTATTCCTTCTCGCAAATCACCTGGTACAAAAGTTTGATTTGCAGAAGTCGTGACCAACGTGGGTTTTCCTTTATCGTATCATCTCAAAATGCTGAGGCCGCCCTTGCTGGTATTTCATGTGATTCTCTTGAAGGCTGATGGCCGCATCATTGGTCACGTGATGGATCACCGTAAACTCCTTCTCCAAAAGGGCAAGAAAAATGCTTTGGGAAAATATCGGAAATCTTTCGATAATTGTCACATCAGCTTTTCATGAAATTTTCCCGTCCGTTGCAGAACGTTTCCAAAACCACCCCAAGACGTCTTAGAACGTATGTTGTTCTTTTGTACGAAAGCACACACGGATGGAGGAAAAGTCAATGAAGAAGGAAAATCCTTTTCACATCGAAGAACAAAAGTGTTGACAGCCTTCCTCCCACTCAAGGACGCACTGCAGCTTCACATTCAGCGTGCTGCAATCAAGGAGGAAAATCTTTGGGGGAAATGCTAATACTTTACGCCAATTTCTTCATCACCTAAAGAATGGGGGTGGTTCTTGAATGGTGGAGTTTGGATCCAAAATGGACTAGACTGCCGGAGATATGGGACTGCTGCAGAGAGCTTGTCAAGTGCTCGTGATAGAAAGGATGCACACTCGATGCTCATGCAAAGATGCCCGGCTTTGCGGGCTTCCCCCGTGCATTGTTATGTTCCAACTGCCGGAACTGAAAATGCTGTAACACCAGGAAATCCCCGTCTTAGAAAGTTATTATAGACTTTTAAAAAAGTTTAAGGATAGATATATAAATCTCTTAAATTTAGGGATGGTTATTCATCTCGTTACAGCTATGTTCAGCAATTTATGTAATATAATTATTTTTCTCTATTTCAGTTTTCCTGAGGATGAACCACGTCAATTAAAATATAACAAAAAAGTAAGGAAGAGGTGCTCAAATATCCACGTTTTAGAAATCTACATAGATGTTCTTTGTTTTCATTATAATATTTATTAAATGTTATCAAAGAAATATAGGAAACAATATACTTTTTAATCATGACGGCCATTTTTTAATTGTAAGGGATATTTTTCTTGGCTCCCCCCCTGTAAACCATATACAACATCTTGAAATGTTTTTCCAAGTGGCCCATTTTTATCATTTGCCGTCTGTTCACATTCGAATTAGGAAACAATACACATTTTCAATCATGGCGACCATTTTGAATCGTTAATGAAATTTTTCTTGGCTCCCCCACTGTAAACCATACCAACATCTTGAGAGTATTTTTGCCAAGTGGCACCTTCCTATCATTATTTTCCGTCTGTTAACATTCAAAAATTTTAGACTAAATGTACGCAATTGTAATTCGTGGCGGCCATTTTTGGATCGTAAGGGCTATTTTACTTGGCTCCCCTCTGTAAACCTTCTTTGACACTCAAGAAAATTTTTGCCAATGGACACCTTCCTATCATTATTTTCCGCCTTTTTTCATTAAAAATCAGAAGATAGTTGATACACCTTGTCATTCATGGCCGCCATTTTGAATTGTAATAGATATTGTTCTTGGGTCCCCTCTGTAAACTTTTTCTATAATCTTAAGAAGGCCTAGTGCTAAGTGGCACCTTTTTATCATTATTTTCAGTATGTTTATATTCCAAAAAGTAAAATAATACATATTTTTCAAACATGGGGGCCATTTTTAATCGTAGGGGTCATTTTTTATGGCTCCCCCATTTGTATACCATTTTTTAAAAACCTTAAGAATATTTTTTGCCTTGGGAGCAACTTCTAACGTTATTTACCGTCTTTTTACATCAAAATAGGTAAATAATAGGCCTATTTATTTATGGCCGCCATTTTGAATCCTAAGGGACATTTTTCCGTGCTTTCCCTTTTGTATCGCTTTCTTTTTAAACCCTTTTAACATTTTTGCCAAGTGAAACCTTCCTACTATTTTTTGCCGTTTTATTTTGGATTCATCGATGAACAGCCTGTAACTATAAGCACATCCCCCTTGCATCCAATCCCTAGGCCTCTCAGGCACTCAAGCTCCTTCTTCACACCCTGGGACCCGTACATACTTCACCATTTGCTCCCATTCATCCTTCCCCACAGACAGTCGTCCAACCCCAGACACCCTGTAGTCAACACACTCCCAAACAAGACCATGGCTCACCACTTGCAACATCTTATACATTCTCTTGCTCACACCCCCACCCCCACTTTGGGGGAAACCACATTTCACTCTCACACCCTACTCTGCTTGCCTGCCTATACTTTCCCTGCACCACTGTTACTTAACTCCTTCACCCTCCCTGCCACATCCCTTGCATTCACACCCACACCAAGATCATTCGTACCCACATTCAGCATCACCACCCTCACTCTCTCACTACCCTTCCTGCTCCTAACAATCTCACTCACTCAAATCCCACTTAACACCTCAACCTCCCCACCAATTGCCTGCCACTACCGACCTGCCCCCCTGATAATCCCTCAATTATTAATGTCTCCCTCTGTTTGCCTATTCCCCACCATTCCCTACACTTACATTATGGAGCTGCATAAAACGCCGAGGGGGCACTTTAGTAAGATTTTTATTTTTTGATTTAGTCTTGGTTCTCTGTCGCAGACTCAGGCGCGAATGTTTGCCTGCCTATACTTTCCCTGCACCACTTTCTGCCACATCCCTTGCATTAACACCCCACACCAAGGCATTCGTACCCACAATCAGCATCCCCCCACTACCCTTTCCTGCACCTAAGAATGTCAGTCATCTTACTCGTTTTAACCCCCACCATACACCTCTCCTCCCCACCACTTACTTGCCTGCCACTCCTGAGCTGGCCCCCAAATCATTCAATCCCCCATTAGTAATGTCTGCCTTTGTTGGCCTTATGCTCCACCAAACCCCTTCGCACCAGGATGGTCATGACTGGCCCCCACCCACTAATCCTGGTCATCTCTCCATTGACCGAGATAGCCCAGTATACCCCTTGTCAGGGACGGTGAAGTCAATGACCTCCACGCCACAGGAATGGGGTCGAGGGTAATAAAACACTAACACCCCCCAACCCCAAAAGGGCAAACCAACTAGGCACTTTTACTCCGGATTTAAAAATTGTCATTGTAAAAAGAGACTTGATATCACCTTTCAAGACATCTCTCAGCGCCGATCTCCTACATCTCTTCGCTATGCGGAATTTTAAGGGCCTCATTTATTCTGATATCCGCATCCCACCACAATAGCCCTCTCGATTCGGGACCCAAATCCTTCTTTCAACTCCCCTAAGCCACCACTGCACCCCTCTCAATTCTATGGCCTCTCGTTCTTGCACTCTTCTAAAGTATGCCGAACGCAGCGCTTCATTGTCAGCATCAGCCCATCCATTTTCTTTCCAATAATTTGCAAAGGCAGCTTGTTAGAGATATTGGGCGATAGTTTTCTTTGCTTTTGCCGGGTTCAAGGATAGGGATTGTAATTCTGTTTACTTAAACATTTTACCCGAATCTTGGTTAAAAAGGCATTGTTCACCTGTGGAAATCACCTCATGCATAACGCACTTATTCAAAAGTCACTCAATCTGTGCAATAGCAATTCTGAAAAAAAGTGCACTTATCAAGTTTAAAACGACCATTTTAGTGCGAGCAAGCTATAGATTGTCCCCACAAGAGAGGCCAAGTTGCAAGCATCGGCCGTCTTTGGAGCCGGTTCCTAGATAGTGCCACCGTGGCATACTGCAGCGCTATTCCCGCCAAGGCCGCTCAGTACAAGCAAGCCATCAGTGCGTTGCATCAGTGGTTTCAAACGCGTGGTCAACGACAGACTGCTGTCTCAAACTGCTTTTCTTGCTTCTGTGTGAAACTCAACATGGACGCGAGCGCGGGTAGTTTACATGACTCTTCTTTTGAAGGCATAAGAAACATTTTCGAGTACTATACGCAAGTTGCTCTGCACCAAGTAGAGTTGTGGGCAGTCAATTGCTACTCGCATATCGATGGACGCAATTTTTTCTGGACGCCAATACCAATCCCAACTCCCATTCCGGCCGTCATGATCCCACTTCTTTGCGACAACCAAGGGGGTCGCATGCCTGCGTACACCACATACACAAACAGTATAAAGGAGCCACTCCCCGATCTCGCTACTAATTAGGAGAGGCGAGACCGATGCCAAACTGAGGGTCTGGACCGTCGGCTTGGGATCTGGTAAGCCCCTCCACTCCTGTGTCCAACTTCCCACCAGAACCTAGGCCTACATATTCAACCCCACTCATACCCTTATTTCCCCCCATAACCTGCTCACGCACACTCAAACTCTCACTATTCCTAAGCACATCCCTCTTGCATCCAATCCCTAGCTTCTCAGGCACTCAAGCCCCCTTCTTCACACCCTGTACTCCTTTTCCCATTCATCCTTCCCCACAGACAGTCGTCCAACCCCCGACGCCCTGCAATCAACACCCCTCCCACACAAACTATGGCTCTCCACTTGCAACATCTTATACATTCTCTTGCTCACACCCCCACACACTTTGTGGAACCACATTTCACTCTCACACCCTACTGCTGCTTGCCTGCCTATACTTTCCCCGCACCACTGTTACTTAATCCTTCACCCCCCCTGCCAAAATCCCTGCATTCACACCCACACCAAGTCATTTGTACCCACATTCAGCATCACCACCCTCACTCTCTCACTACCCTTCCTCCTACACGTTCAACAATCTCACTCACTCAAAACCCACCATACACCTCGCCCTCCCCACCACTTGCCTGCCACACCCAAAATGCCCCCCTGATAATCCCCATTATAAAATATTCTCCCTCTGTTTGCATATTCCCCACCATTTTCCTACCACTTAACTATTATGGAGCTGTATGAAACAGCCGAGTGGGCACTTTGGTAAGAATTTTTTATATATATAGGCTTGGATCTCTGTCGCAGACTCAGGCGCGAGTGTTTGCCTGCCTATACTTTCCCTGCACCACTTTCTGCCACATTTTTTTGCATTAACACCCACACCAAGGCATTCGTACCCACAATCAGCATCTTCTCACTACCCTTCCGCACCTAACAATCTCAGTCATCTTTCTCGCTCTTATCCGACCATACAACTCATCCTCCCCACCACTTGCCTGCCACTCCCGAGCTGGCCCCCAAATCATTAAATCCCCCATTAGTAATGTGTGTGTGTTGTTGGCCTTATGCCCCAGGATGGTCATGACTGGCCCCCACCCACTAATCCTGGTCCATCTCTCCATTGACCGAGATAGCGCCAGTACCCCCTCTTGTCACCGATGGTGATGTCAATGACCTCCACGCCAACAGGAAGGGGGACGGGGGTTTCCACACACACAAACACATACACACACTAACACCCCCCCCCCCCAAGCCCAAGGAAAAACCAAACCGGGCTTTACTCCGATTTTAATATTGTCATTGTATAAAGAGACTTGATATCACCTTCAAGACATCTCTCAGCGCTCGATCTCCTACATCTCTTCGCCATGCGGAATTAAGGCTACCCTTCCTGCGCCTAAAAAATCTTTCTCACTCTAATCCCACCATGCACCTCAACCTCCCCACCACTTGCCTGCCACTCCCGAGCTGCCCCCCTAATCATATAATCCCCATTTGTAATGTCTCCCTTTGTTGACCTATTTTCCACCATTCCCAACGCAACCATTATGGAGCTGTATGAAACACCCACTCACTCTAGTAAGATTTTTATAAAAATATATAGTCTTGGATCTTGTCGCAGACTGGGGGGGCGGGGTTTTCCCCCTAATTTTTCCCTGCACCACTGTCACAAAACCCCTTTCCCCCTCCCGCCACACCCCCTTGCATTCACACCCACAAAAAGTCTTTTTACCCCACCATATCACCACCCTCATTCCCACTCCCTTTTGCCCCCTAACAATCTCGGTAAACTTATCCTCAAAACCCACCATACACCTCAACCTCCCCCCCAATTGCCTGCCACTCCCCACCCCCCCCCCCCCAATCATTAAACCCCCTAATAATGTCTCCCTTTTTGGGCCTACCTCACCACCAATTCCCTCACAAAAACCATTATGGACTGAGAGTGGGCCCTAGAAGATTTAAAAATTAATACATATTCAGATCTATGTCGCAGATTTGGGGGGATGCCTATATTTTCCCTGCACCACAGCAAAACCTTCACCCCCCCTCCACACCCCTTGATTCACCCCCAAACAAGATTTGTCCCAACACCCATCATCACCACTTTCTCTCCACTCCCTTTTCCTGCGCCAAAAAATCTTATCCTCTAATCCCACCATACAATAACCTCCCCCCACGGCCTGCCACTCCCGAGGGGCCCTGAAAATAAATCACCCACTAGTAGTCTCCCTCGGGGGCCCCCCCCACCAAACCCTCCGACCAGGTGGTCAGATGGCCCCCCCACAACCCTGGTCCACCCCTCCCATTGACCGAATGGGGCCAGTATCCCCCTTGTCCCCGACGGTAAAAAGTAAATGACCTCCACCCCAACGGGAATGGGGACGAGGGGTACAATATACCCACACACTTTAAACCCCCCTCCCCTCCTCAAAACCCAAGGGTAAACCCAAACCGGGCACTTTTTCTCCGGTTTAATATTTTCATTGTATAAAAGATTGATATCAAATTATAATTACATTTTGTTTTTTTTATAAAAACCGATTCTAAATTAAAAGTATAAAGGGTAACGACTTTCAAGTCGTTTTTTTAAACATTTTTACCCCAAAACTTTGGTTAAAAAGAGCATTGTTCAGTGTTACCCGTGGCAAAACCCTCAAAATGTCGCAGGCAGATGATCCCCTCGGTTGTGCTGGGCCATCGCAAAGAAGTCAAATCATGACGGCCAGAACGGTAGTTGGTATTAGGATTGGCGCCCAGCAAAAATCGTGTCCATTGATATGCGTGTAGCAATTGGTTGCCTACAACTCTACTCGATTTAGAGCAACTTGAGTATAGTACTCGAATATGTTTCTTATGCCACATTCAAAAGAAGAAAGAAGTCATTTCATCTTCCGCGCTCGCGTCCATGTTGAGTTTCACACAGAAGCCAGAGTAGAAGTTAGATACGTCTGTCGTCGACCACGCGTTGAAACACACTGACGTAACACACTGATGGCTTGCTTGTACTGAGCGGCCTTGACGGGAATAACGCTGCAGTATGCCACGGTGGCGCTATCTAGGAACCGCCAGCAAAGATGGCCGGTGGTGCTTGCCTCTCTTGTGGTGCTGGATATTCTATAGTTTGCTCTTGCTAAAATAGCCATGTTTAAACTTGATCAAGTGCACTTTATTTCAGAATTGGTATTGCACAGATTGGGTGACTATTGATTGCATGCTTACACACACACACACAGTATACAGGAGCCCCCCCTCAATCTTGCTTCTAATTAGGAGGGCGAGATCAACGCCGAACTGAGGGGTATCCTAGGTCCTAACCTAAAACGCGTAAATGAAAAACCACAACCAACCAAGACCAAGTGCGTAGATCTAGTTACAAACACCTACAATTTCCCCAGAAGTAACTAAAAAACACTTGTAACAATAAGACTTGAATTTGATCCAAAGTTGCTTACAAAAACCCAAAAAACACTCAAGAACACCAAAAAACCTCCCAAATAACCAAATTTTCAGAAGAGAAGACACTATCCCCCCCCCCCTCCGAAACCCTCAGGGGCGGCAAGCCCCACCTTGTCCTCCCCGGCTCCGCGCGCTGTTCAGAGGTGGAGGGAGAAGTTTGGACTGCAGAGGCAAACTTTTTCCTTCACTTCTGACCAGCATCCTGGAAAATTTGCCCGGATTGTTATCCGTTTTAGTTTTTTTTGTTTTACCTCTGGAAATCCCTACTTTGATTCTACCCAGTAAGCTACGTTTCGAACAAAACCCAAAAACAATGTAAATACTGTAGTGTCCAAGTGAAAAATACGGGCCCAAGCACAAAAAATGCCTAACGGGATCAAAGTCTGTCTATCCTTGGGTACAAAGTGTTCAGGAGGACGAGCCCCAGTACGGTCCCCCCCCGGTTATTGTCTACCGACCGCTAGGCCCGGGGAGGGTTGGTGTGAAAACCCTGAAAACAGGCAGACCAACCGCTGGGGCCCGAAAGGGGTTGGGAAGAAAGCCTAGCAGCAGGGGCCCAACCCTGGGCCGAGAAGGGTGGTGAATGAAAAACCCAGAGGCGGACCAACCGCGGGGCCGAAAAGGGGTTTGGTGAATGAAAAGCCTAGCGAGGCAGACCAAAACCGAGGCCCAAAAAAGGGTTGGTGAATAAAAAGCCTAGCGCAGGCAGACCAACCACTAGGCCTGAGGAGGGTTTGGTGAATAAAAAAAGCCTAGCAGCGGGCGCCCAACCGCTAGGCCCGAGAAGGGTTGGGAATGAAAAGCTAGCAGCAGCAGACCAACCGCTGGGCCCCCGAAAAGGGGGGGAAAATGAAAAGCCTAGCAGCGGGCAGATAAGAACGGGGCGACCGATCCCGGTTTGGCAGTCACGTCACTATGTACCACAAGGCGGGAGGATTTAGATGTTTTTTACATCGTGAATGACTCTGAAGAGGCTGTCTAAATCCAATTTGTACATGTTTCAAAAATAAAAAATTAATACAATCTCGAAGATTTAAAAACAAAATACCATACAACAGGAGACTAAACCTTTACCCGGGGGGACATAGACTTAAGTTGTAGAAATGTCCAATCCATATAAAAAGTTAAAAAAATATAAAAAAACAAGTAATGAAAAACCTTTAAAGGAAAAATTTAAGCTCAAAGTAAAATCATTTTTTTCTGGAACATGGATTTTATCTTAAAAGAAATTTTTAATTATGGACAAAAAAATAAATTAAAGGTTTAAAAATAATATTTTATTCTTTTTTAATTTGATGTGTAGTGTCTGATGACGATCCAAAAATGGAACAATCTTTTGGTTTTAATTAGAATTTTGGGTGTATTATATTATTCCAAACCCGGGATGCAACACATACAAAAAATGTAAAAAAACGCCCAAAACCTTTCACCTCAAAAAAAAATGAGATCTTAAAAAGGGCCAAGCTCATCTACCATTCCAGATTTGCCCATTC
Source organism: Sweltsa coloradensis (assembly GCA_024449915.1). Taxonomy (NCBI): domain Eukaryota; kingdom Metazoa; phylum Arthropoda; class Insecta; order Plecoptera; family Chloroperlidae; genus Sweltsa; species Sweltsa coloradensis. Next base: position 294,600 of record JAMZAV010002417.1, on the reverse strand, counting down.
CTAAATCATAAACGTAGAGTGTCCCGTAAAAAACATCCTTGAAAAGCTTGGCAAAATAGAATTTGCAACTTATTAAATTTTAAACGTAATAGTTCATCTAAATTATTTTTTTCAAATTTTTTTAAATTAATTTAACGTAATGTCATGCAAATTCTATTTTGCCAAGCTTTTCAAGGATGTTGTTACAGGACACTTTACGTTTATGAACTAAAATGCGCAAATGTGGACGGGTAGATGAGCTTAGCCCTTATTAAGATCTCATTTCTTTTGAGTGTGTAAGGTTTGGTTTTTTTTTTTACAAGTTTTTGTTATGTGTGGGACTCATTACTTTACAAGTTTCCCTTTCAAAAATTTTTGTTAAAAAATAATAATTTTACAAAGTCGATTTAATTTGTATGGTATTCCATTTAAAAATAGAATGAAAAAAAATAGTGGTCTAAAGATTTTCTTTTTGTAAAAAATGAGGCGATTATTGTCACGTAAATTAGTTACATGATGTTGCCCGTATAAGGCTAATTTTTAAAAAAATTTTTTTGGAAGCCTTCCAGCATTTTTTTTTTTTTTTTTCTTTTAAAGGGAATCCATCACTATTACCTTAATGCCCCTGTAAAATATTTAAAGTTTTAGGCCCACCGTTTTTGGGCAGAATCGCTGGTCAAATTAAAAAAAAAAAAGAGAATAGATATGCCCCTAGCCAGTAGTAATAACTCCTTTAAAATGATTTGAGCATGTTCAAATCTTTTTTCAAAGAAGGAAGCCGTACCCCCAAACCCAAAATTTTGGGATGTGTTTTTTCGGGTACCTTAAACCCCCCATTTTTATAGTTTTCAAATTCACATCACGTTTCATGAGGCTGGGTGACACCTCGAAATCACCCCAAAATTGCTTGCTGTATAGGCCTCCAAAATAGACTGGGCGCAGCCCTAGCGGCAGAAGGTGTCAACTGGAAGGTACTCGGCTACGGGGAAAAGGCTGGGGAAAGATCGGATTTTAAACGCGCGAGGCAACAAATTAAACGCTAGCTTTTTACAAGGTGGTACAATAGAAGTAGATGTTTTTGTGTGTTGTAGATGTGGGGGACGATAGAAGCAAGAAAAACCCCTGCATTTATCAACTGATTTTCGAAAACAGATGAAGAGAGGGGTTTAGAAGACGGATGGAGAAACTTAAATTTTTTAAAAGGGCTATATTTTAAAAGAGGTAAACTATTCTACTGGGGCGTTTGATTTAAGTACAGACTGTTGGTTTTTCATACTAAATTTAGGCTACATTTTTTTAGTGAAACCTAATTCAGCGGGCCCTACAAGTGGGTCTAAAATCGCAAGCATGATTCATGAACAATACTTTAAAACCCTCTCGACATAATTATTAGGATCATGACATGCAAAGTTTTATTGACATTACATAATTTAGACGGGGGACAGGGCAATAATGCCCAGATAGGCCTAATACTTTAACATACCTAACATGGGGGGGCACTCTATCCCCCCCCCCATTTTACTGACATAAGCAATAGTTAAATTTAAATTTACGTTTTTTGGGTTTTAAGAAAATTAGTTTTTTGAGTGCATCAAAACATACCCGTGCTCATAATTTATTTTTATGAAGGTGCACAAAAGACATTTTTTCAGCATTCCCTTTGGGCCTAACTTATTTAATTTATGCACTAATTTTTTTTTCACCTTTAAATTTGATTAGTAAAATCACAAAATTTTAGGCATTATAAAAAAAGTAGAACTTTACCCTATATGCAAAAACATTCACGACAAAAGCACTAAAAGTTCACAAATTTAAATTATTACAAACCCATTTGTGAAAGGTTTTTGTCAAGAAATTTTAGGCTCTTTGAAAAAAAAGTTTGCATAATGAATGTTTGTGTTTTCAAACAAAAAAGATCATTAAAGTCCCCCCATTTAAACGGGATCCAAAAATTAATATAGGGGGTTTTTACTCCTTAAGATAGCACCCCCCCCCCCCCCCCGAATTAATTTTAGTATATCTTGAAATAAGTTAAAATCTTTGTGCACAAACTTGCACAATGTACTTCAACAAAGATTGTATGTACATTATTTTTTGAAATTTGGAGGGGGGGGGAGGGCGGCAAATTTTATACCCAATTTAAAAGTCACCTTGGGAAAAGGGAAATTTCCCAAAAACTAGAGCAATTAATTTAGTGAATATTACCTAGCTTATCAATTGACAAAAAAAACTTTTCGTCAGGATTTCTGGTGACGGTTTTTTTTCCGACAATTCCGTATGAAGTCCGAGTGTTTTATGACCTGCATCCCTAATTATTATTTTAATGAAACCAAAACTCCTTCAAAATCAGAAAAGCCATCTGCCCAAAAATTATCAGCATCTAATTGTAGGGCCCGCTCGAACATTTTTTTCACACTTATCAGCGTCTTATTTGTTCCTTTATATTTTAAACGTGTAATCTGTTTTTTTTATTTTTGATACGGATCTAGCATTTTTTATTTAATAATTTTTAAAAATATTTTATTGATTTTGGACCTGGGTTAAAAAAGCGACCGGCATTGCCGATTCTACAACCCTTTGGGGGGAAAGTCAAAAAAAATTTAAAAAATAAAAAGTACTAATTTTTGACAAATTAACTTTTTTTCCTTTTTTTAAGGTTAAAGTTTGTATAGCAGTCCCCCCCACAAACCACTAAAAAAGTGCGCAAAGTAACATTTATGTGCATCAATGTAGCACATCCTATGGGTTTTTACCCCCATTTTCAAATGGTCACCTTCTAAACTCCCCTCGGGTGTCGCAGGGTCGACGGGGGGCGGCGGGGTACTTCGGAGGCCTATAAGGGCCCGAGGTGTAGCGCACCGCGGTTTGGGTGCGGCGCCCAACAGGGACCTAGTTGGGGGTGAGAAAGGATCCAACACTTACCTTCGAATGATGGTGGGTTGCGAGTTTTTTTTAAGAATAGTAACAAATATATACAAAAAACAGAAAAAAAAACGAGATGTTTCGACACGAGGGCTTGTTCACTCAAAGAGAAAGGGGAAATGGCCATGATGCAAAAAAAAAAGGGGCTAAAAAAAACTAAAATCAGAGAAAATGACAAATTTTTCAAGGCCGTTGGGGGATGTGGCTGGACAAGTAGGGGGGAGCCTAGCGGGTGTTAGGTTTGGGGGCGTCTGGGTGGGTAGGGCCCAATCCCCCGAGTGCTTGGGTTTCTTGGGGGGGTATTGGGTGGAAAGAAGGGGTTTAAAAGGGCCCTTTAAACCCCCCATCAAAAAAGACGACAAACAAATCAAAAAGATAAATCCCATCTTCTGAGCCGCTGGCTTGCGTAGAGGAAGTGCTTAAACCCCCTCTGGTTGTGTAGACTTTTTAAAGGCAAGTTTTGGGATGCTGCGTGAGAGCCATGGTTTGTCCATTGTCCGGTTTTTTGGTCTTTCCTGTTCCCTTCATAGAGAACCCGAGGTGTTCTTGGTTTGGCCCAATACTCGGGAGGACCTGGTTGCATTGAGTGGTATACCAGATTGGGTTTTTCCCCTGTAAAGACACCCTAGCCTTCACCCGGAAAACTCAAAATTAAACAACTTTAGGGGTACCCACTACGGCATTCAACACGAACCCAAAAACAAACATTAGACCCAGCCTTATAAATTAGGCCTAAATCAGATTGGGAGCTTTCCCCCTCCCCTCGGATCACCCCTCTCGAAGTTTTCTCCAAACCCCTTTCTAGCAAAGGTACGTTTCCCCACTTCGCAGAAATTGCAGTTAAACACCAACCTAACACCATCACCCGGGAAGGCCTATTCACTATGAAGCAATAAGCCCACTAACCCCCCCGGACAAGGGATCTACAATCGTCGTTCAGGATATTGAAGCCTACATAGCCGGGGCTGACCGTCAACTGACGGATAATTCAACCTACAGGCTACTTAAGGAGGACCCTACAAACTTGCACCTCAAGAACATCTCCCTCTACTGACTGCACAGGGAAAACCCCAAAGGGTTTCTCAACAAAAAACCATTAGTGCCCTGATACCGGATATTGTACGGACAACCGTCTTCTACCTGCTTCCAAGATCCACAAACAGGGAACCCTGGCCGTCCTATAGTATCAAGCTTCAACTCGCCTACCAGAGGATATATGCCTTTGTGGACTACTATCTTCGACCTCATGTTAACCAACCTGGACTCCCACATAAAAGACAGTTATGATTTCTTGCAAAAACTCGGGCCAAATGGCCAACAACTCCCACCGGGGTGCTCATTGGTCACCATTGATGTCACCTCTCTGTATATACTGGGTGTTTTGTTTTTGTGACATTAATTTTTAACTGTTTTTCTATAGACTGAGAGAAAAAAGATTTTTTTAAACAATTGTGTTTCCTGCAAATTTTTTCGTTTGGCGGTATTTTTTACCGATTTGTACCGCAAAAAAAAAAAAATTCAAGGAAAGAAATGTTTAAAAAAATTTTTTTTTTTTCTCTCGTAGTCTTTTGAAAAACAGTTGAAACTGAAGGGCAAAAAAAACAAACACCCTACGTGAAGGTGTCCCTTTGGGGAAAATTTTGAAGTTTGAAATTTTTTGAGCTGGTATTTTTGGCCGTGTACCGGATCGAAAAATTTAAAAAAAAACTTTTTTTTTGAATTCTAAAATACCCGGGTTTCAAAGCCTTTAAACTGTGTTTTGTTTTTTTGGGCATATTTGGAAAAATAAAAAAGCGGTCGAATAGCCTTAAAGACCTTAAAAAGCCCCAAACCAGTTTTACATTTACCGTGGTTCTGTAGGGGTTACTTTATAATCTGCAAGAGTCCCCGACCATCTTGCCCTTGCCGAGATAAGCACATGAAAAAAAAGCTTTATCAGGGTGCGGTGGTGCTGTGCTCCCGCAAAGTACGAAACTGTGGGCAACCTAACAAGAAGCATTAATTTGTTATAGGCTACTTTGAAACTATGTCAAAAATCGAGGGAATGGGGGTATTCTCTGCTTTGACCCCAACTGATGGAAAGCAACCATCGTTTCGAAAGGGACGCGTCTGAACGTCGACAACTTATCACGCCCCAAACTTTTCCCCTATCATTTTTGGAAAAAATTAAGGGGAATAATATTTAGAAAATAAAAAAAATCATTCCTTTAATAGGATTTTTTAGAATTTTAGCGACTTAACGTGTTAATCGATGACGATTAAAAAAAAAAATTTTGAGACTTAAATTGTTTTTTTTTGAAATTAAATAAAAAAACTTCAATTTACAAAACCTAGTGATCGGATTTGACAAGACCTTTTCAAAAAAATTCATCGGACTGTTTTGGACAAGAAATAAAAAAAACTTTTTAGTAGAAAATGCACAGAACGAAAATTCAAGCATGGGAGGCCTAATATGCATGGGATGTGTTTTTATCTAAAAAAACCGTTTTTACATGCGGATGAGCCCGGGAAAAACGACGCTATGCTGTAAAATTGCGTTCGTGCTTTTCTATCGAGAAAAATTAACTTTATTCTTCCCCTTTTAGTTGGGGGCATATTAAAAAGAATTCTGTTGAAATCGGATCAGTATTTTTTTTTTTAATTTGAAGTTGAGAAGACTTAAAGTTTTTCATAATTTTTTCATTTTTAATGCGAACTTTTTATAAAAAGCTAACGGTTTTTGTTAAAATTCGAGATAATCCCCATTTGAAGAAAGATATGTTTGCTAAATATTTTTTTCTTAGTTTTTTCCAAATAATGAAAAGGATAAAAGTTAGAGCGGATCATTGTTGAGCCCTTCACCCGGCGTCAACTTGCAAATGAGGGGGCTTGTCCTCAGTTCGATTCGCGGCCCACTTGCCCGAGCTGTGACGTCCCCTGAGTTCCCTATAGAATGTTTAAAAAAATTGTTCCCACCCAAAAATGAACCCGGTTTTCCCCGCAGTTACGTACCAATGCTCTACCAAGTGAGCATGTCCATGGTCACCTTGATTTTAAATTTATGCATGTAGCGATTTTTAAACATACTTGAGTAGCAGACTGCTATCTCAAAAACTACAATAGCACCTTTTTTTTTTTTACACCCCAAATTTTTTTATTTTCATAGAACATGAACATACATACTCAACAACATAGCAAAATTTTACAAATAAATAATTAAAGTTACATAGGGCCCACAGAAAAAAAATTAACAAGAATATAATCAAAAAACCCACAAACCTGAAAAAGGCCTTTAAAAAAAAAAAATTTTTTTGGCTCAATTCCATTTTTATTGTTCATGATTTTTATAACTTTTCAATTTTTTGGGGAAAAAAAAAAACTTTTTTTTTTAAAAAAAAAACTCAAATACAAGACTTTTCCCCTCAACATTTGCTATTTACGTCAGTTAGCCTACACCTCTCAAATTGAGTTTAATGTTATGTTTATGTATGTATTATGTGAGTTGTTTTTATGCATGCCTTTTTATTTGATTTTTTTACATCTTCACATTCTTAAAACATCTTTTCAGGGGGGCAATAGACAGACGTAGAATGGGTAAATTATTGTCCATAAATTATCAGGCATCCGCTACCAATGTACACAACCGTGTTTCACTTATTTCGTAGTTAGGCTCTGACGCGGTATCTAATATGGCTAAAAACTGATTTTATATGTATTTCTTACTGGGCTACTTTTTTTAGCCAGGCCCTAAAACCAACGGGCTCGGTGAGTGTGGTGAAATGTGCCGTGGACGGCCCGCACAAAATCGTCTTGGGCCTACCTACAGACTAATGAATACGGTTCCTTTTCCTAATCAACTTTTATCTATTCTCAGCTGTTACATTGGGCATTCTGCATGACTGTGCTTCATTACTATTTTAAGTTGGTAGTTAATGTAGGGCCTACATTTCACACCAAAGGCCGAATTATGATAATGGGTGGCTAGTCAATGAATCATAACACCCCAGGGATTTTTACTTTTTAAAATCAATTTTTAATGAAAAGGCTGATAATATCCGCCCGTCGAGTATTAATTTAGATTTTCTAGGCCTAGGCGCACTTTTCGAATTTAATATATCCGAATCTGAAAGATAATAGCCAGCATAACGTAAACACATCCGAACCCCGGGCCTGTCCATAGGAAGGCAGCCAAACCCACTTTTTAATTGGGGCTCCCCCCCCCCCCCCCCATTTACTGCCATTTGGGGGTCAATCGCGCGCGCACTTTGAAGTGACGCCACGCAGCGTTGCAAACCTTCCTGACGCTCCTGGTTATCACAATTATAACTTGACTTTGGACGTAAAACATATCAAATCCAGCTATGGTAACATTTAAATTTTCCAAATACTTTTCCTTTTCAGTGTTTTAATTACTGCAAATTGATACATAATTTAGTCATATTTCACTTGCGGTTCGTGTACTGTAGTACCTTTGTTGATTGGAAAATATGAGTTTTGCCAGGCTTGTAATGTTAAGATAGGGATTTTCCTTGATTTTTTTTCGAAAAATCTCCGAAAGTAAAGCTTGGTAAACCCATTCCTGCTTGTTGTATTATTAAAAAGCACACTATTAAGAGTTATATATTATGAATTTCACCAATTTCACTACAAGCATGTTTCATGGATCGACTTTAATTGATGCTGTATGCATTTTTATAAAACAGTACTTTGCGTAGCAGACTGCTATCTGCAAACACTACAATACACTTTTTTTATATACAAATTTATTTTATTGTCATAGAAACATAGAAACATACATGACATCATAACAACATAGCAAAAATTGTAACAAATAAATAATTAATGTTGACATAGGCCTACAAAATAATCTAACAAGAATATAATCAAAAAACCCACAGAGCCTGAAAAATGTTAAAACTGTGGGGTAAAGACAATTTATAAATTTATTTAAGGATGGGACAAAACAGAGAACGGAACATATAACGCAAATAAACATGAAACACATTTATGTATAAATCTATGGTTTGCACGACATATTCAGTTGAATTTGTGAAATCCAAAAAATTACAGAAAAAGAACAAAGAGCTTAGAAAAATAATAAATAACATCGGAAAACATTGTCAAAAGGTGTCAGAAGAAGATAATATTTTAGTTCAGTTTTAATTTTTGAAATGTTAGCCAAGGTTTTCAGTGAGGAGGGCATCAAGTTGAACGTGAAGAACCGAGTAAGAAAGTGAACGTTGCCATATTTGTTTTGTTAAAATTGGGAATTTGAATGCACTCCGCCCACTTTTTAGCCTTGTATCCTTGCATGAGGTCTACGGAATCTTGAAATTGATTTAAAATAGAAGTGTAATATAATCTATATACTAGGGGCCGCGCCTAGCCCCGTCCGGCGCGATCTAACCGATACTCTTCCGAACCCGTCTTTGAAACACGACCAGGAGATAACATGTACGCGAGTCATTGGGACCGCACTAAACCTAAAGTGGAAATGAAAGTAAGGTCGCGGCGCGAGCCGGCCCACAGAGGGTAGACGGCCGCGCGCCGGAAGGCCGCGCCTCGCAATCCCCAGGGGCGTCTCGTTGTCACTGCGACCAGTAGCGCACCCAGAGCGTACACGTTGGACCCCGAAAGATGGTGAACTATGCCTGGTCAGGTCGAAGCAGGGAACCTGATGATGAGAGGGTTTTTGTAAGTTTTTTTGTTTGTGTTTTTTGCGTTTGTTTGCACTTTTCCTTTGCAATGCCTTTGAATGCATTGTATGTGATTGTTGTCAAGTTTCTATTGTTATACTTGTTAATTGGTATTATACACCTCAAAAACACTCATATAAAACCTTTGTTTCTGTAGATTCTGACGTAACTTTTTCAACTTTTTCTTTCAAAAGTGTACTACATCACCAATAACCTAAATGTCCATGTGAAAATCTGAACGTTGTAGTCCCACCGTTTGTCAGAATCGGTCCAAATGTGACGAAACTATCGCACTAAAAATTTAAAAAACTATATTAAATACTTTTTTTCTATGGATTCTAGCTAATTTTTTTAAACTTTTTTCTTAAAAGGTACTTCGACACCTTATCTTAATGTCACATGTGAATATGAACGTTGTAGCCCCACATGTTTGGTCAGATCGGCACCATATGTGACGAAAATATCGGGCCTAAAAATCCGAAAAAATCGTAAAAAAAAAGTCGATATTCATGAGAAATATTCTTCGAATTGCACCCAAAAACAATACACCCTAAGTTCAGTAGAAACGAAGGTCCCCTCAAATTTTCCATCAAGATCGCATATGCCGTTTGCCCGAATCGAGCTAACAAACAGATGGAAAAAAAAAAAAAAAAACATTGGAGCTCAATTTTTTTGGGGGGGGGGGTGGGGGTTGTCAGTGAAATTGAAGTTTTCGCTTCGCTATCACACGCTATCCAAATAAACAAGAAGTATTGGCAGCCCATTTAACAAAAGAAATATTTTTTTACGGGAGAGTTCAGATCGTTTTAAGTTACACATTACCATTCTTACATTTTTATTTGTAAATCTTCACCCGTTGAATTGGCACCGCAAAGCAATTGCCCTCAACTAAAATGCCATACAAAAATCAAAGATTTTGGCTATGGATTGATTACACGGTTCTTAATAGAAAAGGTAATACATGTTTTAGAATATAAGGCCGAGAGGACAAGAGCGTAGTCTGTACAGTAATTTATCAATATAATATTTCGCACGAAAAGTGCCTATCTAACAGTTAATCCGAGGTACTCATAAGTATTTACAGCATTCAATTTTCCACTCATTCACAATCGGTCCATTCAGCCATAGTATGATGCATTGAAATTGTGATAGATAATTAATATGAAAATCTTTTTCACGGGGGGGGTGGTTGTGGGTGTGGCATATATGTACATTTTTGTTTTTAGAAGAGTTAATTACTAGTTCTTTATCGTGATTCCAGCTTAAAAGACTGTTAAAGTCAGAGTTTTTTTTTTGCTGTAGCATAGCATGCGAACACGAAATTAAAATGCACCGCGAGTAAAACAGTATCGTCAGGCAATAAGAAAATTAAAGCAATATATAAGACATTTTGACATAAAAGTTAACATTATCAAAATAACGTAGGTCCAATATAGACCCCTGGGGGACTCCAGAATCACAATGTTTTTCTTCACTAACGTGGCCATTTACATGCACTCTCCATGATTCTATCAGTAAGATAGTTTCTAAACCATCCAACGCTAGGGTTACCATACGTCCCGGATTTTCCGGGACAGTCCCGTTTTTCTTGTTGCTGTCGCCTGTGTCCCCGCAAAACTTTTCGGGACGCCAATTTGTCCCGGAAATCGAAAATCCAATTCAAATTGTCGTAAGGCAAATTTCTGCTTCAAATATTCGCGCACCGACGGTGGCTGGGCTCGGACGCGGGGATGCGCCATGTAACCAATAATGTTGTCATTGAGTCGAGCTCAAGGCCAGGGCAACGGGCAGCGGCACAGTAAAGTACAGTGTCAACCCACTAGTAGGCTAGCAGGCATTTCAATGATTCACTGCCCCACAGTCTGCATCACCGTTGTGTAATCAGTGAGTTTTTGGAGTTCGCGTTGTGACTTGTGACATTGCTTAGCTTACAGACTGTGCCAGTGGTGTGCGTGGTGTGGCAATACATGGCCAAACGCAAGTGTGTTTGTCAAAGACAACTGAAAGACGAATATCCGTTTCTTGGCTATAAATACGCAAATCGAAGAAAAGATGATTGTTCTGTGTTGCCTGTTGTGTTTCGGGATAGAGCATGGTGGACGTTCAGCTACATTTTTAGATCATTTAAAATTGTCCGACACTCTCAGATCTCACTGCATGCGATCATTGGGGGAAAAAGCCAAAAAATTTTCTGCCTCCGGCGGCTGGGGCTTTGGCCCCAGACCCCGGGTAGGCCCACGCATAGTCCAGACACAACGAAAGTACATGTGTCCCTGATTTTACTTTCAGAATTATGGTAACCCATCCACGCAATACCACAATGCAATGGAACTCTAAGCTTGTAGAAGTTTCTGGTGGTTTATCGGTCAAATGCTTTACTAAAATCCAAAATAAAGCAGAATGTGCATATTTGTTCGTTTATTTAGAATTTACAAATTTAGAGAACTCTAATAACATGGTAGAGGTACTTTTTTCTTTTTGAAAACCAACTGTTTACTATCCAGAATCCATGTTTAATTTTAAGTACTCCACCAAGTTATTAGCAACATGCCTTTCTAAGAGTTCTCAATACTTGGTAATATGGCTAGAGTCATAATTTGAGTTACACTCTGATGGTCACCCTTCTTATATATAGGTTTAATAATTGCTTTTTTAGTCGCTTAGGATGATACGGTTCTCCATAGATTTGTTTATCAATACAGGCCAAAACAGGAGCAATAGAAGCATTGACAAATTGAAGGTCTTGAACACGTATACTATCAACACCCCTGTTTATTTACATTCAGAGAATCGATTCATTGCTCTCATATTAGTAGAAATAACTGGTTTCATGAGAACGAATGAAAAAAAAAAAATTTTTTTTTTTCACTTGAATATTTCATTGCTGCACGCTGAAATGTACAATGTTGCAATCATGTTGTCAATGTACTTATTCTCAGTCAACAAGAGTTATCAAATGATTTAACACTAAGTTCGTATTCCACTTCTTACATAAATATTTAGATATCAACGTCATCAACTGAAATCGTTTCTTTTTTCCGTATTTGGCTTAATAATTTGCCACGTTCCTTTACATCTCTCTCTCATTGAATATTAAATTACGTAAAACTTTTATCTTTGATTTATTGATTTCTTTTATTACTCTATTTCTTAAGTATTGTACTCTTCTTCTTCGACGGGGATTTTTTTCGGCCAAAGTCTCTACAATTTTTCCAATCTTTAAAAATTTAATCTCTTCTTTTTGTCCATAATAACTAGGTCGTCGGTGCCCCATAGTTTGCGAGGCCTTTCTCTTGGTCTGGAAACATTCTTACTCCTAAAAGTAAGTTGTCGTAAGCTTTTGAACAACTCTCTGCATATTTTGTGTAAATTTCCTCAGGATTTTCATTGTCGCCAAACCTAGTTCCAATTGATACGAGACAAACATTTTTTTAATGTTCTTTCGTTCAACTTAATTGAGTGGAAAGAACTTGATCACTATCAGTTTTTAATTACACATGCGAAACTACGTTAAGAACCTTCTATAAATTGAACGCATGTTGAGCACATATATGGTCAGATACTTTAGTAGTAAGGATAGCGGAGTTTGCATGAGACTGATGAGTATCTTCCGCGCAAGGTAAATATGATCATCATACAGATGTTACAACATACCTGAATTATACTCTTCGCGTGTAACTTTTTATTTATCCTTTTAATGAACGCCACATGCTGCCAACAACGTCTTCTAAATTGGCAGTGTTCCTGTCCAAAGTATCAAGCGAAGTTAATATTATATCTCCTATTATGATCCCGATTAGCACTCAATGTTTTTTTTTCTAAAACACATCTAATTCTTCAATAATCTTAAGCGACTACAATAGGAGGACGATTACAGAGCTAACCAAATAAACGCACATCATTAAGGTAAATCGTAAACGCATAGCGCTTCTGCATGCACAAAATCACGTTTTATCTCAACAAATTTCACTGTTTCCCTGACAAATACAAGTAAACCACCCAGTTTTGCTTAACCTTTTGCTTTGATATTTTGCTATAGCCTTGCAAATGATATAATTAACGTCACAATTAGAAATTTCCACTTATAATATAACTTCGATAACCCTGACATCTTTGCAAAATACATCACAACTCGTCCCAATGTTTATTTATAGATCGAAATGTTAGTGAATAATTTTCGAGATGATTGACAAACCACGTCACTGGACCCGCTACCAACCACTAATGTCATCGATATAAGTAAATCAATAGTATCGACTGTTATCTAACTGTTTCCCAAATCTCATTCAGTTAGACACACACTGCAAACAAACACACTAAGACACCGACAGGCGGATGTCAGTTTCACTCCTTATTTAATATGACCGGTGATTGTTCGTCTCACGGAGGAAAAACTTTGCCGCCACTTAGTCCAGGCAACTTTGTATCCCTGCTTTCTCTTGTATACTGCTAACCAATACAAATTTGGTACCTAGTGAATGTTCGTTGATGTAACATCACAATTTTTCGACGTAGGGAACCCAATTTCCTTGCACTTAGCTTCTTTTTCTCTTTTTTCTGGTCCAAGATATCCTCCTTCACACGGCGCGAGTAGAACGTGGCAACATGGGGCCGCCAGGCTTATCCCTCGTTGCATCTGTACCCGAAGTCATGACCATACTTCGATATCGTCAGTGATGATATCACTGCTATCACTTTCAGCAATAATCCTTCACTTTTGAATACGTATCTTCTCTAGGAGTTCCGGAACACCCTGTAACCTCAATATTATCCTTTCTCGAATATTGCTCGAGATCGTTGACTTGATGCGGGCGTATATTTTCGTCTTTCATTTCTTTTATTTTCTTTCTTTACACGAACTAAGCTCAGCGAAGAGAGTATCTATTTTCTCAGACAGACCTTGATTACCTCCATTTATCGCTCACCAAGGCTAAGATCTTTTTTTTTTGCAAATTTGCTAATTTCGTCATTGAGCGCAATCAACATTTTCAGCTCCGAGGCCAAAGTCGTGGAATCACCGAGGCATCTTCTGAATGCTTTCCACCTGTTGCGAGATAACGGCCAATGTCCGCGAAACGAAACTCCCTGCACCTTTGTCTACAACTCGACCATCCTGATCACCGTCTTCGTTTTTCTTACTTTCTGGTTTAACTTTCGTCATTTCAGAGAGAGAGAAAGAAAAAGTACACAGTAATTCACAACCTTGATCACTTCTCCTGCCCGGGTTCAATACCCGTCAGGTCACATATTATTAAGTTTTTGCTATTCTCCTTGTTCTTACAGCAGGCCTACGCTGAAAATTTTTGTGATTTATTTCACATTTGACCAAGAAGCATTGTTGCTTTGTATACAGCTACGGCTCTGAGTGGAAGGGGATATCACAGCTAATTCGTGAGGATCTTGGCAAAATGGGCATTTATTTTGTTACATAATAACTTTTGAAATCTGTATTTAAAATACTACCTAACACTAAAGACCAGACATTCAAAATCCTTTTTATCCCTGTCAAATGTGTAACCTTATCGCTAGCTTAGGTAACCAATGCCGTTTCAATTCTCAGTGATTTTGTGTGATGGGCATTACATTTTGTATAAAAAACCTTGGATTAAAAACAGTTGTTGTCACTCACACTCATCTGTTGTCTTCTCCACCACAAAACCTCTGCTGTTTGGGGCGTATTGTTTGTTGGGGCTGTTGACATCATTGTTCATTGTTCTTCTTGTTCGTGTCACGTTTTTTTTGGATTATGGCTGCTGCTTTTTTGTTGGCCCTTTTCCCGTGTGGTGTCACTGCCTAGCGTCGCCACTGCAGCTGCAAAGCAAGAGTTACGAGTAAATATAGGCATAGGTATTAATCAACTATGCCAATAATCCAGGGTGAGTCATTGGATGTTTTGTTCTCCCGAGCCTAGAGTTGGAGGAAGCCCCCTCCTGGTTGTGGCCTGCCGTGTTGGCTCAGTATGAATGGTGTGAAGTAATCTTGTCTTGATGATGACAATCATGCATGCATAATTTGGCCTTCTGCATGCCTAAACACAGGTTTGGTTATGACTTATGTGTTTGTGCTTGTGAGTTTTGTTTGCGTGTAGTTAGCTGATTTTTAGTGGCCACCATCTGCATGAACGATCCCAGTAAGGACGAAAACGCATTTGTTGGTTAAGGTAACAACTTAAATTAGCTGCAGTTGTCCTCATCAGGTGAAAGTTTTGTCGCCCCCTGCTTCTTCAGGCTGAGATTATGTTCTAATTTGCTTTCCCAACCTGTCAACCCTTCTCCAGTCCTTTATGCCAATAATAATTATTATCTGTGCTTGCGCTATTTTCCAAAATATCCCCAAAGAAGAGGAAATCTCAAACACAAATTGATGTGGCTGCACATAGGAACCTTTCCGAGTAAAAACTAACCCGCGTGGGGGGGGGGCGGGATACTGGTTAATAATAGTTGAGGGATGGCCAAGTATTAGCAAGGGTTTTTTAAATTCAATCACAACATTTCAGCACAAAATTTCAGTATGTTGTGGCCTGATACACCTTGTACCCCTTTTAGACATTGTACAACAAATATGACATAAAACTAGAAAGACCCGTCAAGGTCAGTTTGGGGCACATCACTTTGCTCTCTGTCTATAATCAATTATATACTACCCTTTTTGGAACAATCTCGAACAGTGCAAATGCTGTGTTTGGCAGTTGGCAGTATGCAACTTGTAAGTTAATGAAATTTTGTGTGATTTATCTGGCTATTGGTTAAATGCCTCACGTCTGGCTGGAGGCGGTTGAGTGGCGGTTGAAGAAGCATTCCTCTCCTAGTGGTTATCTTTCATCCGAACAATCATACATTATTACACTAGGAAAACGCTTAAGTTCGCGCCGCGTTGTTGGATGAGCAAATTGGTGCTTGACCTGCCATGTGTTAATTCAGATTTTCTGTTGTTTTGTGAAAAATTATTACTAAGTCGATTTTTTAAATTAAATCAAATTAAATAAAAAATTTTAACTTTATTCTTTTAGTTTTTCTTAATCGTAATTTTAAAAAAGAAAAAAATCGTAAAATGCTATTTCATAACAAAATAATTATTCGATTGCGCTCAAATTTTACACAGAATATAATAATTCATAAAATTAGGTTCTGTAAAAAAAATCATTACAATAGGATAAAAGCATGTAGTTTTATAATTGAAGAATTGTTAAAAAAAAGAAAAACCCCGTAAAATTTCGATTTCATGAGAATAATTTTTCGATGTTTCTCATGTTCAACACGAATACTTTAATTCATAAAAGTTACGTTCCTGTAAAAAAATCATAACAATCGGATAAAGCATGTAAGTGTTTGAAGTCGAAGACATTTTTTAAAAATCGAAAAAATCGTAGAATTTTGCGATTTTATTAGAAATATTTTTTCAGGTAGCTCAAAACGTGGCAGTTCTAAGTTTAGATTTCAAAGGTCTCCATAAAATTTCATCGCACTCGGAGTATCGGTTTAGCCGGAATCGTTTGGGCAAACAGACAAAAATAAGAAAAAAAAAAACATTCCGGATTTTTTCTCCAGTGTAGTGAAAGGAACTCTTCGCTTGCGCTCCGCCTAACGCTCATCCAATACTTCCCAAGTATGAACTTGCCCTTGCAGTGACATCTGGCAGCAGGCTGCACTAGCATCACCCTCTAAAACCCAGATATTTATTTTAATACGGTGTGCTTGTGTAGAGTTAACACTAAACAGCCCTCACACACAAACAAATCTCGAGTCGCAACACTAAATCCCAGGTGAATCTATCCCTGACACAACCTCTGCATAGGTTCTTTGTTGCTCACTCCGTGACGTGACCACCCAACTTGTGCGTAGTTGGTATTATTATAGTAATGATTTAGTTTCATACTTGATGTACTATATTATTTTTTAATGTTGTAAAAGAAAAAACCACATACGGCAATAGGCCTATTACTCGTACTAGACACTGATACATACTGTGAAACAAAGTGTATTGTGGAAGGCAAGTGGTGAGGACAGAGTATCACAAAAGGTGTATATTATAATACCTAAGGGGATGTTTTGGGGGGGAGGGGTATACTTAAAATGATCGGGCAAGAACGCTCCCCATCGGCGGACGGGGACGGCCATTGGCAATGAGTTTGGCAGGGGGCGTCAGCTTGTTTCTTATTTTGTTTGGGATTTGGGAACACACACAAGACCTATAGGTGAACCAGATAAGCTGGGGGTCGTCAGTCAAGCAGAGAATGTATGCAAGTGATTTCGTCAATCAACTGTTATACTTTGATAGGTAGGCCTCTAAACTTATTTTTTAATAATTAAATGAGATTTATGTAATGATTAATACTAAAAGCACCCTATAAGCAAAATTTTTTTGTTTTACCTAAAGATTTTTTTTGCTTGTTGTCATCAATTTATTCGCTTTTTACCGCTGCCAACCACTCTATTTTTGATGGCTTATTGCTAAATTTTTGACACATGAAATTGTCTCGTTCCCCTTCAAAATATTCCTTTTATTACATATTGTATATGGCAAAGCAATTAAAAAATTCTCAAACCGGGTGTGGCTTTTCAGAGGTCATTTCAAGAAGCGGTTGTTCTGCTTTACGAGCATGACAGCGCCCGGGACTCTAGCATATCGTTTCTTTACAGTTGGCCAGGTTGCAGTTGCAGTGTGTTTTATTTATTTATTTTTTTATTTGAATTCTATCCTATTCATTTAAAAAAACTGATTTCCATAAGGAGGACACTAAATAATCTAATTACATAGATTCCGACACAACAATTGAACTTTGAAATAGTAATATTAACAACATGCATAAAACTCAACAATTTATAACAAATAAAAGGTATTAAAGGCAATTATGATGAATTTATGATGAATTTATGGCATCATCACTGTGGCGACAGTGCTGCGATCTCTCGTCGACCGGCTACCGTACTCGTTCCACCTATATTACGGTTGCTTTAGATATGTCGAGTTCCACAATACTTGGAAGCTTCGCAAACCGCTTTTTCAGGCGGCGTGTTGGATGAGCGTAATTGTTTAAAACAAAAAAAAAGGTAAAATTGCGATTTTCCACAAAAATAATTATTCGATTACAGCTGAAATTTCACACGTACCGGTATATATTTAATTCATAAAATAAGTTTTGTGAAAACATTATTACATTGCTAAAGCATGTAGGTGTTACAAGTCGAAGGAAATTAAAAAAAAAAAAAAATCGTAAAATTGCAATTATCAAAAAAAAAAAAAAAATTGACTGCGCTCAAATTTCACGAGTTCGAATGTATAAATTCATAAAATTAAGGTTTCTGTGAAAAAATAATTTACAATCGATAAAGAATGTAAGGACCCTAGGTGTTATTAGTCAAAAAAATTTAAAAAATCACAAAAAGTGTAAAATTGTGATTTTCATAAGAAATATTTTTCGCTTGCGCTCAAAACTTTGCAGTTCTAAGGTCAGAGATTTCGAAGGCCTCGCAGAAAATCATTGCAATTGAGTATCGTTTTTAGCCGAATCGTGTTTAAAAAAACAGCCAAAATACAAAAAGAAAAAAAAACATTCCGGATTTTTCCCCCAGTGTATGAAATTGAATCTTCGCTACGCTCATCCAATCACCTTGTTGCATTGGTTATTGGCCATGGCATTGTTTGAAACGCGATGTGTTCCTTATCATCTGTGACAATACTAGGCCTATAGAAAACATAGCCATTACGAAATAGGTCGTGTAAGATTGCAATGTTTTTTAAGCCCACTCATCTCCAAGTGTAATTGGGGTACCTTGAGCGTATAAGATTCGATACACCTTGGGCACTGCATTTCACAGCCAGACGAATGAATAACAAACAAAAAATATATTTTTCAAAAACAAAACCATTGTCGTTAATAATTCTACACATCGCAGCTATTTTTCTTATTTATTATTTCTTGTAGTTTAAATCGCAATGGATCTAGCTGATTTTGTTAGCAGTACTCAGTAAACTCGTACCGGATGTCTGTTTAAAATTTTAGCACAATCTATTCCCCGATTCGGCTGATTTTTGATGACACACACACACACACCACACACACACACAAGTCACACCACAATAAGCGCCGTTTGAAAGTTGAATGGAGATCCTGAGTTCGCTACACTCCCTCCCTCGTCCTAAATAACCTGAAAGTAATAAATGTCAAAAAAATCAGCAAACAAACAGCTTACAAACGTGAAATATAAACTACCTTTTATTAAATGACATTGAAAAAAGCTCCACATAGATTTCTAGCTTGACGTTACCAATTTGTAAAACTAAGTTAGGCCTATTATCCGAGGAACAAGGACATATGGCTCCTCTGGCGCGCGATTGAGGAACTAGAGAACCGGGGATAGGTACGCCACACTGATAGGAAACGCATGGTGAATCGCGTCAGTCTACGATTACAAGAAATATTATTGTTTCTCACCAAAATTGCAATTAGAAAGCAATAATACAGTAACCAAATAGATTTTCCATCCCATTTCAACCGTTTACTCATACAA
Organism: Sweltsa coloradensis; assembly: GCA_024449915.1. Taxonomy (NCBI): domain Eukaryota; kingdom Metazoa; phylum Arthropoda; class Insecta; order Plecoptera; family Chloroperlidae; genus Sweltsa; species Sweltsa coloradensis. Next base: position 275,513 of record JAMZAV010002417.1, on the reverse strand, counting down.
ACTACCCTGAAAGGTTTTATCTAAACTTGACTTTTTGGGTCTCGCAGTGAATGTTGACATGTTTCTGAATGGAAGCATATATTTGGGACATTATTTTATCTAGCCGGATTACACTGACCGATTATGTCTGTGTTTAATATGTAAGCAGAGTACACCAGATTTGTTTGAAAAATGATTTAAACCTCAAATATCGCCCTTACGTTTGCACATTTACATGGCTTGTCAGCCGTTCACAGCGAGATATTTAGGCTAGATTTTGCTTGGTGCGGTGTCAAAGTATGCCTAGGGAGGCCTACAGGTTTATTATTGCGTGTAAGGCCTTCATTAGTAAAGTAAGTAAAGGGTAAAGTTTTATTTGCCAGTCGATTCTACAAGATACAAATATTAAGGAATCGTCATGTTTTTGGTAACAAAACCTAAGCTGTTCTAATTACTTAAGATGAGTTGATAAATATATGTATATCAATATAGAAATATCCTATGATTAGGTAAATAGAGTGGTAACAGAGTCTTAATCAATTAGTTCAAATAAAATATTAATATTATTATAATAGGTAATAATAATATCATAAATTAATGAAAATTCTATAAATAGTATTAATAATAAGTCGAAAGGGTGTGATGGCTCATACGAAATTAATCTGGCCCAGAATATTATTATTTAAGCCAGAGTTTTGCAACTCTGCTAGGCCCTAGGCTAGTCCTAGGCGACTTGGCTGTAAATGCGAGATTCACCTGCTAGAAACAAGCTGACAGGAGCCTATCCAATTTATTGAAATAAATTGATAGTTTTGGATACAGACTGGTTAATTTATTTTTTTAAATTTATGTTTGTAAAAAGTATTATTAGTTTTCCTTTAGCAGATTTTCATTATGTTTAAACTTTAACTATACCACAAGATATCAACCTATAGTTCTGAATCATTTCCTATTATGTAACATGGACGTTTTCACAAGAAAAAGTAGATTGCACAAGCTTGCGGTCCATGCAATGTTAGCCAAGCGTTTTGGCCGCATCTATCCCTTTCACCGCATCCATCTTGCTAACACTGATTGCTCACTAGCGCTCCATCGGACCTTTTTTCTCCGATATAAGTATATAGATTTTCTAACATTGTTTATATTTCTCAGTGAGATGGGCGGAGGCGGAGGCCTAATTGTATTTAAAATTCTGTATTATTGGGGAAGGGGGGGGGGGGGGGGGGGGGGGGGGGGGGGGGGGGGGGGGGGGGGGGGGGGGGGGGGGGGGTGCTACTTGCACTGTTGTAGTCACTCAGTTTTTAAGGCAGTGATCATACTGCAATAGATTGTAATTTAGACTTACGTAAGTATAATTAAAGTGAATAGAATATTGTAGATTGAATGAATTGATAGTGCAACTATATGTTAACTTCTGTATTATCATCTGATGCACTCTTTGCACAAGTCTTATTACTCTGTATTTATTATGCTACTGGCACTGTTGTACTTATTGTGAGCGTAGCGACAAAGCGAATATTCCATTTCACTACACTGGAGAAAAAAATCCGGAATGTTGTTTTTTTGTTTTTCTTTCTTTTGGTATTTTTGTCTATCTGTTTAAAAGGACGTCGATTCCGGCTAAAACCCGATACTCCAATTGCGAATGAAATTTTTCTGGAGACCTTTTTGAAATCTCTGAACTAGAACTGCACGTTTTTGAGCGCAAATCGAAAATTATTTCCTTACGAAAATCGCAATTTTACGTTTTTTTTTTTTTTTTTTTTAATTCTTCGACTTATAACACCTACATGATATATCCGAATGTATGTTTTTTTCATCAGAACCTTAATTTTTATGAATTAATATATTTGTGTGAAATTTTGAGCGCATCAAAAAATTATTTCTTACAAAAATCGCAATTTTAACGATTTTTTTCGATTTTTTAAAATTTCTTCGGCTTCTAACATCTTCATGCTTTATCGCGATTGTATAATTTTTTTTCACAGACCTTAATTTTATAAGAATTATTATATTCACGTGAAATTTTAGCGTAATCGAATAATTTCTCTTTATGCAAAATTGGAATTTTTACGCTGTTTTTGTTTTTAGAACAATTAACCTCATCCAACAACGCGCCTGAAAAGCGTTTGCGAATCTTCCTAGTATTTTAGACAGTGATCATACTGCAATTAGATTTCATTTAGATTTAAGTAAGTATATTAAGTGAAAGATATTGTAAGAATTGAATGCATGTTTAAATTCTGTATTATTATCATCATCATCAAGTAAAGCAATATTGAAATTTTCTACATAAAAGCCAAGTTGTAAGGGCGCAGCTCAGTTTGGATGAATGAAGCAATTGCGTTGGAAAAATTTGTCAACTAAAATCAAAAGCAGAGAAACCGATTGAAAATTAAATTGCGTACTATCTGCTCATTTGCCTAGAAAACAAATAAAAACTTTGTAATACTCACACATTACAATTTTTTTAGATCAAATTAAAATTAAAGATATATATTATATATATACTCTTGCCCCTTTTCCGCTTATTCGGGTTGGGGGGAGCAGTATCACACTACTGCTCGTTTCTTGGGCTAACTCTTCGTTGTCGCTAGCCATGCCTGACACAATCATGTCCTCAGCTTCTTCTTAGCTCGCCTCCTCCGCTACCGAGGTCTGTTTATAAAGCTCCCTCCATTCTCCTGCGTTTTCCACAGTCTTCCTGCTTCCACTGATCGTTCCCTGCCATTCTGCTCTTCTCAACCTGTCGTCTAATCTGCTCACCACTTCTCTCTCGTCTGCCCACTTCTTCTAACCCTTCTTGTTTTTTCAAACTCTCTTCTTGATATCTATGGCATGATTTTTCAGCCCATTTCTATACCGACCCGGACAAAGATTAGGAGAAAGCTGATTTTTCAGGATCATTCAAGAATATTGTTTTATGAACATACTTTGAGTCCGCCACATCCGCCTTGGGCGTTAGCGGCCATCTGGAAAATTGCGGCGATTACAGTTTTTTCACACTAAAAAACTCAAATTTGTGAATGCTGTACCAACTTAAAATTAAATGAAACACGTCTATTTAAAGCTTACTTTATGACTAATTGATAACATTAGCAAATTTAATGTTCTTATTATACTGAAGCCATAATAGGTATGAATCCGATCGAGATTGTAATATATTTTTCGAAATTAATGGTATTTACTGTTTTGTGGCTAAATAGTTCATTTTCATATGTATCTTCCTATAAAACTGACGTACATATTGTGCTGCGTGCACATGCAAAATTGTATTTCGTACGTTAAAAAATGACTTACATACGAATTATTGTCACGTGCTTTTGAACGCCGGCGGCTGCCGCCCTCTGACGATGCATGGGGGAGCTCGGCGCGCCGCATGGCTTACTATGTTAGTGACTCATGGGATGCATGATAGATAATAGATAGATATTTTTATTCACGTTAGACTTGTACAGTGTACAAGTATACTCTTTGCAGAGAAAGTGATAGTCTATAATTAATAATTAATAATAAAAGTTAGTATTATAATGATATACACGTGTTAGAAGAAAGAATAGGTGTGATATAAAGCATTGATCATTGATTGATATTGATATTGATATGTTTGAATGATTGATTTAATGGTTGATATATATAATATATATATATATGATGATTCATAATTGATTATGACTGATAAACACAGTGTTTATGTAAAGGTAGAGTAGATGCAAAACAATAGCATGCGTCTGACTATAGATTAAGAACTCATATATAACTAAAGAAAAGTTGGATATAAGCAATTTTTGATGTGAGATTGTGGATAATATTGCTGATGGCACAAAAACAGCAATGATGTACTGTAGAATGTGTCTATTATACATTGATAGTTAGATATTTTATTACTTATTATATATATATATATTATGATTGATTATTGGTTTTATTGATTAGTGTTTATGGTAAACGTAGAGTAGATGCAAATATTCCCTACTTCCTCTAGATTAAGAATTCATATAGAATAAAGAAAAATTGGATATAAAGCAATAATTGGGATATGATATTGTGATAAGAATTGGCTAATGGCTCAGAACAGAGCAATGATGTACAGTAGAATTTGTCTATAGTATAATAATTGGATATTTATATATATATATGTGTGATGAGTGATTGATTTGCCTATTTGAGGGGGGGGGGGGGGTAGATAGCATTCTTTTGTTTTGTTTTTTACACGTCGTGCAACGAAGTGTTTATTTTGATAGCTTTTATTTTGACAGCTATGGCTTTTTTCGAAGTTCCCGTTCTTGTTGGTACGGTTTTTGTGTATAGTATTTTCTTCGTAATTAAAGTAGTTTCGTTAAAACTCCAATTTAGTGGTGACATAATACTCTGTTTATGCAACGACGCTACTGTGGATTGCCTGTTTGAAGACTCATGGTTAGTACAAGGTGCGATGTCATGTTTGTCCATCTGCTTGAGTTCCATACTTGGCCTTTCTTTGGTTCTTCTACTTTGAAAGGAATATTGGATTGTTGGGCGAGGTCCTAGTAAAGGAAGCGCAGAGTTCTACGGTTTACTCGCTCTGTGAAAATGCCTGGAAACAGATAGTAGTTTGCTTTGACTTCTCCTGGCTCTGTCAGGCGATGAGAATTGAACCCAGGGCCAGTGTTAACTCCAATTTACCATCATACTAGCATGTGTCCTCTGTGTCTACCCACACGTGGTTAGACTTGGGACTTGGAGACAATCATAGTGACATCTCGACTCTGTTTTTCAAGCACATCGCCGCGTCGTCAAAAGATTCCACATAATCTGCCTGTTATGTATAACAACATGAAATATGACGAACTCAGGGGCCGAGTTGAGAATAAGGCGTGTTACATATTTTGGATCTAAGAGAGCTCATTGCAAATAAGAGAGCCTTGATAGCAAGCCGAATGGAAATGCAAACTTTTTTCTGGTGTATATGAAACCGTCCAAGATTGAATAAGGGAGCTGTTCCTACAAAAAAGTGCTCAGTATGTGATTTGTCCTGGGAGAAAAAATCAGCTCTTTGTTTTATTGTGCTCATGTAAAAATCCTTGTCATAGGACGTGTGCCAATATTCGACAATCTAAATTTCGTTGAGTTGTCAGCTGGAAAAGACTTGTGGAACTGTTGGGGCTGTACGTTGCCATCGTTTGTCTGATTCGTTATTTAGTATAGACTCAGAAGAGTACGGTGAATCAAAATGAAACAATAGATCAACTGCTAGTGGTATTAAAATTCTTTATTTAATGCCAGAAGCCTTAAAACCCCAAAGAGTAATTCCAGATATTCAGGCTTTGGTTTTACAGAGCAAAGTTCACTTTTTGTATGCATCATTGAGACTGGTGAACTCTGATATAAGCGATGAAGAAATTTTCCAGACCTTGACTAGTAATTTTCAGAAAGTCGCAGTCGAGAAGAGGTGGTGGGTCCTTATAGCATACAACCCAATCTTATCCAATAACCGCGTGCCTTGCTTAAAATGATTCTGAATGTAATGTATTGAGTTTACATATAAAATAAAACATCTTACTTGGTCTGGCTTACCCGTCCCCGCGAACTCTTCTGATAGCTTGAGAACAATTCTTGCTGCCTCGCTACAAAAACCTCAGATAATGCTAACAAATATGAAGCAGTTTTTTGATTATGTGGCGATTTTAATCTGATATTTTTTTCTTGGGAAAATGTTTCCAAAAGCAAGAAATTCTGTTTCAGATCTTTCTTATCCAGGGGGGGAGAGAAGGAAGAACCCTGCTTTTTATGATCTATTTTCTTACTCAACTTGTCCAGGGAGCCACTTCTATAACACAGTCGTCTCGCTCAATTCTGGACCTTCTGTTATTGCAACAATTCTTCTCTTATTTCCCAACGTTGAAGTGGTTCAAGGAGTGAGCGATCGCTTCGCAGTTACAGCAATCTTACAAGTCAAGATGCAAAAATCCAAGGTCATCCGTGCTGAGGTGCTCATTACACACAGAGCTGATTGGGAAACTTCTGTCCTAGACTGTTGCAACCATCTTCCTTGCAAATGGAATAGTTGGGATATTGATAATGCGTGGAACTGCTGGTACGATAGTTTCTGGGATTGGTGTCAATTCGCAATCCCCAAAATCAAAATAACTCCAAACGAAGCCTCCATGGATTCTAATAAGTTAATTAAAGATATCAGAAGACGTGACTCTATGTTGCGTAAATGGAAAAAATCCCCATTCTGAAGATCGAGAGGTATTATAAAAAAATCAGTAATCAAGTTAAAACATCATTAGAAATGCTCATGATGAATATGTGTGGAAGATGGGAAATGACTCGAAGAAATTTTGGAAATATATCATAGGCAGAAAGGCAGTCTTGGCACCCGATCATTACACTTGCGATGGTGGTCAAGCTTTCAGATCCAGTTGAATTGCGAATGCATTCAATAAAAAGTTCATGACAACTTTTACTCCTAATGACACTTCTCCTCCTACTATAACTGGGTTCCAGGATATTGGCCAGTACTCCAATAATATTATTTTTCATTCGAAGGAGAAGTTCAGGAATATTTAAAAAAATATTGGGCCCAACGCGCGCCTTGACCTGATCTTCTACCGGGGCCAAATCTACATACCTTGCTGAGGGCTCTTGGCTCCTTCTCTATGCATTATCTACAATCTATCCGCACTACTGCATGTGTTCCTGATGTATGGAAGACAGCATTCTGTGGTTCCAGTCTTTAAGCAGGGAGATAGAATTGAAGATCGAGAATTACAGGCCTTTTCGTTGCACTCAACTTGCATGCAAGGGTATGGATAAACTGATTGCTAAACGGTTATTTAATCACTTTAAAAGAACACGACTTATCAATTAAATCAGCACGGTTTTATACCAAAAAGTTCATGCGTAACTTCTCTAACTGACGTTTATCAATTCAGTGGTTTAAATTCCTTGAATGTACTTCTGTCAAACAGGTTGACTGCATTGCATTAGATTGGGTCAAAGCTTTGGGAAAAAGTCCCCTCACAACAAAATTGGATAGCAAAATTAAAGGATATAAAAGTTGAACACAAATGTAATAGGGTGATAAGCTCTTTTCTTGCCAATAGGAAACATCTGTAGTTTTTAATGGTTCTCGATCTGTAGAAGCTCATGTTCTTTGGGGTGCACAGGTTCTGTAATTGGGCCTCTCCTATTTACAATCTTCCTTTTAGATCTTCCTCAGTGTGTGTCATCTCAGTGTTACCATTATGCCGATGATACAACATTATTTTCGACCGATTTCAGGAATTAGAGGATGTTTATGCATTGCAAGCATGATCTACTGCAATTGAAAATTGGGTGCTTGTTGAACTGTAATGCAGCTTAGTGCTAGCAAATCGCAGTACTACGTCTAACAGGTCCAAATCACCCATTGCTTCTAATTAATTCTTTTAGGTAATGCTCTAGTGAGGCAACAACTATAAACTCCTCGGTCTCACTATATCTTCAGATTTGAAATGGGATTTTCATAACAGACAACGTTAGAGACAGAGCTTCCAAGTTGTTATGATTTTGTCAGTCCTAAATCTAAATAAAAGTAAATCGAAATCTTTAAAAAAACTGCATATCTATCTCGTATTCGCCCTATATTACGTATGGTCTACCACTTGGCCCCAACTTCTCAACTAACATGCATAAACTTGAGGTTATTCAAACCGTGCAACTAAAGTTTATTGTAAAAATGTTTTTTATTCTGAAAGTGCCTCTGAGCACTTAAACAAATGTGGACTTGCCATCAATCAGAATTATTGTAAACAAACTGATGTTAGATTTTTAAGTACCTTAATTACCGGTGTTACTGACCTTGATCCTTTTAAAAGAATAACAATTCAGAAAAGACAGTTAAACAGACATAATACGACTGGCTAATTTTAAAAACCTCTCCCGTGAGAAGAACATCTCTATACAAAATCATTTTATACCGTGCTGTTCTTTAAATGGAATACTATTCCTCTTAGAAATCAAGATGCTCCATCTTTCAAGATAGAATAAAAGAATATTTTTAGTTAATTGTTTTTATATTTCAGTATACTGCATGAGGCCTACCATATTTTGATACTTCAACCATGATGTTAATTTTTGCTATTTTATCCATTGTTTTCAATAACATTAGGCTAGTTATTTTATTAGGTTTATGAAGGGAATCAGCATTCTGCTATGGGGCTATTCCCTCTCCTGATTCTCTTCAACATGTTTAAGTGTACCTTGTACTTTGTAGCTTTGATTTGTTGAAATAAATAATAATAATAATAATAATTAGTGTTTTTATGTTTAAAAGTAAAGTAGATGCAAATAATAGAATGCCCTCATTCATTTAAGAATGAAGAAAAGTTGGATATACAGCAATATTGTGTGATGATATTGTGATGAAATTGCTGATGGCACAGAAAACTAGCAATTTGGAGGATGTACAGCAGAATGTGTCTTTATTACCTGCCCAATCCAAAGAAGCGTGTAAGCTCATATATATATTATATATAGAAGTTTGTTACATCATTTCGGCTAAGGGAACATTTGAAAATATTAAATTACAGTGCTTGTTTGTGGTTATACTCTAGATAATTTGTAAATATTATAATGATAAAATGAATTTACTGGCAAATATTTACATGGAGAGGTAGTCATTGATGGAGTAAAAGCTGTTTGCTGTAAGATATGATTTCAACTTATGTTTAAAGGAAGACAGGGTGGGAGAGGTTTTGATGTGGTCAGGGAGCTTATTGTAGAGGGTGGAAGATAGATATTCAGGGCCTTGTGCAAAGAGGCGCAGATTGTGGGAGGGCCTGTGTATGTGAAGGTTGGCTCTAGTGTTATGGGAGTGCACAGAAGCATTTAGATGGAAGAGGTTACGGTTGGTGCGAACGAATAATGCGGCTGATTGGATAAGGGTACATGCTAGAGTAAGAATACCAAGTTCCTTGAAAAGTTCTCTACATGAGTGTCTTCTGGAGACACCAGCTATGATACGAACCGCTCTCTTTTGGAGAATGAATATTCTGTTCGCATGGGGGGAAGCTCCCCAAAATAGCAGGCCATATGATAAGTGAGAGTGAATGTGTGCAAAGTAAACTAGCAATAGGATGTGGGGGTGAACTATTTGTTTGAGCTTTCTGATTGAGTAGCAGTCAGATAATATTTTGCTGGCAACGTGGTTTACATGGATGGACCAGTCTAGATTATCAGTTAGTGCAAGGCCTAGGACTTTGACTGTGTGAGCGCGGGGATAATATCAGAGTCAAGACGAACAAGGGGACTGGCAGTAGGATCTTATAAGGGGTGTGAAAGTATAGATAAACAGTTTTAGAGCGTGCGATGGTGAGTTGTTTGCCGAGGCAGTATGATGACATTAACGTAACTTGATTGTTTATTAATGGGGGAAGGTCCTGAATGGGTTGGAGTTGGGTAGTGTCAGCAGTTCGCTGGTCTATTTCCATACTGTTCTAAATCCATTTTTTGAAAAAATCGAGTTAGGCATTCCAGCTTGTTCTATGTACATTTATCTAACATTTTAGCGAAAAAAAAAAAGCAAAAATACATTTTGTAAAGGGTCATACTGACGATTCCATTTTGTTCTAATTACACAAACGCACCATTCCTCCGATCCATAGTGTTCCATATCCTATTATACCGCAAAACGCTAAAATTAATAATTCCAGGTTGTTCTATATCCACGAACCAATAAACTGTTAGCTTTGTCACTCGCCGCCCAATAAGCGGTGCGTTTGTATCACCTGTTGCAATACTACCCGCGGAAGTATTTCAAACTTACGTGCGTTGATCATATTAAATTTGAGATTGTGATTTGTGAAATGACGTGTGAAGTGAGTGGGACGTCAAAATGTTTGAAGCAGGTGCGGATACATCTGCAGAGGGTGATGCGAAGAAGATGTATTATCATTATTTGATGTGGGCAGCTCAGATGAGGATTTTATTGACCCCACTCCAACAAAAAAATATGCCGCAAAAAGTGTGTCAAATACCTCAAATTGATTGAGTTGCTCCTCTATGATAGAAACTCTAGAACAAAGTTTTGGGCAAGAAGGTCTAGGCCAAAGAAAATGCAATGATGATTGTAATGTTTTATTTAATTAAACCTGCAGACTGGCACTTACTTTATTAAATGAATATGTGATGCATTTTAAATGTCATTGTCAATTAATAGACCTAAAAGTTCACTGGTTACGACGTACTAGAAACCTTTGCCTACTTGTAAACCTATAAGTAGTTTAGCTTAGACCTAGGGTACTATAGAACCAATGCCTTCCCACAGCGCAAATGGTGGAAACAGGAATCGATGTAATTGACTGGCGCGTCACATATTGGGTCCAGCCAAGATGAACAGGCACGCACACCTGCATGCGCTCGACTGGGTCGCGTTGTGTTCGCAACAGGCGGCGACTGATTGCAAGATTGTCGGCAATATACAAGCTGTTACAAATCAAACAATACCGATTCACTGCTAACTAAAATTTAATGATCACTGTTTTAAAGCAATTGTGCTTGTGGTTTTATTTACATAATATGTTTGTTGTAAAAATTGAGAAACTGCAATAACATTCGGTGAATTACTGTATCGATAACACTTGGCACTGGCTGTTCTAGGCATAGCCGTATAATCATTTTTTTTAAATAAAAAATAAAAAATGGATTGCACAATATAAATCTCATTGCCTACCTGCCGGTATAATCTACCTATCCTAAATAGGAAAGTCATTTAATAAGTCTGGTATACTAAAACATAAATTCATTGGGGAACTATAAATGGCTAGAAATAAGCGCCACAGATGAGATTTAAGATTAAAATTGTACAGGACGTCACTCAAGCTATTGTTATGTATACGGGAGTAATAATAAAAAATGTGGACATAGAACACAGCACCTTCATGTGACAGTTCCAACCGCTCTTCATTGTTCCATATCAATGCGAAAAAACTTTTTAAAACTTTTCGTATATAAACGTACAATTTTTTCTACTTTTTAAGTGGGTTATCATAACTGCATGTCAAAAGGTGTCTTCTGTGAAATTTTCAGACTCAATTTTTAGGGGCAGGGGCAACAACGGGACCTTTAGAGGGCCTTTACCCTCCGAATGAAAAGAACGGATATAAAAACAGTCGGGAAAAAAATGTGGATTAGAAAAAAGCGCGTTCACTAAACGCCCCCAGCCGTGTCCATTTTGTTCCTATCCAATGCAAAAAAATTTAAAAAAAATTCCTTTTTTTTAAAACGGTATAATTTTTTTTTATTTTTTTAAAGGGGGTTTTTATCAAAACTGCACATCAAAAGGTGTCTTCTTTTAAATTTTTTTCGCCACAACTTTGATGGGGGGCAGGGAAAAAAAAAATACTAAACCCTTTTAAAGACGCCTTTATCTCCGAATGACACAAACGGTTTATAAAAACAGTTTGGAAAATGCCAGCGAGTTGGCGGGAGTAAATCAGCATTTGGGTGAGAGTGCCCCTTTTTTAAATTTGGGGGCGGACGGGGGTCGTTGACATAAAGGATAAGGCTAAGGGTCCCAAAATTGCCCCGGGGGAACCCCCCGAAGACTATTGGGGAAGGTTTGGGGCGGGTTTGGTGACGGATTGACTTTTAAATTTTTGGGATTTTCCACAAAAAAAAAAATTTTGGGTTTACGGCCAGCCAAAAAAAAAAGGGAAACCCCAATCAAGGGTTTACCCCACGGATCCCGTAAGTATGTATTTTGGGTGGGGGGGGAAAAAGATTTTGTGATCAATGGTGTCGAAACCCTTTTGGTCTTTTGTGTAGAACAATCCTACAGTTTGGGGTTCCCCCTTTGGGTCGAAGCAAAAAAGGGGGGGGCCGGCAAAAAACTTGAATTGCCTGGGGGTTTTTTAATTGTTTTTCAAAAAACCGGGGGTTTGCTGGGGGAAATTAATTTTTTGGGGTTGTTGTTTAGAAATGAAAATTACGACGTTGCTTTATATATTAAAATATTTTGGAAAGATAAAAAGGAGGGAGTTTGGGACGTTTTTTTTTGGGGCCCTTTTTCGATTTTTTCCCTTTTTTTTTTTAAAATAGGTAAAAAATTTTTGCCCCTTTTTAGTTTGGGGGGGGGAAAAATTCCTTCAGAAAAAGGATCGGTTAAAAAAGGTAGGCTTTTGGGCCAGAGAGAAAGTCCGTACACTTGGATGGAAAGAGCCCGGCACTTCATCTAGTCCATTTTAGTTTTTGGGAAAACCCAAATTTCCTAATTACCATAGCTACTTCAAAGGAGTGGTAGGGTGGGGGGGGGGGGGGGGAAGAAAGATGGTAGGGCCCAAAGGGAAATTTTGGAAAGGGGGTTTTACAGGGAGGGGATTTGTTGGCAAGGGGTTTTTTCCCAAATATTTACTGGTTAAATGAAAAATTTCCCTTTAAAAAAGTTCGCTTTTAGAAGATCTTCTGATAAAACTTCACCTTTAAAGGGGGTTAGGGGGGTGGGTTTGGGCTTTTGGGTTTTAGAGGCGTGGTCTGTGATTTGATCATGGACCAAATTGCTTTTTGGGGGTTGTTCCTAATTCTAAAATTTTGGGGGTCTTATGTGAATTTTTAGCTTGCGTATATTTTTTAGAATGGGGACTTTTTTTAAGTAACGAAAATTTTTTTTTAAAATGTATTGGGTTTTTTTCGAAAGACTTTTCATTTAGAATGGGGGGTCTAAAGGTCTGGGTTTAAACATCGCAATCGTGGAGATCCGGGGGGTTGACTTTTGGGTTTGGGAAAGGGGGACAAACTTTTTTAGCCGGAAATTTTTTTTTAAAATGACATAGAATGGGGGAAGGGAAATTTTAAAAAGGGAGTTCGCCCCCCCTTTCCCGAAAGGGAAACGGGCGACTCCCAAATTTTAAAGTACTTACATTGCCCGAAAAGTTGGCTGTATTTTTGGGTTTTGGGGGAAAAAACTTTCATTATTTTAAAAATTTTTGGGAAAAGGGTTATTGTTTAGGGGAGGGAAGTTGACCCATGAGGAATGGTGATCAGACAGACCTTTTGTCTGTTTAAAATTTTTGCCCGAGAAAAATAAATTTGGGTTAAACTAGTTGGGGGAAATTTTTGTCAAAAAAGAAAACCCAATTTGTCCCAGTGCCCGCGGGGTTGGGATGTCAATGTTCCCCTTGGTAATTTAAAAAATTGATTGGGAAATTTAAATTGGGAGCAGTTTTTTGGGTTTGGCTGGGGATTGTTTTTAGAAAGTCTCAAAATTTATCACTCCCAAAAATGATTCTGTTTTTTGGAAATTTCTTTATGATAAAGATGAGTACCTCGTCCTACTTAAAGGAGAAATAAAATTTAAGGGGCCCGCCGAGAAGGGTTTTCTGAAAGGACGGATAGAATAAGGAAGTCATGTTCATTGGTGCCATTGGAAAACCGCAGGCACTTTCCCAAAAACTTTCCCCAATGCAGACGATTTAACCCCGGGAATCGGGAACCCAATTAAGATGGGTTAAGCGAGGTTTGGGAACTTTTTCCCCATGAATGAACGTGGATGGGGACAAAAAAAATCAAAACATTTACATATTTTGGGAAATACAGAAAGAATATTTTCCATGAAGAGTGAGCCAATTTTTGAGAGGCAGAATTTATCGGGAAGACGCTTATTATTTAATTCGCTTTTTTAAATTTTTGTTTACAGACAGGGGGCAATATTAAAGGAAAAGGGAAAATTTTTTAGAATTTAAACGGGTTTGTTTGGACTGGGATTTTTAGGGGGGGAAGGGAAGAAGAGTGATGGCTGTTTGGGAGGGAGGCATTTGGAGGGGGCCCTTTTCAGCCTTTAAAGGGTTCTTCGTTGTTGGGTCATTTACTTATGTCTAGGAGTGTATAAAAGGTTCTGTGTGGTCTAGCTAATTGTGAGGGGGATTTTCTTATCTGTGATTTTAATTCAGTAACTTTAAAGGGCATTATGGGTTTTGATAAAGTCATTCTAGTCAACCTAGGGGGGGGTTAAGGGGGGGGCTTAAAGGGGCTTATTATTTTTTTTCTTGAATTGTACAAAAAAAGAATTTCTACTAACTCTCTAGGTGACCAACAGTTTTTTATTTTAATTCCTTTTTTCCCTTTCCCACTTATAAAATCAAGTCACGTATTTTGCTGGTAGGTCATTTCTTCGGTCCTTTAAGCACTTGCACATTCATTCACCTTTTTTCGACTTCGGTTGCCCATAGTGGGGAGAAGCCCCCTCCTACACTCACCCTCCTGAAACATCTCACAGTAAACGTTTTTTAACCTTTCGAGGCAGGGACTATTTGCGCAAAAAGCAGTTGGGTTTTTTCCGCCCCCCAAGCTCAAAGTTGCCCCCGGGCAGGGGCAAGGGTTTGCGCTCCAGCATTTGGGGAATCATCGCCCCACAAAGACTCGATTTTTCTGCATAAACTCACAGTCACGACCTGACTTCGGGGGGCGGGAAAAATCGTTGCACTTGGCAGTTTGGTAACCCTCCACCGAGACTCGGGTGGCTCCGAGGGCGGGGAACGAGGTTTTTCCCGTTCCAGCAGTTGGGGAATCACCCATCTTTCCAAAAAAAGACTTGAGCAAAGCCCCGGGGGCCAGACTTAATTGGGGTTTCCGGGCAGTTGGTGAATCTTTTTTCCCAAAAACTCGAGCAGGCCCCCAGGGCAAGGACAATATTTTGAGCCTTTCAGCATTTGGGAATCATCATCCACAAAAAACTCTGCGGGCCCTCCGGGGAAACGGGGCTTTTTGGTTGCATCCGCAGGGGGGAAATTTTTTTTTCCTCTGAGATTCGGCTGGCTCAGAGGGCAGGGACGATTTTTTGCCTCCAAAATTTAGGGTTCTTCTTGTTTGGATTGTTTTTGGGGTACAGTTGAGATGGACTTTTTGGAAGACGATCTCATCAAGATTTTTAAAATCAAAGCTTTAGGTCGGGGTTTTGACCCAATGCACCGATTGTTGTTTGGGTGCCATGATAGTACTCATTTGATCTCATTTGGGCCTTTTTGATTTATTTGTACTTTGCCCGAGTTTTTTGGGGGTAAAGGCCCCCCTTTTGGGAAATGCAGTTGGCAAAATCCATTAAATTTGGTATCAACATACAAAGTACAAGGGGTTTTTGCACGCCCATTTTAATGTTGGCTTTTGATTTAAATCGAAAATAAATTTTGGGGACCTCATCGGCGAAAAAATTAAGGGCCTGTGTATGCAAATAGGGACCCAAATTTTGGGTATTTTTTTTTTTGCATGTCCGGTTTAAACTGAAAAACGTCTCCTTAATTGAAGGGGATCTTTAAAATTTTAACGAATTAGTGCCATTTTGAATTATCAAGGGGCCACTGTTTTCCCTGTTGCTGGAGGTCTGATCTTCTATTTTTTTTCATTTCTTCAATTGTCGAGGCTGGATTTTCCCGGATGAATTTGCAAACAAAAAATCCCTTTTTTTCTTTTTAAAAATTTCTGACCTCCGCTGAAAAATTAGGGAAACGCTAAGTTTCTAGTGTCACAGATGTTTTGGGTTTATTTTTTTAAAATTTGTGGGGTCCCCTTTTTTGGTTAATTGGTGTAAAGGTATGTTAGGATCAGGTTCTTGTTTTGATTAGGGAAACTTGGGTTTTTTTGCGGAATTTTGGGGGGTTCTAGTTTCATTGTGAGGAAGCGGGGGAAAGTCCCTTTCCTAGATTTGAGGGGGCCCGTTCAAATCTGTTTTTTTGTCCAATTCCCCGTAAACTGTTTTTTTTAATGCTATTTGTATTAGACAAATTTTCCCGGAGTTTAGGGAAAGGACTGTTTATATGTTTTTGAAATCCCGAACAGATCTTTTGAAGAAAAGGGCCCAAAAGTTCGGCATAAACCCTGGTCCTCCCTTTTTTCTGCCTTAAAAAAAAGCCCCCCTTTTAGTGTAGGCTTGAGGAATCGGCAAATTTTTTTAGATTGGCCCGACAAATATTTCATAGACTTTAAATATCCGGGGCCCAAGGGGGGTTCAGGGGGGCCCTGCGGGGTATGCTTTTTGGCGTTTATTTTTTTTTGATTTTTTGCTTCTTCATTAGAATTTGTAGATAAGTGTAAGCCCAAACCCTTTTTTTTCAGGTCAAAAAATTTGGGGGGCATGTTTGGGTTTTCCCAAAATCCCCGAGGGCGAAAAAATTTTTCAAAGGGCCCGGGTTTTTTCGATTGACGGCAAAGTGGGGAGACGTGAATGGAGACGGGCCCCGAAAGGTTTTAAAACATGGGATTACCTTACGTTTATGATTGAAAGGGGAAAGGAAAGGGAATGGAGAAACGGGGGCGGCCAAAATTCGTCAAGTCCCCCAAATTTTCGCCGGGTTGGTTGCCGCCCCCTCGACGTGAAAAGGGGTACGCGCTGCGCAAAAAAAAACGCACAGCTCCGGGGTGTTTTGAACTGTCCCCTGAAAAAAAACCAACAAAATGATGGACACGCCAACTTTTTTGAAAACCAAACCATCGCTATCGCATTATTTTTGTAAGGGGCCGAAAATTTTACAGGCGTACAGACTACAAAGAAAATGCGTGAAAACAGTGGCAAAAGAAAAGAAAAAATTTTTGCCCGGCTAGGCCTACCCAGCCTAGGGGCCGTAGGCTAGCTTTTGGCCCAAATTGTAAAAAACTCGTAGTGGCCGACACCCCCCCGTCTGGATTTTTGTCCCCTTTTTTTCCCAGGACGGCGGTTGGGGGGCCGACAGTTGTTGTACCGTTCCCGTCAATCGTAAACCCCCCTCAATTTTCCCTTTTCCCCCACATTCCCCGTTTCCCTTCACGTTTCCCCACGTTGACGTCAATCATAAACCAGCCCTTTACCCTTTTCAGTGCAACTCGAACAGGAGGGACCTCAATTAACCTTTTTTTTTAATAAAACACGGGCCTTCATCAAAGTATATTGGATAGACCACAAATTTAAAAAGCTTTTCATAATCAAAAATAAAAATAAAAATTAAAACAAAATATGCAATGCTAATGTTGGGTTTTGTTTGCTAGTAAAATAAAAAAACCTTCATTTAAAAACAAAATAAATTCCCTTTTTCCTTTAAAAATGTATAACCCTTTTTGAACCTATAATTACGTTTTTTGAGGAAAGAAAAGTTTTTCCTAACAATATCACCTTTTAAATTGTTAAACACTCTATCAAAATTTTATCAAATTTGAATTTTAAAAAACACACATAATTTCAGCAGAAAATGAAATAACATGTGAACAATAAAGGCAGCATCTGTCAAACGTAACAACCCCCTGTTTTTGTATTTCCGCTAGGGCCCAGTTACTTTTCAACAACAAAAATGTACGTCCCGTGTCTTTTGAAGTTTATTCTGATGATGATTTTTAAAAAATTAATTTTTTTTTTCATCTAATATTATCAAATCTGAAGTTTGGGCCCCTTTTTTTTTCTGTTAGTAAAGCACTGCGATTGTGTTTTTACATTTGATGTTGTCTCAGTGATGGGCCCCCATATTTTTTAAAAGCACTATATGTAAACAATTACTTTAAATTTCGTTTATATACACTGCTAAAAGCAGTCAATTTTTACAGCCCGTGAGATTTCTCTTAAAGACTTTGACCAAATCGTGGGGGAAAAAAATTTTTTTAAAAAATTTAAATAAACTGTTTCTGTGGCTAACTGCAAAAGTCATGAAAAAACCCTTCTGAAGATCCAAAAGGGAACCCATACACCTTTTTGTCAAACTAAACTAAAAAAATACCCCATAGGCCGTCCGAAAGTCGGGAATGATGAGTTTAGGTTTTATATTTTAGAAGAGTGAATAGTGTTTAAATTTACTTTGGGGCTTTAAGAAGATCGCTATCATCACCAATGATTTTTACAATGTTTTTAAAAATTAAAAAAAATTAAAATTTTCCCCGCCGGTGTTTCTGACCCTGGTACAAGGGGTAGGCTTTTAAAAAACGCTCTGCAATTTCATTCTGATTTAAACTTATTTAAAGTTTCTCTTTGTCAGAATTATGAAGTAAAAATTGTGTGAATTTTTTTTGAAAATGCAAATTTTTTTACCTTGTCAAACATTTAATAAAGGAAAATAATTGCGCCCCTTTTCAAAAACAATATTGCAGTGACAGAATTGCCAGAAATAGTATCATTATATTCTTTTATGATACATGCAAAAAAATTTATCCTAAAAATTGGTAATCTAGTACAAAAAACTATTTAAAGACAAACGCTTACGGATTGTTTTAAGCTGCCACAGCCATTTTTTTAAAATTAAGGATATTCAGTAACAAATATATGTCATTTGATATGGACTTGGGGACTTGAGAATGGGCACTTAAACCCAAATTTGGCCCTTGTACCTCCCTTTTCTTTTAGTCCCCTTTTTTGGTACGGTACTAATTAAAGGGGGGGATTGGGTGGGGGGGGTGGGGTGGGGGAAAACTACAGATACTACAAATTTGTAAAAAATTTTTGCCTGGAGCATGGGAATTATTCCCGCTCGAGACCTCTTTTATTTTATCTTCCCCTTTTTTTGTGTTGGGACCCTTTCCTTTTTTTATTTTTACGTCAAAAAGTTAGGTTCGAAAAAACCTTTTTGGGTATGGTATCCAACAAGGATTATGTGCCTCATAGTCATATCATAAAAAAATTTGGCAGTTTTGAATTCTCTTTCTCTTCAAAATGGTCACTAAAAGTAAAACGAACGCATTTCCCCAAACTTTGTGTTAAAAACTGCATTGATATTCCCCACGTTGAAAATTTTTCATGGAAAAATTTCGTTTTTATGGAAACTATCAAGTTTTAAATTTAAAACCCGGGGGGAATGTAAACATGGACTACTAAAAATTCCTCGTATCTTTGATCCTCCTTTTGTCTTTAGTCAAAAAAAGATTTTGGGAAAGTGCCTTTAAAGGGAAACCATAGGACAAACAAAACCCCTGGGCTCCGCCAAGTGATAGAGACCCTTAACAAAGTGGAAATTAATGTTGAGGGGTTCAAATCCCTTTGCTTAAATATATAATTTTTCTTTTTTGCATCAATTTGGGACATTGGGCTTTCCAACAAAAACAAATCCTGCATTACTAATTCATTAACCCAAAGCTATGTAAAGGATTTTGGGGTCCTATGAAACCCGCTAATGAGAAAGACATTTGCATTTATTAAAAACCCTAACCCAAAAAAAGAAAAACTTTAATTTCCAAAACCCCCAACCCGCCTTAAAACCCCTTTTCCATGGATCAGGGCCCTCCAAAAGAAACCCCTGCTTTGTAACTTTTGACCAATTCCGGGTTTTTTTTAAGGGACAGATAACATGGCTTTCCTCAGAAAATGAATGTTTGGGCGCAGATTTTGTACGACTTGTTTTAATTTTTATCTGTTGATGTCCTTTCTGTTGCCCCCAAAGGGGCAGTTGGCTACAAATTTTGGCAAGGGGGTGGACTCGATGAAATTTTGGGGTAGAATTTTACCAAAAGGGGCGGGTTTTTTGTGGGTTTTTTTGTTGTGAAAATTTTGGCACTTCTGGTTGTTTTGTTTTGTTATCCCCCTGTTACATGGGTCATCCCCCATGCACGTGCTTTGGCCCAGAACATTTTCTCACACAAGTCGACATGGTAAATTTTGGGTTCTTAAAGGTAGGACCTAGGAGAGGCTCAGATTCCCCCGACAATAATTTTCCCCTTAATCGAAGTGTCACCAGAGGATGTATATGGATGGATATATGGATCCATAAAAGGAGTTAAAAAACCAAATTGTTGGACCAAAATTTGACCCTTTGTTTTCCCACATTGGGGGAAAGCATCGTTAATTAATCCCCCGGGAAATTCCCCAACTTAAAAACTATTTTCCCAGCTCTCCCCTTGGTTGTGGCGGGTTCTGACCAGCACAAGCCCCGTCCCCCCCGCGTACCCCCCTCCCCCCTTATTGGGGTTTCCCCCCCTTTGGAAAAATATATAGTTTTAAAACCCAAATAATAAATACTAACACAGGGGCGCAATTGGGCCTTAAAGGGGTTTACGGGGCCCCTTTAAAAATAAATAAACATGAAACTCCTTGGGCCTTTGACATCATCTATTGCTCCCCTTTATCTGTGCTTTGTGTAAAATTTACTTTGGGGTGGCAAAAAGTGGAAAGTCGTCGTATTGGAAATGTTTTGTTTTTAGGGAAAATTTTTCCAAAAATTTCAGATGTATATCTGTATAAACAGTGCTTTAAATTGCGGAAACCCTTCCAAGAAAATTTGAACCCGGGCTCAAGGGAATAATGAAGTTTTAAAAACCGAAGAGTCCCTAACTAAACATTTTGTTTTAAAAAAGTTTATTTTTAAAAAACTTATTTTAATTTTAGTCGGGGAATCTCTCAGGCAATTTTTTTCATTATTAGTAAAATTTTTGTACAGTTTTTTTACGTCACGTTTTATAAAAGATTTAATATGAAATATGCTTCATTTTAGCCGGGGAAAAACATTTATTTATACAGGGGGTTATTTTTTTATATTATTTTTATAACATCGTTAAATTTTTCCCCTTCAATTTGGTATTTTAAAATATTTAAAAAAATTTTCTTTTTGCCCTTTTTAAAAATGCAAAAAAGGCTATACTTTTTTAAATTTTTATAAATTCCATAACGTTACCTTTGAATTGAATGTTTTTTCTTTAAATTTGGGGAATCACTCACTACAGTCTTTGTAAACCATGGGTGGGGGGCGGGGCTCACAACGCCGAGGCGGCTGCCGGCCCCCCCCGTTTCCCCAAAACCCCCCGGGGGCGGGCACAATAATTCATATGTCAGTCACTTTTTTAAAGTAAAAAAAGGACAATTTTTTCAGGGGGAAAAACTCCGACAAAATTTACTTCATTTTTTTATAAATATAAATATTAAAAATGTAAATTTTTGGGCCACAAACACAAAATACAAAATTAATTTTGAAAATTATTTTTAAACTCGATCGGATTTAAATCTATTATGGCTTTAGTTAATGAAAATAAAATTTAAATTTGGGTATTTTTTTTTAAATTTTCCAACAGTTAGCTTTAAAAAGACCTTTTTAAATTTAAATTTTAAGTTGTATACCGCATCCACAAATTGAGGTTTTTTGTTGAAAAAATGTAATTGCCATATTTTCCAAAATGGCCCCTAACGCACAAAGGGGATTTTGGCGGACCCCCAAGTATGTTTTATAAAAAAAATTCTTGGGAAAGAAACCCGGGAAAAAATCAGCTTTCTCCTAATTTTGTCCGGGTTCAAATCTAAAATCTTGCCACTAATCCTGGCCGGATCCATTCTTTTCATATGCCCAAACCAACGTAGACGTTCTCTCTCCAACCTTATTAGCACACTTTCAACACCTAGTTTTTCCCTTATAACACTACTCCTGATCTTGTCGTTTTTTGTCACCCCCAGTACACTCCTCAAGAATTTCATTTCTGCTGCCACAATTCGGCTTTCTGCTTTGTGTCCCAAGATCCATGTCACTGTGGCATATGTCAGTATTGGTAGAAAATATAGCTTATAGATCAAAAGTTACTTTTCCCTTTGGGTTTTCCCTTCTTTCCAAAGTAGCTTCCTGACTGATTGGTAGAAGCCCTCCGCCAATGTTATTCTTCTCATAACTTCTGCATCTATTTTTGCATTTGAAGATAGCACACTTCCGAGGTAGTTATAATAGACATATATATAATATTAATATATGTACATATAATAGATAGTACTAATAATAGATATATATATATATAATAGACAAAATAGGGAGAGGGGATAGAGTTGGTTAATGTTGTTTTAGGGCACTCAACAGTAGAGTTATCAGTGACCATGTCAATTGAATATTGGAATCTTCCAAATTTTCTTTTTCCATAATTGTGGATTACCACCATGTTTTCTTCTTTCCAATGGGAGGAAAGTAAGGGAAAAACGGGGGGGGTTTAATGGGAAGGAGTGAGGATGTTGGATAGGATGGGTTTAACTGGGTGGGAACGGAGGAGTGCTCGTTGCAGAGAGGGCCGGCAAGTATGGAGACGAAAAAAGTGAAAGAAGAAAATAAATATGAGTAAGGCTGTGTGAATGAAGAAAGGTGTGATAAAAAAAGTTGCACAAGAGCTCTCTCTGCAACACGCACCCCAACCGGCCAAGGCTCGGTTGGGGTGCGTGTTGCAGATAGAGCTGGGATGATTGTACCAGGTGTTTTCACATAAATTGTAATTTCCAACATACCTTTCAATGCCTTTAGATCCCAACCAGGCAAAGCTGGCTTTGGCTGCTGACCTTTCTTTGCCTCTTCTTCCCGTTATGGAAGGAATGGGTGGCCAGAACCTCATGCCCCCAAATGGCCACAGCCAACTCTCTATAACACATAATGAGGGGGTAATGTCAACGGCACATATCCCCTCGTATTTATTGAGGGGTATCCATAGGTTGTGTCCCAAATGTATCTATAGAATGAAAAAAATCATATCAAAATTAATTGGATGAGAGAAGCAAAGACTTCAATTTCACTGACCCCCCAAAAAATTTAGCTCTGGTGTTTTTTTTTGTATTTTTGTCTGTTTTTTCGCTCTCTACCGGGCAAACGGCATATGCGATCTTGATGAAAATTATAGAGGACCTTCGAAATCTCTGAACTTAGACTTGCTACGTTTTTGGGTACAATCGAAGAAATATTTCTCATGAATATTGTACTTTTACGATTTTTTCGATTTTTAATGCAATATTTTGGTGATATTTGGCTCGCGATGGGGCAAACTGCTACTTCGAACTTGATAAAACTTTATGGGAACGTTTGAAATCATTAAAATTAGATATGTTATGATTTTAGGGGCATTTGAAGAAATATTTCTCATAGAAATCGTACTTTTATTATTTTTCTCCGATTATTTCCCCGATATTTTTGTGATGTTTGGGCCAATTATGACCAAACGGGTGGGGCTACAACGTTCATAATTTAAACATGGACTTTTAAAGGGTTTAATGGTGATGTATTGCTTTTGGAAAGAAAAAGTTGAAAAAGTTAGCCAGAATCCATAGAATAAAGGTTTTAATATGAGTTTTTTTAGGTTTATAATAACAATTTACAAGTAGCCCTAACAATAGAAAGTTGACAACAATTATCTACAATGCATTCAAAAAGCACTTGCAAAGGAAAAGTGGTCCTACGGAAACTAAAAACTTACAAAAAAGCTCATCTATCAACGCGGCGGGACTTAAGCGTTTTCCTAGTTTAAAATAATTTAACAGACCTTTAATGTAAAAATGTGTCTGTAACATAAAATTTGATTTAAACATTATTTTATCTATGGCTCAATAAACAAAATTGAAAAAGGTATACATCAACAATAGAAAGCTACCAGGAATTAATTGGGATGCAACTAATTTTACAATTTTTTGTTACTTCAAGCAGGCCCCGGCGCAATCGACGGGTGAACGATAACCAACCAAAGATTGATATTTTATTTTTAATAGGAAATATAGCAATCAGTGGTATGGACAGTGCAAATACCCGCGAATCAACGCCAGAATCAACAAGGCCGATTCAGAACAACTTTAAATTTATTATGTGCCTCGTTGCTAGGACGGCCCAAAGTCACCGTTTACAAATTCGTAAGACAAGAACTGATGTACTCAAGTCCAAATCAGAAGTTTAAAAAACTTCTGACTTTTAAATGTGGGAATTGAACCCCGGACCTTCTGCATTGGAAGCAGGTACGCTAACAACAAGACCAACGAGCCACACTATGTGTCTTAGTTTTTTAATGCACCCATATAGCGCAAGGAACAGAACTTTTACATAAATTTCAAGTTTATTTTATAGACAAACTCAAATTATGTCTTTACAGTTGCAAGAGAAGATCAACACCAAATATTTTGTAATGTTGACCCTATTTTGTAGTTTTGTGGCAAGCAAGGTTTGTTGGATATTAAGATTCCAATGCATGTTCACAATTTTGTGATAATTTTTCCCAATACGCATTTAGATGGGATTAAACCAATAAGCCTACCGACATATGAATGGTTCAAATGTAAATGGGATACCTTAAATAATAGGTAACATAGAGGTTTCGATCGGATCGTTCATCCCACTGTTCTGGCTTCATAAGCATAAAACTATCGTCATCAAACGTACCCGGTAATTGAAGTTTATTAGAATTCCCAAATAAATTCAAGAGCTTTCGGAAGCAACAGTTGAAACATTGTGCTTGCCATAGCATTGCAGTAAATTCCGATCAATAACTCGTCAGGACGATGGGTGATTCTTGGTTAAGTACCACCATTAGTGATAAAGGCGCACTGGGCAATTATAGGCAAGTGAGGCCAGAATGGATAGATTTAATTTAATCATCCTTACTGTAAATTAAAGCAATCTAAGGTAAATATATACTAAATATTCTCAAGTCAATTGGATTTTTTTTTTTAAATTGGCCTATACAGTATATAATAAATTGTCAAATTTAACTGGGGTCTGTGTTTTCCCCCTTACGCCGTTAAACCCAGTTGGTTAAAATTAACCCCCGGTTACGGACACCATAAAAAACCAACCCGGTTTGGCAATGAGAAAAATTGTCTTAAAAGTGCTCGTTTTACAAACATATTATTTGGGGGGAGGGAAAATATCAAACATTAAAATAACTTATTATTGCTTATGAGATTTACCAAGGAGCAAAATGTTTACAGTCTTTCTGAGAATAACCTTTTTTTACAAATCCTTTTACAAGTACTGCAAGTCAATCCGCAAATGAATTGTTTGACTGATCATTTCAATTGTTATTGACAACTACGGTACCTATCTAACTTCGTCATTGTGACCTACTCCCCTGCCATAAATAAATAAATAAATCAATCAATCCATATTTTGAGTCTACCCACTCAGTTACACAAATAAATATTGTTAAGCGATACTGTTAGGCCTATAAATGTAAATCGTATTAAATAATAAAAACTAACAACAAATTTAACAACAATGGTGAATCAAAAAGCATTTATTTCTAAAATCAGAAGTGTAGGCCTACTAAAACAAGATTAGGGTAGGTATTCCCAAAACAGGAACTCAGACATACCAAACAAGAAATATTATTGATTTATTGGCAACATTTTTATTGACAAGTTTGTGTTGCATCAAAGGGCATCTAACATGACCGTGTATAAAATCAATTTTAAATTATTTGGTGAACCTACCTAGCCAAAACCTTAAAAAGTAGGGCCTAAATAAATTTTGATTTTTTCTTCAACGACAAGAAGGAGTAAAACGTGAAAGGGGAAATGGCCCCGGGGAACCATTTTCAAAGCAAGCCTATTAATCGCCGGCAGATCGTTTGTTCCATTTTAACTGCAGACCCCTTACACTTTGCTGTAAAATAATGCGACCACCGTTCAAAAAGGGTTTTTTCCCCCCTAGTTGGAAACTTGGCCACATAGTCGCACACTTGCCAAGCTCATGTGGGGTTTCTGTCCAAGAGGTCACCGGAAAAATTTGTAACAAATACACTTTCCTATGGTGCCTATTTTTCCCTCCGCAACCGTGGACCTCCTCGAACCGCCCCGGATTTCATCTCCGTTGACCGAGATATGGGGCCCGTATCCCCTTGTAAAATGACGGGAGGGCAAGACCTCCACGACAACAGGAAAGGGGTCAGGACAAACCCGCATCATTTAGAGGGTTGGAAAGCCTTTGAAATTCCCAAATGTTTTCATCGTCAGAAAAAGTAGGGAAACTCATCGTCGTGTTGTTTTCTTTTCCCGTTCTTCTCGGATAGTCTCACGGCATCCATCTTCCTGATAAATGTAGTAGTTTCTCGAAGTAGATCGCGAGGTGGTCAAACTACAAATCTTTAAGTTTATTTACGTGTGTTTACTATTGATGTTCATAAATGATAGCCCACTATAAGGGCAAGGCATCAATACTACATAGCATTTTCCAAAAATCACTTGCAATTTTTGCCCCCGTCACGGCATGTAGCGCAAGGTCGGGGATTGGTGCTATACAACAAAAATCAAGGGAAACCCCCTCACAAGCAGCCGGAAGAAAAGCTTTTTTTTCCCTTGTTCAAATCTGAAAATCTGTAAAAGACACCAAAAATGGGCCCATCTATCCCCATTTGCCAAGTTGCTGCCCCTTGTGAGGATCGGTATGAAGTAGGTCTTGTATAGTGTCATCTTGCACGTATGGGTATTTCGCTATCCCACACCAGGCCTTTTACGCACTGGTAGAAGTGACTGGCCTTTTGTAGGCCTATTCTGTTGGTAATTTCCTTTTATATCATCCCGCTTGCCATGATTTCACTTCCTAGGTAGCCAAAACTCTCCACCACCTCCAGAATTTCTTCCAATCTTGATCTCTGCATGATAGTTCCTTACGTCTCCTTCTCCTAGCATAGTAACAACCTTGCTCGTAATCATGCTTATCTTCATGCCGGCCTCTTCAATGTGCCTCTTTCAGAGGTTAGGCCTACCTCCTTATACTCCGACCATGCCACGAAATCATCGGCAAACAGCATAACCTCTATCTTCTTCGTTAGCTCCATCTTTACCTTGTTGTGGATGTCTTCTATTACTATTATAAATAGCAGTGGTGGCAGCACACTTCCCTGCCTTAGCCCTTGTGTTATTTAGAACAGCCCAAACTGTGTTTTTACACAGCTTTCACATACTATGGTTGCGTTCTGTAGAAGCGACCGGTCGACCGATCTTAGATAATAGCGTTCCGTAAATGACATTGGGCGACCACACTACCCATTGCCGAGCGTACCGTTAATGTCCCGGTCGACCTGTGGTCGCGACCACAACGCCCAACGTTCTGAGCTGGGCGTAGTGGTCGTTTCATTGAAGTACGGCGCCATTTTTGAAATATATGTCTGCTGATGTGTAATTTGCTGTTTACTCATACGTAGATCAACTGTTTGAGCTGTAAAGTCTCGATTAGAATGCTTAGATAGCATGTGGAGCATATGTGGAGGTAGGCTTAGGCTTTCGTATTTTTTCTGTACTTGTTTTACTAGTAGGCCTAGGCCTAAGCTAGTCGAGGGTTATTCTAAAGCCCTGGCCTACGGATAGGGCCTAGAGGGCATGTGCATAAAATATTTATTGGGCCTAGAGCATACACAAAGACTACACATTGCCTGGCAGTCGTATTTGTCACAATTAATTAATAGCAGCATCTCTTGCACGTTCCATCGCCATTTTCCCGCTGGCAAAATTCAAACGTTTCTAGTTCGGAAGTGTTCCGTTGTAGGTCGCGACCAAAGCGACCAACGACGGGTGACGTCACGACCTATCGACGACCAGTGTGGTCGACCAGACGCTCCTACGGAACGCAACCTAAGTAGTATACTTCTAACCCTGTCAGTCAGTCCTTTGTCCACTCATTTTCTTTCCAAGCTTTCCCACACTACATTCCTTGGCACACTATCATACGCCTTTTCCATGTCTAGGAAGACCATACTCATTTTTCTACCCAGCTCCCAACTTTTTTCCGTAGCTTGTCGAAGTACAAATATTGGATCCATAGTCAATCTTCCCCATCTAAACCTATATTGTTCTTCATTCTGCATAATATGTTGTGTTGTGCCCCAAATGTATCTATAAAATGAAAAAATTCATAGCAAAATTAATTTAAAACTAGGAAACGCTCAGTAGGACGCGTTGATAAGTGAGCACGTGCTACAGCTAGACCCACATTGCACATTTTTTTAAATTTAAAATTTGCGACGTTCGCTGTCCACGGGGCCATGTTTCTAATATTATTTATTATTGGCAAGGTATTTGGGTAAACCCGTTTTTTTTTTTTTTTTTTACTTTGTGGATAAAATCCACCGCCATCTAGAGGACCTTGACATCATTTCCTTGGGAAAACTATTATAACTCTTTGGTAACAAATAATACACTGCTTCCTCGATAGTATTTTGATTACTTCTAGGTGGCAGTGCATAGTGGCCAGCAACCTCGTGCGACTTTTCGTTGCCATGGTAACGTTACTTTTGTTAAAATGTAATTTCCATCTACACTACTTATCGGATCAAAATAAAATTAACATATTCGTGATCGGACGGACATTCTAAATGATTTGGCCACCTCAGATTTTGTCGCCGTTTAGTTTGAAAAAAAAACTTTTGATTAACTTTAATGTAACTTCGTAACTTTTTGAATGATTTTGCCACAAAACTAATGGCATTTAATCCAGATCGAAGCTTGCTGATCGTCCAAATTTCAACTCGATCCGAGCCTCCGTTCGAACGTTATGGCGAGACATACAAACTCGTTGCAATGTTAACGTTACTTTTGTTAAAATGCAATTTCCATCTACACTATTTATCGGAGCAAAATAAAATTAACATATTCGTGATCGGACAAACATTCTAAATGATTTGGCCACCTCAGGTTTTGTCGCCGTTTAGTTTCACAAAAAAACTTCCGATTAACTTTAATGTAACTTTTAAACTTTTTGAATGATTTTGCCACAAAACTAATGGCATTCAATCGAGAACAAAGCTTGCGGATAGTCCAAATTTCAACTCGATCCGAGCTTCAGTTCAAACGTTATGGCGAGACATACAAAAAAAAAAAAAAAAAAATCAAAAAACAAAACCAGTTGTAAGCGAAAACAAAACCGGGCCCGTGCAGACCTCTACATTGTGCTATGAATATGAGTCGGAAGTCACAAGAAAGATAGAAATTCTGGTGAATCACGAGGAGACTTGGGTAAAAATAGACAAAGCTATAGTCAGGCAGCGAAATGGGCAGAAAGTCAAGCGAATAAGTAAAATATTAGGGCAGATTCTAAACAACATTGGTGATTCAAATTTCAAAAAGCATTTATTTCTAGAAATCAGAAGTGTACGCCAATTAAAACAAGATAAGGACCTAGAGGTATTCTCAGAACAGGAACTCGAGACATACCAAACAAGAAACATTATTGATTTATTGGCAACATGATTATAGACAAGTTTGTGTTGCATCAAAGGGCATCCAACATGACCGTGTATAAAATCAATTTAAACATTATTCGGTGAAACCTACCTAAACCTGTACAAAGTAAATAAAGTTCTGATTTCCTTCTTCGACGAGCAAGAAAGTGTACAACGTGAAACGGCATGGCTCGGAAACCAATTTTAAAAGCAAGCCTATTAATCGCCGGCATGATCGTTCTGATCCTAGTATTAGCTGCAGAGGCCTTACACTTTTGCTGTCAAATAATGCAACCACTGTTCAAGAAGGATTTTCCCCTAGTTGGAAACTTGGCCACAATAGTCGCACACGTTGCCAAGCTCATGTGGGCATGCTAGTCCAAGAGGTCACCGGAATAATTTGTAACAAATACACTTACCTCTGGTGTCCTATTTCTCCCTCCGCACATCCGTGGACCTCCTCGAACCGCACCAGGATTTAATCTCCGTTGACCGAGATATGGCCAGTATCCACCTAGAACCGACGGTGAGTTGAAGAGGTTGGATGCCTTGTTGAAATTCCAACTGTTGACACCGTCAGAAGAGTAGGGAATCTCATCGTCGTGTTAGTTCCTTAATTCCCGTTGTTCTCGGATTGTCTAACGGCATCCATCTTCCTAATAAATGTAGTAGTTTCTCGAAGTAGATCGCGGGTTCAAACTACAAATCTGTACGTTTATTTACGTGTGTCTACTATTGATGCAGCAATACTACATAGCATTTTTCAAAATCAGTAGCAATTATTGCCACCTACGTCAGCGGCATGCGAGCGCAATTGGTCGGCATTTGGTGCTATACACACAAAATCAAGGAACCGCCTCACAAGCAGCCGGACAGAAAAGCTTGTTGCCGTACGTTCAAATCTGAAAATCTGTAATGACACCAAACTAGTCCATAGTCCAGGTTTCTGCCACCTATGTGAGGATCGGTATGAAGTTGGTCTTGTATAGTGTCATCTTGCACTGTATGGGTATTTCCCTATCCCATACCAGGCCTTACGCACTGGTAGAAGTTACTGGCCTTTTGTAGGCCTATTCTGTTGGTATTTTCCTTTTTTATCTTTCTGCTTGCCATGATTTCACTTCCTAGATAGCCAAAACTCTCCACCACCTCCAGGATATCTTCCAATCTTGATCTCTGCATGATAGTTCCTTACGTCTCCTTCTCCTGGCATAGTAACAACCTTGCTCGTGATCACGCTTATCTTCATGCCGACCTCTTTAATGTGCCTCTTCCAGAGGTCCGTGTACCTCTGGAGTAGGCCTACCTCCTCATACTCTGACCATGCCACAAAATCATCGGCAAACAGCATAACCTCTACCTCCTCTTTTTTCCTCCATCTTTACCTTGTTGTGGATGTCATCCATTACTATTATAAATAGCAGTGGTGACAGCACACATCCCTGATTCAGCCCTTGTGTTTTTTGGAACCACCTTGACAGCCCGAACTGTGTTTTTACACAGCTTTCACCTTCTATGTATACTTCTAACTCTGTCTGTCAGTCCTTTGTCCACTCATTTTCTTTCCAAGCTTTCCCACACTACATTCATTGGCACACTATCATACGCCTTTTTGTTGTCTAGGAAGACCATACTTATTTTTCTACCTAGCTCCCAACTTTTTTTCCATAGCTTGTCGAAGTACAAATATTGGATCTATAGTCGATCTTCCCCATCTAAACCCATATTGTTCTTCATTCAGCATATGTTGTGTTGTGCCCCAAATGTTCTTCTTCTTCTTTTTCTTCTTCTTCTTTCTAACGCCCAGAGTTGGATTTAGACCATTCTCTGCCTAGCCGCCCAGTAAAGGTCCGCCAAATATTTTCTCTTTTCCAATTTCTTTTTCTTCAATTGGTCCCTTTCCTCCTTCAGGGACACACATAATTCTAGGTGTTTTGAATTCTGGATATGTTCTCTGCAGAGAGGACATGTGGGTGAGGAAGTCGTGTCCTGTTTCCATTCGAAAATGTGCTACAAATACACTTCTTTCTTTCTCGTCCACTTTACTTGTTACATCTCTTTCCTTTCTCAGCAACGGCTCCCATCGTCTCCCCCGTGCTATTCCTTCATACTGCTTCCTCGTCTCCATGCCAACTTGGTAGTTGATTGTAGTTTTAATCTACTGCAAAGACATAGCCTTCTCTGGCTGCTGCAACTTGGCTCCCATTTTTGCCAGATAGTCGGCCTTCTCATTGCCCATTATCGAGCAATGACTAGGAATCCACTGCAGGCATATTCTCCATCCTCTATCATGAAGGCTATAGTACTCTTCCCTACAGGCTACTGTTGTCTCACAGTCTGTATCTCTATGAGATAATATTAAGGCTTGCAATGCTGCCTTTGAGTCTACCTGGATCACCACTGGCTGTGTTCTTTTTAACTTGTTGAGTTCGGTTAATACTAGGTGAATTGCCGACAGCCCCCCATCAAAATTGTTTCCAAACTTGCCAGCCGCAATGTGTTTTTCAAATTGCTGGCAATATACTCCTGCTCCTGCAAGCTCCCGTGGTGGTGTCGCTGACCCATCTGTAGCCAGGTAGGCACTGGGTATCGGGCATGTAGAGTACGGTAAGCAATCTGTCTCAACTCTTGTGCCAGACAGGCCAAATGTAGGGCTATCTATAAAATGAAAAAATTCATATCAAAATTAATTTAAAATATTTGGCATGAAATAACAGATTCAAAGGTTTTAAATAAATTTTTAGGTAATTGTTAACCCCTTAGAATACCATTAATAGTTTAATACACACTTTTTTTGCCATGAAATACTATTTAAAATCAAAATTATGGGGGGAAAAATAAATTCTAAATTTTCTTCCCCTTTTCGGATTTTTTAAAAATCTTATCCCACAATGACATTTTAGAACCCCCCGTTGCCCCCATAGTGTTGCGTTAAATTTTGTGAAATCTTAAAAATAGGCCCAAGTTTAGTATTTCATTTCCCTAAATGGAAATTTTTGGCAGATTTCATCCGATATTGCTTTAATTCTCTATAACCCCCCCACTCCGCAAGTAACGCACGTTGGGACTCCCCCCCCCCCATATTTTTATCATTCCAAAAAAGTAAACAACTGAAAATGAAAAATTATTTCCCCATCTGGTAATCCTTTCCAGCCTTGACATCACCAACCGCTTTCAGACTACTGTCCCCCTCTCGCTTTCAGACTACTGTCCCCCCCCCATTTTTTGGATGAAATTCTAAAAAAATAAAAATAACTATTTTAGGGCATTTAGTCAAGCCTTTTAGATAATTTGATTGACCTCCTCATCCCATCTTCACATTTTGCTCCCCCCCCCCCCACCCTTAGCCACTATTCTCCAGGATAATTTCCCCCCCCCCATTTTTTTTTATTATTTTTTTCTGAACCGGCACCTCCACCATCTCCCCACATTTTGAGCACTAAAATGTTTAATTTCGCGAGTTAATTCGCGTTTTGACCAGTTTTATACAATTTTGTTCGTTATTTCGCGATATACACGAGATTTTGCAAAATTCGCGTTTTCAATATGTGTTTTTTCTTTTTTCCATCTCTAAATGATGTAATTTGTCGACAATATTACATTTTAGGCAATAAAATGGATATTTAAAAAAAATCGCGAATTTCGTTATCAGTCACCATTTTTCACAACCTCTAGCAATTGTCAGAAAAGTATGCCCCGATAGCTCAATTGGTAGAGCTATGGCGCGTTAAGCCAGAGGTTCTGGGTTCGATCCCCAGTCGGGGTAAACTCTTATGACAATTGCTATCTTTCACTAATATTAATGATAACTAGGGATGCACATCGATACTTTTTTCATTATCGATTATCAAAATTGTAATGTCATTATCGAATCGATATTAACAATAATATTGATCTCAATTGTTCGCCCATTCGCTTTTATTGTTCGATATTTAAATTTTTTGAATTTTTTATTACGAGTAAAGATTATTATTATTATTATTAAGTGTGGCTCGTTGGTCTTGTTGTTAGCGTATCTGCTTCCAATGCAGAAGGTCCAGGGTTCGATTCCCGTCAAAGTCAGAAGTTTTTTAACTTCTGATTTGGACTTAAGTCCATCAGTTCTTGTCTTAGGAGTTTGTAAACGGTGACTTTGGAGCCGTCCTAGCAACGAAGCACATAATAAATTTCAAAGTTGTTCTGAATCGGCCTTGTTGATTCTGGCGTTGATTCGCGGGTGTTCGCACTGTCCATACCACTGATTGCTATATTTCCTATTAAAAATATCGATCTTTGGTTGGTTATCGCTCACTCGTCGATTGCGTCGGGGCCTGCAGGGTTGGCTTGGTCGCTTTGATTTGAAGTCCCCCACTGAAAATCAGTTATATAACTGAGTGGGCAGACTCTAAATAAAATTTATTTATTATTTTATTTATTTATTATCACCAATAAAGCCTGTTCCGATCTATAAGTGGAACCTCAAGTGTAGCAAGTTTAAGTCAAAACAAAACAATCACGTTCCGTTTACTGCCTGGCTGTCTTCGATGTCATGTGTTTGGCTTCCGTTATCAACTGATAAGTCAATTCTAAACATAAATCTCAAGTGTCACAACGTGAGATAGTCTCCGTCTTTAGAGTTTAGTTTGTGCCACTATTAACGAATTTTTTGATATTTCGATAATCGATAATGAATTTTGGTTATCGATTATCGAAAAAGTATCCATTATTGATTATTGATTGATAATATCGATTATCGTGTGCATCCCTAATGATAACAATAGGCCTAATAATAAATAATCCAATCTAACCAATAATGTTTAGGCCCTAATTATGTACTACTACCTTATTGGTAGCCTAAATTGATTTATTTGTTGAGTTTTAATTCCCACATTGAACTACATCTAGAGCCTTGGAAAGCTAGAAATGCTGTGTTTCCTATTTATTATCTCTCTCTCTCGATGTTTTGTTACATTGTGTTGAGGAGCATTCTGACAAGTTAAAACAAGTATCCACTTGAGTCAAATCCAGACATGTTGAAACTTGAGATTCTCTCAGCTCAGTTACTGTTGCAAGCTCACATTGTTGTCATAAAATACTTCATATGGCAATTAATCTGATGTGTTAAAAACTATAGCACAGTTTTCCAGTGAAGACCAACTTCTGTTAAAATTGAGATCTTGTGTTAAATCAGAGTCTGTGTGTTTGTACCATGGTGCCAAATTTTTGGGAAAATATCATTAGTTTATCTGTTTGGGGGGATATGTTGTGATCCGTTAGGAGTGCACAAAAAAGTTATTAGAAAGTCTTTGCATTCCATAACATTGCAATATGCCAAACTTTAGCCTATACTTAAACTTATTCCTGGCAAGTCTTTGTGTTCCAAGTGTTTTATGCGAGTGTGCGAGGGCTGAAGACTTCAATCAAGGGGAGGATGCTGAAATAGTTGAAGATGGATAAATGAGGTGCCTCTTGAAGTTGTAATTGACTCTGTCAACAAGTATTGCTCAGACACAGACCCCATCAAAAATTCAAAAGTTGAGCAAGGTTAAACATACTGTTGCTATTAAAAAAGTTAAAAAGATAAAGAATGAAGATGAGATGTAGCCAAAAAGTTTAGCATATTAGCATATTAATTACTAGTTATTAACTTATTATCTTATTATTGGATTGGAAATTGAAATCATATATAGGAAGCTTACTAGATACACTAAATTGGCCTCTATGGTAGTTTTTTTAAAACAAACGTCTCCGCCGATGGTTATAGTGAACGTGTAATACAGTACCATTTTAAGGGGCTGTAACTTCTAAATCAGCCTGAGTAACAAAAATGTTGCTGTTTTGTTCTTTGCAGTTAGACAAAACCTCAAATTTTGAATTATTTTTTAGTTACCCCTTTTCTATAATTTGACCTTGAAAATGTCCAAATTTGACTTTGCCACAATTTGGAATTGTTTTGGTATGAAGGGTAAAGAAAAACAAAAAGCTGCTATTTTCTTCAAATACATGATGGTAAGGAGTAGAGCCTATGTCAGGAACAAAAATTGGGTTGTTACCTTCAACCCCTTCGGATTTATTACACCCCAAAATCTGCAAAAACAACATATTAATATGCCCATTCTGACCTTGAAAATGGCATGCTTGCTAGTTGAGTATCGAATTTTTTAAAGTGGTCAGTACACAAAATTTTAAGCTAATAGCTCCACCCCTTTAGTAATGGCACGATTTAACGCAAACCTCTAAATTTGCCATTTACGCAACGTGGCCTGATGTTTCAAAGCCCCTAACTTCTAAACCGTTCAACAAAAAATAAAAATAAAGTTTTACTAGATCTGCTAGTAAGTAGTTATCAATGGCCAACTTTGAAAATTTTCACAATATAGGTGGAACCAGTTAAGGTGGTGGTCGCCGAGGGATCGCAGCACTGTCGCCCACGCACTATGGCCACAGGATCGGCAAAAATAAAATAAAATAACGTTCTCCAAAACTGCTTTCGAAGAAAAACACTACTATTTTAAAGCCAAGCCTTGCCCAATATATCCTAAAAATAAAGTATTTATGAAGTGTACAAATAAAATCATGACATTTTGATGCTTCTAAACATTGACATCACATCTGGCGAAGTTGGCATTATAAACAGCTGGAACTTTGGACATTATTATAGGTGAAACCAGATAAGCTGGCGGCCGTCAAGGTCAAGCGAGAGCACGGACGCCAACGTTGACAATTTACACACAACTGGCATTAGGTAGGGCCTACCGTATTTGGCCATGTTATCGTGATATGTTATCACATAAATCAACATTTTATAAGCTGTGAATGAAGTAGTTCGTCTCACAGAGTCAGTATTTTAGCGAAATAATGATTTTAAGTAATCACGATTGCGAAAGTGTTTTTTTGCCTTGTTGGTAATGGTGTGTCCAAAGTTCCAGCTGTTTATAATGCCAACCTCGCAAGATGTGATGTCAATGTTTAGGAGCATAATATCTTGATTTTATTCGTATAGTACTTCATAAATACTTTATTTGTAGGATATATTGGGCAAGGCTTGGCTTTAAAATAGTCGTGTTTTTCTCCAAAAGCAGTTTTAGAGACCGTTATTTTATTTAATTTTTGCCGATCCTGTGGCCATAGTGCGTGGATGGCAGTGCTGCGATCCCTTGGCGACCGCCACCTTATCTGGTTCCACCTATACCAACAAGGCAAAAAACACTTTCGTAATCGTGATTAATTAAAATCATTATTTCGTTAAAATACTGACTCTGTGCGACAAACTACTTTATTAACAGCTTATAAAATGTTGATATAGCCTATATAATTGGATGAGCGAAGCGAAGACTTCAATTTCACTGACCCCCAAAAAATTTAGCTCGGGTGTTTTTTTTTTTTTTTGTTTGTTTGTTTTTCTGTCTGTTTGTTAACTCTCTACCAGGCAAACGGCATATCCGATCTTGATGAAAATTTGACAGGACCTTCGAAATCTCTGAACTTAGAGGTGTATTGTTTTTGGGTACAATCGAAGAAATATTTCTCATGAATATCGTACTTTTACGATTTTTTTCGATTTTTAGTGCGATATTTTCGTGACATTTGGGCCAATTCTGACCAAACGGGTGGGGCTACAACGTTCATATTATACATGGACATTAAGATTATGGTGATGTAGTACCTTTTGAAAGAAAAAGTTGAAAAAGTTAGCCAGAATCCATAGAAATAAAGCTTTTAATATAAGTTTTTTGATTTTTTTTGCGATATTTTCGCGCCATTTGGGCCAATTCTGACCAAACGGGTGGGGCTACGACGTTCATATTACATGGACATTAAGGTTATGGTGATGTAGTATCTTTTAAAAGAAAAAGTTTAAATAGTTAGCCAGAATCCATAGAAATAAAGCTTTGAATATAAGTTTTTTACAGTAAATAATACCAATGGACAGGTAACAAAAGAAACTTGACAACAATCACCTACAATGCGTAGGCAGCAAAACAAAGAACTTGCAAAAGTAAAGATATCCCATGCAAACTAAAAATTTTAAAAAGCTCATCCATCAACGCGGCGGGACTTTAGCGTTTTCCTAGTATATATATACATATATATATATAGAATTTCTGAGGTTTTCGTGGTTATTTGTATGTGTTACCATCTTTAAATAATTAAATTTACTTCTTTCGGTTTACCACGTATATTGTTTATTTAATCCGACGTTTCGACTGGATTTCACCAATCTTTGTCAAAGACAGTAAAGCAACTCAAGTAAAAAACCCAATATACAAAAACACTTCAAGAGGGAAACGAAACAAAAACACAATAATAACATAAAACAAACATAATAAACAAGGCAATGCAAAGAAGTTAACTAACAGGAATATTATAACATGTGGAAAGAGTTTAGAAAAACATGTCATGTTATTGATTAGATGAAGTAGGCTAGTCTGCTTGACCAGAACTTGTGGGATGATTTCTTGCTTGACTTCTTGTCCTTGGACCTTGACTTGTGGAAGGTAGCACGGTACTATACTGGTCAAAATATTCACAAAACCGTGCTACCTTCCACAAGTCAAGGTCCAAGGACAAGAGTCAAGCAAGAAATCATCCCACAAGTTCTGGTCAAGCAGACTAGCCTACTTCATCTAATCAATAACATGACATGTTTTTCTAAACTCTTTCCACATGTTATAATATTCCTGTTAGTTAACTTCTTTGCATTGCCTTGTTTATTATGTTTGTTTTATGTTATTATTGTGTTTTTGTTTCGTTTCCCTCTTGAAGTGTTTTTGTATATTGGGTTTTTTACTTGAGTTGCTTTACTGTCTTTGACAAAGATTGGTGAAATCCAGTCGAAACGTCGGATTAAATAAACAATATACGTGGTAAACCGAAAGAAGTAAATTTAATTATTACAGATGGTATCATATATAAGTACATATATATATATGTAATTTTTTTTTTTTCAGTGCAGTGACAGTGCTCGGCCTGGTAACAGCTCGACGCTCGCCTGAAGAGGCCAATTGTAACATTGGCGAAACGTTGCACCCACTCGACAACGTCCAACCAGGACTGCAATTTTAACAAGGTACGTGGTTTTACCGTAAAACTTTTAAAAAATGACATCATATCCCAACCACGAAAGTCTAAAAACTTACATATATATATATATATATATATATATATAAAGTCTAAAAACTTAATATATATATATATATATATATGTAAGTTTTTAGACTTTCGTGGTTGGGATATGATGTCATTTTTTAAAAGTTTTACGGTAAAACCACGTACCTTGTTAAAATATATATATATATATATATATATATATATATATATATATATATATATGGATTGTTGTTGGTTTTCGCGGCCCGTCATAGGATAAAAACAAGGATCTTGGGTAAAACCGCGTCGAAAATAAGATGAACCAGGGCAGAACCTGGGCGTCCACCGACGTTTCCTCTGTACTACGTCAGACATTTTCAACGTCGGTGGACGCCCAGGTTCTGCCCTGGTTCATCTTATTTTCGACGCGGTTTTACCCAAGATCCTTGGTAACATATAAATATATATATATATATATTTGTTACCATCTTTAAATAATTAAATTTACTTCTTTCGGTTTACCACGTATATTGTTTATTTAATCCGACAAAGATTGGTGAAATCCAGTCGAAACGTCGGATTAAATAAACAATATATGTACGTGGTAAACCGAAAGAAGTAAATTTAATTATTTAAAGATGGTAACACATACAAATAACCACGAAAACCTCAGAAATTCTATATAGTATCGGGTTTTGGGGTTTTCGTCCACGTGTAGTGTTTGTTAGGTGGTGGTACATACCTTTTAAAACAACGTTTCGCTGGATAATCCTCCAGCATCTTCAGGTTATGACAGGACCGGGCTTGCCTCTCTGCTTCCTCGTCGCTGGGCGGGCTCGGACTGCTCGCTGCTACATCAGAATCAGTCTACGAAAACCTTCGTCATAACATATATATATATGTATATATATATATAAATGATAGTCGTAGTCTTCCGTCATCTTGGATACCAGTTCTGCCCAAACAAGAAACACGTGCCAGTGACAATCCAACAAGACAAACAAACATACCTCAACACGGGGAAAACGTTGCGTCACCGGGGTCGGTTGAAAATATATTTTCCGGGCCCATCACAAGAAGCAGGAAGAAGAAACACGATGACAACAATGACGCAACACAGCCAAACCAGTCCGTGCAAACTGACTGCGCGCGCACCCACAGAGAGAACGATACAGTCCGAGCCCGCCCAGCGACGAGGAAGCAGAGAGGCAAGCCCGGTCCTGTCATAACCTGAAGATGCTGGAGGATTATCCAGCGAAACGTTGTTTTAAAAGGTATGTACCACCACCTAACAAACACTACACGTAGACGAAAACCCCAAAACCCGATACGATACTACATCAGAATCGGTCTACGAAAACCTTCGTCATAACATATATATATGATAACATCACGACAACATGACCAAATACGGTAGGCCCTACCTAATTTCAGTTGTGTGTAAATTGTCAACGTTGGCGTGCGTGCTCTCGCTTGACCTTGACGACCGCCAGGTAATCTGGTTCCGCCTAGAAGTCAGCAACAAATTAATTCCAAATTGGTTGAATTCTCATGGAATGACCCCTTAGTACACTGCTATGCTATGTTGAACAGTCAGCGAGAAGTTGAGGACATCCGTTGTCCCTTAAGACCTCTAGCAACTAACCAAAACAACAAGCCACCGTGGCTTAAGTATTGATGTATCACTCAAAAGATGCAATTACATATAATAATTATAGCCTAGGTTCTATTACGTTGGGTTGATGTAAATTGCAGGCAATGAAGATTCACCCCTCTGTAGGCCTACTAGGGAAGTGTAAAACAAGCTCTATTCACTACATTGACTAAAAGATAATATTAAGGCTATTGTACCGCCTCTGGCCGATAATTTGAAAGTCGAAGAAACATGTCTGAAAAGTTTGCTGAATGAAAGAAGGCCTTTAAAATAACAGAAAAAAAATTGTGATTTTTTTTGGGCGGGACATAACCTCACTTTTGGAAATTATATTTAGATTTTTGGACAAAAGTGTGATATACAAGACTAGTTCAAAATTAAATTTTGAGAATCGGTTTTCTGGACATAGTTTCTAAACACCTTTAGCTACAACTTGACTATAACTAAAATAGTTTTCTGAAAATAACAGTTGGTGTACAAATTTTTTTGTCAAACAGTACAAAACTTGTATTTGTACCGTTTGACAAAAAAATTCGTACACCAACTGTTATTTTCAGAAAACTATTTTAGCTATAGTCAAGTTGTAGCTAAAGGTGTTTAGAAACTATGTCCAGAAAACCGATTCTCAAAATTTAATTTTGAACTAGTCTTGTATATCACACTTTTGTCCAAAAATCTAAATATAATTTCCAAAAGTGAGGTTATGTCCCGCCCCAAAAAAATCACAATTTTTTTTCTGTTATTTTAAAGGCCTTCTTTCATTCAGCAAACTTTTCAGACATGTTTCTTCGACTTTCAAATTATCGGCCAGAGGCGGTACAATAGCCTTAAGTTTGAGCTGAGCCAGACTGACGCACCTAATGAACGACTTGTTCGATCCAATCCAACCCAAGTTAGAATTACAAACTTCTATGAGAGTAGGGGAAACTTTGCACTGTTAAGATAGTAGCCTACCTACCTAGGGCATATCTATTTCTTCTACCTCTAGGCCTATGAAGGCCTACCCTACACTTATTTAATGTCTATCCTATTCATAAACTAGGAAGCTTTGCTAACGCTTTTTCAGGCACGTTGTTGGATGAGCGTAATTGTTTAAATACAAAAAAAGCGTAAAATTGCAATTTTCATAAGAAATAATTATTCGATTGCACTCAAATTTCACAAGAATATATTAATTCATAAAATTAAGATTCTGTGAAAAAATCATTACAATCGGATAAAGCATGTAGGTGTTTTTTGTCGAAGAAATTTAAAAATAAAAAAAAAATCGTAAAATTGCAATTTGCATAAGAA
The DNA here is from genome assembly GCA_024449915.1 of Sweltsa coloradensis. Lineage (NCBI taxonomy): Eukaryota > Metazoa > Arthropoda > Insecta > Plecoptera > Chloroperlidae > Sweltsa > Sweltsa coloradensis. Next base: position 234,688 of record JAMZAV010002417.1, on the reverse strand, counting down.
ATAATTTTTTGATTGCGCTTACATTTTCACACGAATATATTAATTCATAAAATAAAGGTTCTATGAAAAAATCATTACAATCGGATAAAACATGTAGGCCTTAGTGTTTTTAGTCGATTTTTTTTTTAATTAAAAAAAATCGTAAAATTGCAATTTTTATGAGAAATAATTTTTCGACTGCGCTCAAAAACGTGGTAATTCTAAGTTCAGAGATTTCGAAGGCCTCCACAAAATTTCATCGCGATTGGAGTATCGGTTTAGCCAAAATCCTGTACACAAACAGCCAAAAATACAAAAAATACAAAATACAAAAAAAACATTCCGGATTTTTTTCTTCAGTGAAGTGAAATGGAATCCTCGCTTTGCTCATCCAAAAACTGATTTACAACTTTAGGACAGTGGCATAAGGGGGGTTTAGGGGGTTAACCCCCCCCCCCCCACAGTGGTGCGCTGAACATATAAGACCAGGTACAATTGCAACTCCCCTCAGCTATTTATTTTCTGGTGTTAGAATGATTACATTACGTATAGGCCTATAATGATAAATAAATACTTTACAATGAATCGAATACAAAAATTAATTACAAATAGTACAAAATAATTATGATATTATGCACTGTCAAAGGAACAACCCACCACCATACACAAACTCACATGCCATTTTGCCCATATTAGGCCTATTTCCAACACACCTGAAAGCCAACTGGTCGGCAGTCGAGCATCAAAGCCTATGTGGTCGGTATCACAGAACTTGTCGAACCTGTTGCATGAAATCACTTTTAAAATAGGTATCCACATATCCCATGAACTACCACAAACAGCATGATTCATCTAGGTGCCCGTTAGGGCGCCGCAGCCAAGCCGCGGTGCGCTACACACTCAGGCACCTTATACAGCAAGCAGAGTTGGGGTGATTTCGAGGTGTCACCCAGCCATCATGAAACGTGATGTGAACTTGAAAACTATCAAAATCGAGGGGATTTAGGTACCCGACAACACATGCCAAATTTGGTTGGGGTACAAGCATTCCTTCTTGGTGAAAATATGACTTGAAGTTGAAACATGCTCAAAATCACTTTAAGGACGTTAGTTACTACTGGCTACTACTATCTAATTCGTCAGTTTCAATTGCCCAGCGATTCTGACCAAACGGGTGGGGCTACAACGTTCATATTTTACATGGACATTAAGGTAATAGTGATGTAATTCCCTTTGAAAGAAAAAGTTTTAAAAAATTGCTGGAAGGCTTCCAAATAAAGGTTTTAAAATAAGCCTTATACAGGCATACAATCAACAAGTTACTATAGTTACGTGACAATAATCGCCTACATTGTTTACAAAAAGCAAGTCTTTGGACCACTATATTTTTTCATTCTATTGTTAATAATTGGTAATACCATAGCAATTAAATCGACTTTGATAAATTTATTATATTTTAACAAATAATTTTGCAATGGAACTTGAAAAAGTAATGAGATCCCACACATAACAAAAACTTGTAAAAATACAGCCAAACCTTACACACTCAAAAGAAATGAGATCTAAAAAAAAGGGCCAAGCTCATCTACCCTTCCACATTTGAGCATTCTTAATGGACAACTAGTCAAAGGCGGGGCTTAGCTAGTTCCGAAAAATCCAACAGATAGCGCCGCGAACTGTGGGACAAGCTGCAACCTAAGTGTGGTTGGCGCAATGGACTTCAACGTGTTTTTACACCCGTACGGGTGTAAAATATCCTTGAAAAATATGTTATTTTTTAGAATGGGCTTAGCCAAAGACTATGTAGATCAAGAAGGAAGCCAGCTGCTTTTTAGGGAAGGCTGTTGTATTGTCCTATATTATATCAAGAGGATGTGTGGACTTCGGAAAACGGTGGTCATCATAGTCCCTATACCTTTGGGTTTAGAATGATTATAAACCCAAAGCCTTTACTCTAGAAAGCATTTTTTAAAGTTTAGTCTCAGGTTTAGGTCAACATTAAACCTATTTATTATTCCTCAGTTCACAAGATCATATCGTAAAAAGTAGGCCTGGGTTTAACTCTAGGGGTAGGCGGAGGCCTAGGTTCTAATCCTAGGCCTACACGGCTAGGACTAGACACACCTCTTTGCTAAGATTTAGGCCTAGAAATATAGCCCTCTTTATAGTTTTTACACAGTTTAGGCCTTTAACCTTGGAAGCTTTGGACCTAGGCCTACCTTAAAAGCAAAATCAAGGCTACACTGTTAGTTTTAACCTACCAATAGCAGACAGGGGCGAAGGAACGGGGGGGGATGGGGGAGACTCCCCCCCACTTGTTGGCTTGACCCCCCCAGTGGGGGGGTCAAGCCAGGTATGGTTGCCATTTGCTAACTTATAGTTTGTTGGGTGATTTTTTAGGATTTTTAATAAAGTCGGGCTTGCAAACAAAAAGGAAGGTTTTTGTTAACATTTTTTTAGAAATATTCAGTAAGAGACGTGATTTGCGAGACTAGACTAGCCATCTGATTTTAGACTAATATTCATTATATATTGTGTGCAGTGTTTTCACTCCAAAGCAGACTGTCGACCGATTTCAGTCAGGTAATCAATCTTCAATGCAATATTAGCTTCAAAATGTAACCCTTATTCATAATTAAAATTCGCCTGAAAACGTGTTTTAGGCCACTTATCAAGGGCACCTTTAAAAAAAATCTCGACTACGGCGAAAAGCCTCCGGCGGCTTCGCCCCAGACCCCGGTTTGCCCACGTAACCTCGTAGTCAACTTTAGTGTGACCCCCCCACTAAAAAAATAGTTCCTACGCCACTGTTAGCAGAGGCTAGGCCTAGGTGTTATTTTCCTTTCCATATAGGCCTACCCTAATTACAAGATGTAGGCCTACTTTTATTATCTTAGGGGTCAACTGTGTTATGTAAACATATAACTAACTATGTTTGCAATACTTAATGGAAATAAAGCAACATTCTATTCTATTCTAGCTAGGTCTAGGCCCTACACATAAACAAAAGTAGCCTGTCTAGTGCACAGGCCTCTCTCTTGTGCAGAATTATAGGGCTGCGTCACAAACAGGTCTACTCATTAGCCTGCCTACTACAAGCATTAAGTTTAGAATGAAGATAGTTGGCCAGTACGGGAAATAAAAAAATGGGTAAACACATGGGCAGGGCTCCATCTCGCAAACACTTAAGTTTGCCATGAGGAATTCACGAAATGCAATGAACATTATAGGCCTACAAGCATATAGTATCACATGTTTTCGTAAAACATTTCTTATCTATCTGATCGTTACTTATCAATCCTAATAAATCCCAAACAATAATTCTAGGATACCACAAATTGCTTGCCAAAATCGATAGGACAAAACTCAACAAAGTCACTCTGGACGGCATGACTATACCTTTCCAGCACAGCGTTAAAAATCTAGGACTTTACATGACTGACAATCTTTCCTGGAACGAACATGTAAAACTATTAAAAACTTTCTACCAACTAAACTTAAAACTATGCTCGTTCAATCACTTATCATGCCTCACTTCGACTATTGCGACTTAGTTTACAACGACATGACAGAAGAACTTTCAATCCGACTGCAAAGAGCCCAAAACTCGTGCGTACGTTTCATATTAGGCATAAAAAAGTCTGACCACATAACCCCCGGTTTTAGACAACTATCATGGCTTCGTCTGAGTGACCGACGTAATCTTCATTCCTCTTGCCTCGTTCATCGCCTTCTTTCAACATCAACACCATCATACCTAGCCTCGAATTTCAATTATCTCCACTCAAATCATACTTTCGGCACAAGGTCGAGGTCTGGCACCCAACTTGCTTTTCCGATACACAGAACAAATTTAGTCGACAAATCCTTCATAATAAACGCCATTCGAACCTGGAATGCTCTCCCTACTGCTATAAGGGATGATAATATAACAAATTATAATGTTTTCAAGAACGAAACTAACAAGTTATATCTTCTGCAAAGCCTCTCCGATGCCTGATTTACTTATACTTAAATTAACCAACCTCTAATCTTATTTCTCATAATATTAACTATGAAATGCATCTTCTAATATAATGTAACGTACATTACATTGTGTTGTTTTATTTATTTATTTATTTTGATAATCAGTAGTATTTAGTAGTAATATGAATTTATCTCTCTTCTACAGTAATGACGTTGCACCTAATCTTTGGTTGCAGTACACTCTTAGGAATGAATGAGATGTGTGAATGATTGTGTATTTTAATAATATAAATATTTTAAGTAGAATTACACGCGGACTTATATTTTCTTAAAAAAATTGTTTTGTGCTAACAACACACATACACAACTAAGTTCTATAGCAGTAATATAAGTTCATTATTATGTAAATAACCTTATATATATATTATATATATGTTATATCGCAGACTTTCACGGATTGAATATGCAGACATTGTATTTTCGGGTAGTCCGTGTGGTTTGTGAGCGTTCAATTACATAATACTCATGCCGAGCTGTCATCTTCGCTTCACCCAATATTTTGGACAGAGGTTGATTATCTTTCTCAACAACGTGCTGACGACGTAACGATTTACACAACTTTGAATCAGAAGAAAAAGTATGAGGCACTAAACTCTAAACAAAAACCTCAAATCAAAGAGCTAGATGCTACAAAAGTGGTATACAATCTTTCTGATTGTACGCTGGATAGTGACACTATTTCTGTCTTAAAGAAGGGATTTAACTTTGCAATCGCGCCCACCAAGATACCCACAGAGGCTATTATAACTGGAGTGGAGTCGGCGATATTTGGTCTCCCAGATAATATAGCAGAAACTATTCGGCAAAATACATGTCAAATACTCCGCAAAGCTCGTCCACCGAGAAAGAATATCTCACGCCAAGAGATATTAGCTTTGAACTCTCTGAGAAATAATGAAGATATCATCGTTCTTCCAGCTGACAAGGGCAACGCTTCTGTTGTGCTAAATACACGAGACTATCAATCCAAGATGCAAACTCTACTAGACGACTCTGCATACCAACTTAATAGGAGTGACCCTACAACATATCTTGAAAAGAAAACCAAGGCTAAGATTCTTGCCTCTGGTTTTGATCCCGAGGTAAAGCAATACTTAATACTTCTCGTTGTCCCAAGATGTACGGACTTCCTAAAATACACAAAGCCGGTGCTCCTCTCAGGCCAATTGTTAGTTCTGTAGGTTCTCCAGTACAACTTCTTGCTAAGCACCTCGCTAAGTATCTTCAGCCATACGTAGAAGATGCCAACTCCTATGTACGAAATGCTGAACATTTCATTGAACTACTAAAAGGTCAACCAGCCAAGTCTGAACATTTGTTGGTGAGTTTTGATGTGGTCTCACTTTTCACAAAAGTGCCTATTTTAGAGGTTATGGAAATTATTCGCTCAAAAATTAAACCTCCTGGGTACATTACCGGTACTGATTTGGTAGAGCACTGTCTTTCAAACACGTATTTCAGATATGATGGCAACTTGTACAAACAGGTCCAGGGAGCACCTATGGGATCTCCATTGTCTCCAGCTATTGCGAACATATTCATGGATGATTTTGAGGTTAAAGCTCTGGAAAATGCTCGTTTAAAACCTAGTTTATGGTTGAGGTATATCGATGATATATGTGCCATATGGACACATGGAGTTGACGAACTTTATATATTTCTTGATTATCTGAATGGGTTAAATGAACATATTAAATTCACAATAGAAATAGAACAAGACAAATGTCTACCATTTTTAGATGTTCTTTTAATCAAGAAAGAGGACGAGACCTTCGGACATACCGTCTACCGTAAACAGACGCATACAGATCGATATTTAAACGCAGACTCACACCACCACCACCCAGCACAGCTTGCCACAGTAGTGAACACCCTTGCTATTAGATCAAAAAGACTGTCTGATGATGAGCACATTGCTGAAGAAATGATTGGGTTACGAAACACCTTACTCTCTAACGGATTTTCCCCCAACACAATTGCTCGAGCATTTCATAAAACATCGAGTAAACCTGTTGATCAAGATATTCCAAAAGATGAACCCCGATCAACTGCGTTTCTGCCTTACGTCCAAGGAACCACTGATAAAATAAGCCGTTTACTCAAAAAACAGAATATAAGAACTGTTTTTAGCACGGATCGGAAGATTTCATCTATGTTACGTAACGCTAAAGACACCATTCCTAACGAGTCTCATGGTATATATGAAATTCCGTGTGGAAGCTGCGAAAAGACTTACGTAGGAAGAACTAACCGTAAAATATCTGTCCGCATCGACGAACATAGAGTTGCAGTTAGACGTATGGAAACCACCTCAGCTCTTTCCAACATGCTTTCGACAAGGAGCACTGGATTAACTTTGATGAAGCTAAAACCTTAGCCAAAGTGGAACATGAAGTGCCCCGAATCGTAAGAGAGGCGGTGGAGATGGAGAAACGGAAACACAACATGAACACACGGGACGATGCTAAAAGACTTCCAGCCATATGGAAACATGTTTTGCAAGGCTGTCATATTCAACCAAAAGCTCTCCCTGTGGACATGTTTTTAGGCCGTCCACCTCCGACAACAAGAGTTGACAAGAGGAAGAAAACACAACAAGAACCCCTTGAGCCATCTACTCGTACGCTGAGGTCATCTAAAAAGTAATAGAGTGTGTTGATGCCTTCACAGTTTTTAAAATATCTGGATGTTCATAATATGTTCTCATTAGTACCTATGTTTTCTAAACTTTTTGGTTTTGTCTTTGTATCCAGTTGCAGTGTTTGTTAAGAAGTAAGGTTTTGTTTGTTTTGATATTGTTTTATGTTTTAAATTTCCTTGAAGATGGGCAGGGAGAACTGCCCGAAACGTTGGAACTAATAATAAAACCACACGGACTACCCGAAAATACAATGTCTGCATATATATATATATATATATATGGAATTTCTGAGGTTTTCGTGGTTATTTGTATGTGTTACCATCTTTAAATAATTAAATTTACTTTTTTCGGTTTACCACGTAAACCATACTGGTCAAAATACTTACAAGACCGTGTTACCTTCCACAAGTCAAGGCCCAATGACAAGAAGTCAAGCAAGGAATCACCCTACAGGTTCTGGTCCATCAGACTACTTTGCATAATCAATAACATGACATGTTTTTCTAAGCTCTTTCCACATGTTATAATATTCCTGTTTGTTAATTTCTTTGAAAATTGCTTGTTTATTATGTTTGTTTGATGTTATTCTTGTGTTTTTGTTTTGGTTTCTCTCTTGAAGTGTTTTTGTATTTTGTATTTATATTTGAGTAACTTTAGTCTTAGACAATGATTGGTGAAATCCAATCGAAACGTCAGACAAAATAAAGAATATTTTACGTGGTAAACCGAAAAAAGTAAATTTAATTATTTAAAGATGGTAACATATATATATATATATTAGGGGTGTGCGAATCCAATTTTTCATTTCGAATCCGAATCTCGAATCCCAAACACAAAGATTCGCGAATCCAAATCCGAATCCGAATCCAAAATTGGTTTACCTCACACGGAACAAGTAACATAAAGAAATGCCATAATTTCATGGTCCCGTGCTGGCTTTCATTGTTATTACCACGTTTTCGAGACTCCGTGACATCTTCAGCCAATCAACAACACTTCATTCATCCAGCCTTCTCTGAACACGAAGTATTTATCTCGCGCGGTAGGCCTATCTTATCTTTTGGCATTGTTCTACTTTTCAAGATAACATCGCGAGGAAACTTCTTGCTGTCATTTAAGAGAGCATATAAGTAGGCCTAAACATAACATGTATTGTATGGACCCGCACTTATTATTACGTACGAGTTCGGAGATGGACATCGTTCACATAATGCAAACGCATCGCTATGTGAAGGGAGACTGACTGACGTAAACACGGCGCCCACTTGTCATCTGAGCAGCTGGCAGCCGGCCGGCTAGGGCTCGCGTGAGAGAGAGAGAGAGCGCGCGCTGCGCCGTCCGCTTGCGCAACGCCTGCAGGCAGCCTGCTGCCAGCATCGTCCAAGAGAGAAGAGAGGAGAGAGCGCACTGTTGTTTTTCGAATGCTACGTGCGAGAAAAACCTCGCTTTTTCTTGACCAACAAGATGCGAATGGAAATTCTTTGTTTACGTACGCGGCGGCCATGTTATCACGTGATCAATTGCAAACTATAAAATCGACCTATCGATTTATTTAGCGTGTTTCTCGGGAGTTTGGCGCCGGATTCGAATTTTCGAATACTTCGAATTTTTACGATTTCGGATTCGAACGACGAATCGAATTCGAATCCTGAAAGATTCGATTCGGATTCGATAATTTCGAAGCTTCGCACACCCCTAATATATATATATATATATATATATTTTGTTAATCTAGTTTCATTTCATCATTCATATGAAATATTCTTTGTTAACTTTTATATCTAGGATAAGCTGTAAAAATTTAATTTAATTATTTTGTATGTATCACTAAAATCAGGTTGGATGGAAGATAAGGCTTCACTAGCCTTAATCCCGCCTTAATAAAGACGTCAATCAATCAATCAATCAATCAATCAATCAATCAATTTTAACTTCCCACGTCTTATTTCCCCGGATACGAGTGTAAAGACACGTCCCTCCTATTTTAGCTCTTGACGAACATCGTGAAACAACACAATATTGAACATTTCAATCCAGAAATCCAGTCTTTAGTGTGGTACAGTAAGGCTGTCAGTTAAAATCGTCCCACAGTACGGCCATCTTTGAGCACATGTTTCAGTCGTGACGTCAGGGGGCGGAGTTAGACTACTCGTCCATTCATAAACGTACAGTGTCCCGTAACAACACCCTTGAAAAGCTTGGCAAAATAGAATTTGCATGACCATGACGTTAAAATTAATTAGAAAAAAAGAATTTGGATGAACTATTACATTTAAATTAATAGTTGCAAATTCTATTTTGCCAAGCTTTTCAAGGGTGTTGTTACGGGACACTGTACGTTTATGAATTAAGAATGCGCAAATGTGGAAGGGTAGATGAGCTTGGCCCTTTTTTTAGATCTCATTTCTTTTGAGTGTGTAAGGTTTGGCTGTATTTTTACAAGTTTTTGTTATGTGTGGGATTAAGCCTACGCCTACCTACCTAATACTAGGCCTACCGGTAACATTGTGTATCGCGTAGGCCTACATCTTGATGTGTTCAAAATGTACGTAAAAATTGCTAAATTCCCATTTACTCATACATTCGGTACGTCAAAACACTTGTGTCTACACATGAAAAGTAGCCTAGGCCCACCTATTTTTTTTTTTTTTTTTGTTTAGTTTACTTGCCGATATCCTCTCCTCCATAATTACCAAGACTTTAAAGTTTGAACATGCAGCAGCGAGCTTACTCTATAGTCATTGATGGGAACAGAATATTTTTGCTTGCTGTCTATCGTTCTTCAAGTTTCTTCAAGTTACCTAAATTAATTCTACGTCGAGTGCTGTGATTGGTCGTTTTCATTACGTGATAATCAAAAGCAAATAAAATAATAAATATATATATATATTTCTGACTCCTGTTTCCAACTTGAGTTAGGTCAGGGGGTGGCTATAGCCACCAATTTTCTAGGGCCTTTTATGAGTTGTTAGCACCGGCTTGCCAGGCCTGTCATGTCCTCTTCAGGTTCACTCGCACTTCTTCCCACCAGCTCATGCCATCCACTTCTGTCTTCCCACAGTTTCCTTGCTTCGACTTCTTCCCACTTCTCACCTCTTTCCTGTATATCATTTCTTATTTGATCTTTCCACTTCTCTCTTGGTCTACCGACTCGTCTTTTAACTTTGTCCCCACTTTCAAATTCTGACCTTGGAATTCTTTCTTCTCCCATTCTTCTGACATGTCCATACCATCTCAACCTTTCTCGTCCAATTTTGAATAATGGCTTCTCAACTCCAACTTTTGTCCTGATTTCTTGGCTTCTAATTTTGTCTAACTTCGATATTCCGACTATGCTTCTTACGAACTTCATTTCAGCTGCTTGAATCCTACTTTGCATCTACGGCTCCTAGTGTCCAGGTCACTGAAGCATATGTAAGGATGGGTAGATAGTATACCTTGTACAATAACACCTTGCATTCATTAGGGAAATCCTCGTTCCAAAGTAACTTCCTTACTTGCTGATAGAAGGATTCTGCCTGGGCCACCCTTTTACTGATCTCACTTCCCATCTTTGCCTCCTTTGTGATAATGCTTACGCATTATGAAGCGCGTAATGTTGCGCGTATGTTGCGCATAACGCAAACTCTTCTGCCTCTTCCAGTTCCTCATCTCCGATTTTAATTTTTTCTCTAGTTACTTTACTTGTTCCTTTCTTTCTAGATTTTTCCATCACAATAGTTTTACTTTTTCCTACACTGATCTTTAGTCCAAATTCTTCTGTTACAAGTTTCCACTTCTTCACTTTTGTCTGCACTTCTTCAGCTGTCTGGCAGGAAGAATAAATAAATAAATAAATAAATCCGTATTTAGAGTCTACCCACTCAGTCACATTAGGGCCTAACTGATTTTCAGTGGGAGACAGAAAACCAAAGTGACTAAGCCAAACCCTGTAGGCCCCGAAACAATCGACGAGTGAGCGATTACCAGCCAAAGATATATTTTTTTTTAATAGGCTGGTTGGTAATAGGCTGGAAGGCTGGTTCAACACTTACAAGTGTTAACCTTTAAAGTTTCTAGGCCTATTTAAAATACAAATGACTCTCACCCAAAAAGGAGTTTGTAGGGGTTGTTTACATTTGAGGCCTAAAATTATTTAACATTTCGTAAACATAGATTAGGAGTTAGTTAGTTAATGTGGTTTTAGGGCACTCAACAGTAGGGGTTATTAGTGCCCATGTCAATTGTATTGGAATCTTCCAAATTTTCTTTTTCCATATTGTGGATTACCACCATGTTTTTTTCTTTCCAATGGATGGAACGTAAGGGAAAACGAGGAGGATTAATGGGAAGGAGTGAGGATGTTGGATAGGATGGGTTAAACTGGGTGGGAACGGAGGAGTGCTCGTTGCAGAGAGGGCCGGCAAGTATGGAGACGAAAAAAGTGAAAAAAGAAAATAAATATGAGTAAAGCTATGTGAATGAAGAAAGGTGTGATAAAAAGTTGCGCGAGAGCTCTCTGCAACACGCACCCCAACCGGCCAGAGCTCGCCCTTAGTTTTGGGGAATACACTACTCCCCTGGCGATTTGAACCAACGAACCCTCGCACAGGAGTCAAACAAGCTATACCATCCTGCGGATTCCTGCCACACTGCACTGTGGTAATAAGCCGCCTGCCTATAAACATGGTAGGCTAGGTACCGTACTTGATCCGAATAGTGACGAAACGCGTTCATTCCCTGCTCTTCTCATTTTATGTCATCGTTACGCGTCATAATATCCGTGACGTAGCTAGTAGCAGCCGAATAGGCCTAGTGGGAACGCATGGTCGAGAGTCGAGACTCGCCGAAATCAAGTAGGTACCTAATTAGGACATCCGATAATTGTTCTTAGTCTCATTACTTGGTCTTATTACTTTATCTAGGTCTCGTTGAAAATATCACTCTCATTCACCGCTAAAACATGGAGGCCTCAGGAGATGATCGAAATAAAACACTTTTAATCACGTTGAGTAACCAAATAAGGTAGGCCTATAAGGCTAGGCCTACATGTAATTAATAACATTAGGTAGGCCTAGGCCTAATTGTGAAGAATCACTTCAGCGGACCAGAATTATTTTGGAATGTAGGCCTTAATTTTAAATGATTTGAGCGGTGTTACTAACATGGCTTCAGGAGTGTTTAAAGTTGGCGCTTGTTCATTTGGGTAGAGCTATATGTTTTTAGGTCATTTAAAAGGTTTGTGTTGATTGACATAGGCCTATGTTGATGTTTACGTTGTGAGTAGGATTGGCAATTTTCAGAAAATTTAGGCCTAGATTTGTTGAAATTTTCAAAAAATAAAAAAATCAGTATTATCGGTAAATCAAATCATACAGGGTAACTTAATGTTCGTACATAGGCCAATAAAGTAGGTTTTAAATTTAACGTTTAACTTACCAGGGTAATGTACCTGTATTGAAAAGCGACTCAAGAGTCAAGACACCTGTGTAAATTATCATTACTAAAATACCTACTTATTGTAGGCCTAATTAAACATTAAGTATTTTTATAAGTGCAATGAATAATTCTAATTTTAATTCTAACTAATAATGTTAATATCTAGGATGAAGGTAAAAAAAATTAAATAAAACTGAGCTAGGTCTCGAACTCTGTAATATAATAATTATTATATTAATTATATTAATATTATTAGTTATTATAAAATTTATTAATTAATATTATATTAAATAATTGATTTATGAATAGATAGGTAGGTATTTCTATTTACGTTACATTATATTTCATGCACAGAGATATTCATTAATCGAGTAGTAACTTTTGGATTGTAAAAATGATTTCATGCTGGACTTAAAAGTTGAAATGGAGGGAGAGGTTCTTGTATTGTTTGGTAGCTTGTTAAAGAGTTAAAGCTAGATATTGTATATAGACATCACACGCGGTTCTAGCCCCAAAAATGTGGGGAGGCCCGGCCCAACTAGTCTCGCCAGGGGGGGGGGGCCCAGAATTGCCCCGCAGGGTGTTTTTTATTTTCGTGTACCCTAATTTAGAAGGTGTATTTTTGACTGTACGGAAATTCTGGAGATTTCAATAAGGGGGTATTTATGAGTATATTTACTGGGCACAATAGGCCTAGGACTACATAAATTCAGAGTTTAAATTTAAATTTTGATCTCGCAAACAAGAAATATGTGGCTCAAAGCTAAGAAATTCTTACAGCTTGCAAATTGGTTTGGAAAATCAAAATGTGGATTTTTTGGCAAACATTTTATTAGCAACACTGATAATAGATGAATAGAATTTACAAGGTGAACTGTAAACGCCGATTTATTGTAGAAAACTTATCGATCGAAATGTCTCTGAATTCAAAGAGCGCATAAGAAAATACCAAGGTTGTTGTTGACTCTAGTCAGTGCCCTGCACTTGTGCAGAATATGTGGTTATTGTTGTAAATGTTTGGTAACCGAGTTGATGAACTCAAAACTGAACTTAATAAATTTAATCTAAAATCTAACTAAGTTTGGATGTTCCATGAGCTACCCCCTTCCAGGTCTAGATATAGTTTGAGACTTTTGGCAGTCAAAGGGAGGTATTCGGGATCTCGTATAACACATTGATGATATGATAAAATACTAGGAAAACGCTAAAGTCCCGCCGCGTTGATGGATGAGCTTTTTAAAGTTTTTAGTTTGCGTGGGATATCTTTACTTTTGCAAGTGCTTTGTTTTGTTGCCTACGCATTGTAGGTGATTGTTGTCAAGTCTCTCTCTATTGTTTCTTGTCAATTGGTATTATTTACCGTAAAAAACTTATATTAAAAGCTTTATTTCTATGGATTCTGGCTAACTTTTTCAACTTTTTCTTTTAAAAGGTACTACATCACTATAACCTTAATGTCCATGTATAATATGAACGTTGTAGCCCCACTGTATTGTACTATGAAAGGGTACTATGAAGGGTGTGCTGTATTTAAACTCGTATGCTCGTATTTAAACCTGTATTTTATTCCATGCTCTCGGTCGCCATAACCTATCAACTCAACTTCCGTCTTCTTCCACTCACCGCCTCTCAAGCCCTAGCATCTGCTTGTCAGGCCTAACAGTGGCCATGTAACATAGCTGGCGGTGGCTCAGCAGCTGAGACACTGGCGGTCGTTTCAAACACTACATCTCTCTTTTTCTTTATTAGATAATTGTTCTTCTTATTTAGAAATTTTAAATGTTCACATTCTTTATATCTTAATGATTAATCTAACATTATCTTTACTGATTTGTTTTCACTTTGTTTCACTTTACTGATTTTATATACTCTGCTTTAGTGATGACATGAATCACTTTCACACTTCACTGATTTTATTTGCTCTGCTTTAATGAATTACTCACTTTCACATTTCACTGATTTTAATTTGCTCTACTTTAAATGATTTTGTAAATTGTTCCTGGGTTGTTGTCATGTCTCTTAGTGTAGCTGGTAGTCGTGTAGTCTTCTTGGTAGCAGTCTCACTCTTGCGGAGGGTCTTCTTGTGTGTATGGGAGTTTCTTCCGGTCTGTGATGGTGTAGGCCTTCATTGATGTTTTCATCAGGTGTAGGTCCTGGTGTCGGCGCTTCTTGTTCCATCTCGATATTGATAGGGTATTTCTCGTTGTAGGTGCCATGACAGGCTGGTTCTGAACCGTGACAGGCTGGTTCTGAACCGTGACAGACTGGTTCTGTGTTGGTCTTTGCTTGAATGATTTTACTTGAGAAACGTTTCTGCAGATTGTTTTTCCACTTTGATCTTTGATGATGACTTGATTTCCTTTCACTTCCTGTATTTTGTATATGTCTTTTGCGAATTTTGTGGCAAGTTTGTTTGCTTTGTGCTGTGTGATAATTACGGTGTCCCCCGGTTGCAAGTGTCTTTCTGTAGCGTTTCTGTTTCTGTCTGCATTTTGTTTTCCTTTTGCTTTTTGTTGCGCGTCTTTCGTTCTGATTTCTCTGTCCATCTGCGTTCTTCTGGTCTTGGTTTCTGTTGCTGATGGTATTGTTCCACGGATTTCTCGCCCAAACACGACTTCGGCTGGCGAGAGTCCTGTTGTGCCATGTTTTGTTAAATCGATCTTTGATATCATTTTGGCCTCAGTAAGTTCCGCTAACACATCGTCAATTGTAGGGGTAACATACCTTCTGCCTAAGTACAGCTTTATTAGCTTGCCGCATATCTAGACATATTCTCACTCCCTTGTCCTTTTTTGGTATGACTACCAGTGGTGAGACCCAGTTTGTAGGTCCTGTGACAGGCTCTATTATGTCTAACAGCTGGAGTTGCAGTAATTCATCTTCAACCTGTTTGCGCAGGTGAAATGGAATTCTCCTGGTTGGTTGTGCAACTGGTGCTATGTTTTCATCGACATGTAGGTTAAGTTGGGAGTTTTTAAGCTTTCCAAATCCCTGGAAACACTTTTCATGCTTAGCCAATATGTTTTCTATGTTGCTGCTGACATGATTTATTGTAGGATTACCTGTGATTTCCAGTCCTGTCCGTAGTACTCCGAGGATCTTGGCAGTTACTTTGCCTAGGAGTGGCACATTGTTGCCTGGAATTACGGCGATAGTTGCAATGACTCGTTTGTTTCCCATGATGATTTCTGCATTGAATTGGCCCTGGACTTTGAGCGGTTCATGCTGACCATAGGCATAAATGTTGGTGGTCATCGGTTTGAGTTCTGCTGAGTGTTTTAGTTGGTTCCATTCATTGGTGCTAATTGTGTTCACTGTTGCTCCTGAATCGATTACAAATGCTATCGGTATTTTATTGATTTCACACGTTACTTTGTCATGTGAGTTGTCATGGGAATCTGACGGATAGAGCGCAAATGCACGACTGTCGGAGTCTGAGTCTCTGCTGTTGTTGTTTTCAACGTTTTCCGGGTTTGATGTGTTGACGAATCGCACTTGATTTTTAGTTTTACACACTCGTGCAAAATGGTTTCTTCCGCCGCATTTTGAGCATGTCACTCCACGAGTACATTTGCATTCTCTTCCATAATGTCCTTTATTGCCACACCTGTAGCATTCTGCATCCCTGTGTCCTTGCTGTGATGTGGTTGTTCTAGGCCCACGGTTTTCTGTTGATTGGTTAGGTTCTGAAGGTTTGGTTCTAGGCCTATCTCCTTGCCTAGGCTGAGACTGGTGCTGATTATTCCTAGGCCTAGACGAGTTTCCGCGCCCATTATATTGATCTTGTTTCACATAGTTCACTTCTAGGGCTAGGCCTAGAGGTTCAGTTTGTTTTTCGATTTGTTTTGCCTGCTTCTCACTTTCCTCTTCAAGTCGTGCCATTGTGAGAGCTTTGTCTAGGGTTAATTCTTCTCCATTTTGACTTACTTTGAGAAGTTGTCTTCTTAGTTTCGTGCTCTTACATGTGTCGATGATTAGTCCACAGATGTGTTCATTCTGCTGTTCAGCTGTCCACTCACACGTTTTTGCTAGATTTCGTTGTCTTGCCGCGAATTTGTCGATTGGTTCGTTTTCTTCAGGCTTGGTGTGTCGGAACACGTGTCTCTCAAAAGTTGTATTCTTTTTTGGGTTGAAATGTTCGTCTAGTTTTGTAATCGCGTCTTCAAAGGTCGTTCCTGTATTTGTAAAGTCCATAAATATATCCTGTACTGCAGGTCCCGCCATGTGGAGAAGCAAATTACGTTTCCGCACATCGTCTTTAATACCTGTTGCCCCGATATAGAAATTAAAATGTGACTTCCACCTAGTCCACATCGCCGACTGATTCTCACCTCCCGGCGTAAATCTATCCACTGATGGCACGTCTAAACTCATGTTTGTTTCGTGTGAACGTTCGTTTTTATATCTTCGTCGCCAATGTATTGTAGGTACTATGAAAGGGTACTATGAAGGGTGTGCTGTATTTAAACTCGTATGCTCGTATTTAAAGGCGCATTCGCGACGTTGCAGCACCGCACCGCATTGCAGTGCGTTGCTTTTCTCAGCCAATCAGAACGACTCTCTTGAAATGCGGTGCAGCGCCGCAAAAGTTGGTCCGAGCTCAACTTTTGCGGTGCTGCACGCCAACCATAACCTCTAAACAGTGTTAATTGTGAAATATATCCAAACTGCTTTGATTTTATTATGTATTCTCTTACTCATAATTTAACATCAACCTGTGAGAAGTGGAATAAACAGACAAAGATTGTCAATTCATGAAAGGTAAAATAAGTGGAAATCACGTCCCCCAGATCACCACAAATTTCACTGCATTGCAGCAACAGCACCGCATTGCGTAAAATCCGCTGCAAGGTCGCGAATGCGCCTTAAACTTGTATTTTATTCCATGCTCTCGGTCGCCATAACCTATCAAAAACTGACTTCCGTCTTCTTCCACTCACCGCCTCTCTAGCCCTAGCATCTGCTTGTCAGGCCTAACAGTGGCCATGTAACATAGCTGGCGGTGGCTCAGCAGCTGAGACACTGGCGGTCGTTTCAAACACTACACCCACCCGTTTGGTCAGAATTGGCCCAAATGGCACGAAAATATCGCACAAAAAATAAAAAAAATAAAAAAATCGTATAAGTACGATATTCATGAGAAATATTTCTTCGATTGTACCCAAAAACGTAGCAAGTCTAAGTTTAGAGATTTTGAAGGTCCTGTCAAATTTTCATCAAGATCGCATATGCCGTTTGCCCGGTAGAGAGCGAACAAACAGACAGAAAAAAAAAAAAAAAAAAAATCACCCGAGCTAAATTTTTTGGGGGGTCAGTGAAATTGAAGTCTTCGCTACGCTCATCCAATAATTTTTAAGTTGACAGATAAACAATGATACGTTCAACGCTTTCCATAGGGCCTATTAGACGTATTAAAAGAATTGATATGAATTTGGAAATAATTATCAGAGAAATCAAGGGCAGCCCGAGCCGCCCGGGCCTAATCGGGCCGCCCCGTAAAACCGCGCCTGATAGATATTGTATGTATAGGCTATAGAAGGTAGGGCCTATTGGAAGACATGGTGTTTGAATACAACTTTATTTTTCTGGCAGGCAACAAGATGCATTTTTTTGCTTTGAATGGAAAATGGGCTAAGCTGATGAAGTTACAGAACATATGTTTATGAGCAACTAACAGTGCTAACAAGATGGTAGGCCTACCATGGAATGACTTTTGGCCTTGGATGTTTAAATGGATATTCAGGCATAAAAACTTTAAAAAATCACAATTTCAGAATACAAAAACAGATATAAGAAAATCAAGTAAATGCCATGTAGGCCTAGGCTTTAAGTAACATTCTGTATTACAATAGTCTATACCTACTCTCTATAGAATAAAAGTATGGAATCAGGCACACAAATATTACCTTATACCTTATATTACTTAAATCCTTATGCGTCAAACTTATTATGCTTTTGTGTTCTCCCACCTAGTGTATGGGATTATGTTCTGGGGCATCTCTGCCCACCTAAATAGAATATTTATCATACAAAAGAGAGCAATCCGCACATGGTGCAACGTCAAACAACGACACTCATGTAAACCTCTATTCACTAGATTGAACATATTAACTGTGCCATCCATATTCATCTATGAAACAGCTTGCTTTGTTAAAAAATACCCAAAATCATTCATTCAAAACTCAGAAATACACAATCACTCCACCAGACAAAAGAATAACATACACGTAATAGACCACAACCTCACATTATTTAGTAGAGGCCCTGTTTATGCTGCCACGCAAATATGGAACAAACTACCAACCCAAATAAAAAAGATCGACAATATTTCTAGATTTAAGTATGAACTGAAGAATGTATTATTAAAATACTCCTTCTATTCAGTCAAAAGAGTTCCTGTAATGGGAGAAAATTACGATGTAACAGCTACAGACTATCCCAGATTTAGGTTTAGATTGTTTGAGTAAATTAGCCCATTTAGCATAGGTAGGCCTAGTTTATAGGAATACAATAATGTAGTTAAATATTAGTTATTTTATGTTAATTTTGAGAGCTTACTATAGGGTCTATGTGGACATGTATATTAGCTAATAGCTTATATTATGTACCATCAACTGACTACGAATAAATAAATAAATAAATAAATAAATAAATAAATACTGGTTCAAAAGAAAAGTACCGGTAACAGATAACTTTAGTTCAAGCCTAATAGTTAGCTATTGATTGGCCTACTCTGATGTTAAGCAACTTGTCATTTTAAACTAGGAAACGCTCAGTTGGACGCGTTGATAAGCGAGCACGTGCTATAGCTAGACCCACATTGCACATATTTTTACATTTTAAAATTTGCGACGTTCGCTGTCCACGGGGCCATGTTTCCAATATTATTTATTATTGGCAAGGTATTTGGGTAAACCCGTGGGTAAACCTTTACTTTGTGGATAAAATCCACCGCCATCTAGAGGACCTTGACATCATTTCCTTGGGAAAACTATTTTAACTCTTTGGTAACAAATAATACACTGCTTCCTCGATAGTATTTTGATTACTTCTAGGTGGCAGTGCATAGTGGCCAGAAACTTTGTGCGACTTTTCGTTGCCATGGTAACGTTACTTTTATTAAAGTGTAATTTCCATCTACACTACTTATCGGATCAAAATAAAATTAACATATTCATGACCGGACGGACATTCTAAATGATTTGGCCACCTCATATTTTGTCGCCGTTTAGTTTGAAAAAAAAAACTTTCGATTAACTTTAATGTAACTTTGTAACTTTTTGAACGATTTTGCCACAAAACTAATGGCATTCAATCCAGATCGAAGCTTGCGGATGGTACAAATTTCAACTCGATCCGACCCTCCGTTTGAATGTTATGACGAGACATACCAAAAAAAAAAAAAAAACAGTGACTATTTTTTCCGGCAGAGTCAAATGGAAACGCTCGCTTAGTTATAAAGAAAATAAAAATAAATTGGATTTAGAGTCTACCCACTCAGTTATATAACTGATTTTCAGTTTTCAGTTTCAGTTTCAGAACAAACATAAGTTTGTATATGATGCAAGAATATTACAAAATAAATTGTTTTCTCTCAGCTCTGTGATCCACTGATTGTTGATCAAGTAAAGCTTCAGCCTTCAATGTATATGAAATTAACTGTGCTGTAACGTTACAGCCCTACCCCTTAAAAAAATAAATAAATTTAAATAAATAAATAAAAATTAAAATATTAGAAAAATATGACTTAAGGTCTTGAAAATATTGAAAGTTCCACATGATACGAAATACACAGATAGATTTATAAGCAGCAAAAAATATAAAAATACAAGGGGTAGGGCTGTAACGTTACAGTGCTAATCTCTTCGTACTGGAAAAATGAAAGTTATGCACGGCCTTCTTAGGCCTACCTTAGTATCCTTCCATGCTTTCTTTACCTCCGAGTAGCTGGCTGATTTCAGATGTGATTTAGCTGATCTGTATGAAATGTTGTTTATGAATTGCTTGGTTTTACTTCCCATTTTAGCGGGGAAATCAGCCTTCTCGTTTCCGTTTATGCCGCAGTGTGCCGGTATCCACTGTAGCATTACTGTGTTACCTGCATTCATCAACCTCAGGATTCTTATCTTGCAACTTTGAGAATCAAATTTGGTATGGAAACGGTATGCAACACATGCCAAGAACGTCCGCCATGATCTAGACCTGAATCTAACTGTGCATTTTCGATTCTTATTAGGCCTACCGCCTACTTGATTTCGGCCGTGCATTCGGTGGCTATTAGCTACATCACGGATATTATTACACCTAACGGTGACGTAAAACGAGAACAATACCAGGGAATGAACGCGCTTTGTCAAGTTATTCAGGTATGTTCTAAGAATAAGAATTTTAAGTGCTCACTAGATTCAGGTCTACCGTCTACATCATGGCGGGCGTTATTATAGTGTGTTAGGCAGGTCTACATAGGCCTACCATTTCCATACCAAATTTGATTCTGTAGGCCTACTATTTATTATTGATTGATTGGATATTGCTTAACGTCTCATATTAATGCACTTCGAGACGTTATTCGAGACGATGAGTGTATCACGGACTCTGAATATATACTTTTAATAATACACCCACAGTTCGTGATAATCTTCTAATCTAATCTTTTATTCAAGACAAACTAATCTATTCTCATTCACCGACCAAAACACAACCAACTCTAAGGGCCGGTTTTTCAATCGGTCGTTAAAGAGTTCGTAAAGCTTAATCAGCTGATTAGCAGAAGTCGGTGTTTTTCAATGGCTGCTTAACGCTAATCAATTGATTAAAACATCTTAACGGATCGTTAAAGTTACGGGCCGAAAATGAATCCGTTAAGGCTGTAACAGACTGATTAAAGACTTTGTTATAAATTGACATTTCCAAAAGTATTACGTAAATACTCCCATGCAAATATGCACACAATATTTATTTATATTTATATGTTTATTTAATTTAATGAATTCAGTTTTTAAGTGATAATATTGTAAATGGACTTTTATTCATTATGTGACACATGACACATGTCACAAGTGATTTATTACAAAGTATTTTATGTTTTAATGGCTTTTTATTGCGACCTAGACACTATGCCACTAGAGAGCATATTATAGGATGCTTTCTGCAAGTACGTCAATATGCTATGACTCATACCGACAATGTTGGCTCGGGCGCTAAGCGCTCGACTCTGATTCGGGAGGTACCGGGTTCAAATCCCGTCGAGACCGGCAATCCTGATTGAAGGTTTTTTCCAAGGTTTTCCTCAGTCAAGGCGAATGCAAGGGATTGAGTCCTCTAAAACAGCCCTCGGACATCCCTTCACAATTTCTTATCCGCACATACCTAGTTCACCTGAAGAGGGGCTAATTGCACCCTATAACAGGTTTCCCACGATAAAATTTTAAATGGAAACTTGATGGAAAAATTAAAACATTTGAGGTGCATTTACATGGTTCAAATTGAATTGATTTGTTTTCAACTGAAGACTAGACTAGAATAAAGTTAATGTACCGGTATTTTGTATAAAAAAAACTTCATTTGAACTGGAACTCACTCTGCAACAATAATTATTTAAATTGAACATTCAAAATGCGAATCGTGTGCCCAAGTTACCGCCGCAATGTTCAAAACGTATGAGCGTGAAACATTAACAAATTTCCAAGATGAAACAAAATCACCTCATTTTTATTTCCCATTTAACACCCTTAAAAAATAATATGTGGGTGTGAAAATTTAAAAAAGTTTCACCTAGCGGGGATCGAACCCCAACCCTCCGTGCGGAAGGCCAGAGGCTTACCACGGCGCCATGCCGGCCATGTAGAGTTTGCTCCGCTACCCGCCTACTTATACGCAATGAGCTGAGGTAGAAAAACACATTGTATAATATGTTTTGATCGTCAATATGGATGTGTGCTACAATAAAATAATTATTAAAATCGTCTTGGACCGCGCATTTGTGTAAGAATTGTTATTTTGCGGACATTTACTTCTTGTAACGGGCTCGCCACGGCCGAGTGTGTGGTGCACTGCTTTGGAAGACTTCGTTAGTTAACGGAGACTTAAAATCACATTGAAAAACGCAAACTGCACAACCATTGATTAAAACTGTTCGTAAAGCTTAACAGTCTGTTAGCTGACGAACTCTTTAACGACTGATTGAAAAACCGGCCCTAAAACATCAACTCTCTCAACAATACATTTTACAAAACAAGGTACTTTGTTGGCCAGAATGTATCCAACGTTGTACCCGCGGTGTCATTCCTCCCCTACAGACTTCCAAGAGATTACTGAAAACTTAAAATAAAAACAAACTTATTATTCCTATGCAGTCCTCTCCTCACTGTGGGTCTGCTGCTCGTTGTTTTGGCGGTGGGTCGACGATAGTGTCTTCGTCCATATCTGACGTCACACATCCTGCTCCGGCCCTTCCTGGATCTGCATTTCTAGCGGAAATTCTTCCTCATTCACACTAGACGCATCGTCAGCAGTAATGAATCGAGGATCACGCTGGTGTATCTTCTGTATCTAGTGTTGGCAAATTGTCAAGAGACTTTTTCAGAAAATTTTCAAATATTTTTTTATTGCTAATATGATTTAGGTTGGTCATCTTACGTTATCTGGTAGTATTGAAAACCAAAGAAAAGCATGTGAAATTGTGAACTAAGGTAAGAAGTCTGTGCATGACTTTCATTTTTCCAGTAGGGCCTAGGCCTAAACGAAGAAATTAGTACGGTTAACTTTGAAGATAGGCCTATTGAAGCTCTACTTTATCAAATCAGTGGATCAAAGAGGAAACTATTTATTTTGAAATAATCTCGCATCATAATTATACAAACTTACCTATGTTAATCTTTCTGTGCCAAAATCAATATGGTAGGCCTACTTTTATTTTCTATAGACTTGTAGGCCTAATACAGAATGTTACTTAAATCCTCTGTTTTTATATTCTGAAATTGTGATTTTTTTAGTTTTTATGCCTGAATAGTGAATTCCTATTTTAACATCCAAGGCCAGTCATTCCATGGTATCATCTTGTTAGCACTGTTAGTTGCTCATTGTTCTGTAATTTCATCAGCTTATTTGCCATACAAAGCAAAAAATGCATTTGTTGCCTGCCAGAAAAATAAAGTTAGCCTATATATTCAAACAAAATGTCTTCCAATACCCTACCTTCTTTATTTAATTACAATTTAAGTATTAAAGAACCGGTAATGATAATACAGGAGTATCAGCCGCTTTACCAGGCACATTACCAGTAAGTTTACGATAAATTTGAAATCCATTTTTTAAGTACGGACATCAAGTTATATGATAACACTGGTTTTTTATTTTTTTGAAAATTTTCACGTAAATTTTCATGAAATTTTCAACAAATCAAAATTTTCTGAAAATTGCCAACACTATCTGTACATCTGAGTGCGGTGATACTTCGTGTAGCCCCCTTTTGGAACGTTGCAATCAATTTGTGTCCATACCATGGCCGATTTTGTCCACAATGTGAGATGGTCCAATCCATTTAGGTTCAAAACTTGCATATTCCTTCTTCTGCATTTGGTTATAATCAGTGCTAATACTTCACTTAACAAGTCTGTATCTCTACTTAAACACGTTGAAATTACTTCATCTCTTTTGAAAACACCATCCTCATCAGATTGTTCACAATCATCTCACCTGTCAAGTCTATATCTCTTCTAATCTCTGTTGATATTGCTTCATCTGTTTGAAATCCCTCATCTTTAGTGCCCTGGTTATTTCTCTATGCTTTAGTGGATAGGTAGTTCACAATCATCTTCAACTGTCAAGTCTGTATCTCTTCTAATCCCTACTTTTTCTGCGTCTATTGACAGCCGTAAGTTGTCAGCAAAGTCAGCGTCCACACAGTTCAATGTAGCCTGAGTGTCCAATTTAGCCTGGAAGTGGAGGTCTGCAATGCTTACTTCGATTGCCGGAGTGTCTGGGTATAGGCCTACTACTTTGTTAGATATCAATGCTACTGATGCCTGTGTAAGTTTTGGCCTCTCAGTTATTCTCTTGGCTCTCCTTCCATCATCTTCCAACACGGCGATTTCTTCCGGGCCTTTCTCAGATTCTAGATCACGCTCTATTTGAATAGCTCGAGTCGCGAGCTCTTCGATTGATTGAGGAAGCGGTGCTCGTAGAAATGGGCGTATGCAACTATCAAGTAGCTCAATAATAGTTCTTATTGAGGCAGAAGCCGGACGGTCCTTGTAGGCCTATAGGCGTTGATGCAGCAGTACCTTTTGTTGAATAAACGTTTCAATTTGTACTCCTTTCTTCCGTTTCTCTCCATGTAAGGCTGCGTACAGGGATTCCAAAAGCGAAGGGTCGTTGAAATGTATATCCATGCTGGATCGGAACACCTCCCATGTAGGTCATGTAGGTGTTATCTTGTACGAATCGACTGGCAAATAAAACTTTACTTTACTTTACTTTACTTTACTAGAATATTGGCGGCCTTGCCACCAACGTTGAGCATCTCTTTGTTTATTTATTTATTTATTTAAGTAAGCCTTCTACAGTGTTCACTCATATGCATGTCATATAGACATGCGAGTATTTGAAGTTGTCAATGAGGAAGATCTGTACAATTGTTAAGTAGGTATTATTTACATGGTATTTACAATATTTCAAAAATTTCATTTGATAAAACAGCACAACTGGTACAACTAAAACAGTTTACAATGTTTACAAAGTTCAATTCGATAAAAGAGTGCAATTGGTCAATTAAAATAAAAATAAAAATAGTTTCAATGTAGATACAATATATCAGTCATTAGATTAAAATTAAAATTGAGATATTTGGGTTCACACAACATATGTACTGATACTATAGTTAGCTTAAGCTAGTCCTATACAATACAAGTCTCAAAATATTCACTTACTGAATAAAAGCTGTGTTCCAAAAGGAATGACTTAATCCTAGCCTTAAACTCCTTCCTAGAGCTTGTAACACCAACATTCCGTAATTCTTCAGGCAATTTATATACTTTAATTCCCATGTTCACGGGATCATTATCCAGCAGCTTCAATCTATGGCTAGTCTGGTACAATTTTTCCTTCCCTCTCGTGTTTATATTATGGATATTTGCATTCAATTGAAATAAGTTAGGAAATTTATTTACAAACATGATAACCTCAAGCAGATACAGACAAGCTACAGTTAATATATTTGCATTCTTAAAAGCCTGTCTGCATGATTCTCTAGAGCCTAAATGGAGCATATACCGCAATGCTCTCTTCTGAAGGCAAAAAATCTTACTTACACTCGTTGAGTTCCCCCAAAACAATATCCCATAGTTTATCAGAGACTGAGTGTTGGCATGAAAAACAATTTTCCTTGTATCCAAATTACATTGGGTGGACAAGGCTTTCATTGTAAAACAAGAAGAGCTTAGTCTCTTGCCCAGGTCTTCAATATGAGATGACCACTTTAGTTTAAAATCCAGTTTAAGGCCTAGGAATTTGGCTACCTCCACTATATCAATTGATAAGTTGTTATGCTCTACTGTTAAATGTGGATGTTGACCCTTAACTTGGTAGGTAATTATTTGGGTTTTTGAACAGTTTAGCTTCAATTTGTTAGCCTTGAACCATGCTTCTAATTCTCTAAGAATAACTCCCAATTTGTAAATTAACTCGTCTATGCTCTGTGCCGTAATTATCACGGTAGTATCATCTGCGAAAAGAATTGCTTTGCATAGACGCGCTAAATAAGGTGGTAAATCGTTGATATAAAGGCTAAAGAAAACTGGACCAATATTAGAACCCTGCGGAACCCCACTATTAACCTGTTTCCAACCTGATGAACACTCAACACCATTGCTGTTAATGTCTACGCGTTGCTTTCGGTCAGTAAGATAGGATCTGACCCATGAACCTGCTGTACCCCTTAGTCCGTAATGTTTTAATTTATCAATAAGGATAGAATGGTGGAGTGTATCGAATGCTTTAGACAGATCGCACATAATAGATCCAACCACTAGTTTCTTATCTAAGGCGTTATTGATCTCATGTATTAGTTGGAATGCTGCCGTCATGGTAGAGTGTCCCTCTCTGAACCCATGTTGATTCTCGCATAGTATATTATTGTCATTGAGGAACACATGGAGTCTGTTGGAGATGACTAATAGCGATAGTCACCCAGTAGGCTACGTGTCCAAAATATCTGCATGTGAGAAAATGTCTTCACAAGTCCGCAGAAAATCCTCTGGGTCCTCAAACAAATCCCAGGCCATTAAATGTGGGAATTGACCAAGCAAGAAGATCTTAAAGCGGAATACTATCTCTAGGGGACCTAGGGTTAGGCCTACTAACATGGGTAGCCCTATTTGGTTCTGGTGTAGTCTCCAAGGCTAATGGTGGCTCGATCTGGGTTGCTGCCAGACTACCCTCTAGTTTTCCAACCTTGTCTTGCATTTTTAACAAGATATTGAGAATGGTGTCTTGTTGGTCAACAGCTTGTGGGAGGAATTCGGTTGCCTGCCCTAATACCTTCTCCACTGCAACTGCCTGTTTCACCTTTTCGAGCAATTCTGCTTTTGTTCCACTAGGTCTAGTTGTTAAGACACCTAGCAGACAATCAGTAGGCCTACGTAACTCATCCCTAGACAAGGTAGGTTTCGACATCCTTGTTTGTCTGTTTTTACACAGCTGATCGAACTATTTTTTTTCAAGGAGATTTGCTACCAAATACTCACAATGATCTAGTCTGGTTCTGTTCTTACCTCGTGGGATGGGTTAGTTCTTGTTGTTGGGCGCCGGTATAATCTTAATTTGACGGGAATGTTATTTTACATTAAATTTATGATTTTCCTTTTTCTAATTGAATATTATTATGTGTTTACTTGGTTTTTGGGCGCGGAAAGTAGTTTCTGGACTTATTTAATCACTTTTAGTTTGATTGAATAACACACGCAATCCCTACCCCTGAGCCCTACACAACACTCGTCCAACTTTTCAACACAGTTTTTCCAAAGAAAAAGAATAAAAAAACAACTTCAAAATAGAAACAAATGAAGAAGACCTCATTATTAACGATTTATTTATACTAATCACTCTGAAAATATACCAATTAAATAGAATAACACATATTTAACACAAACACTCGCTCATTTCACTGTCATTGATCCGCCATGTTTGGTATTTACGTCTTGATTTTACTTACTAGGCGTACCAACCATTTTCGCTAAAATACTCCACCTACAAAACCTTTAACGTCGCTATTTTAAATATAAAGGACTTTCACCACAAAAGGATTTTCGTTTAAAATAGGCCTAGCGACGTTAAAGGTTTTGAAATTTTTTTTTATTATAACAGTAAAAACGTGATGATTCTATTTTGGATTTTTTTTTGTGTTCTTGTAAGGTAACTTGCAGTGAGTCATTTCAGCACGGTAGGCCTAGGCCGCGTCGCTCCGCGCTACTTATAACTTACTTTTGTTTATAAAACAGAAGCTGAAAATTATTTTTAATTGGTTTCCGCGCATTTATTTTTAATATACTTTGAAATATCAGTGATTTGGCAAAGAAAATAAAGTAAAAAAAAAGAATTGCAATTCCGTCAAACTAGTAGAGTTCCTTGGGCGCCAGTTATCACGGACTCGGATGTGTAGGGCCTACTATTAATAATACACCCACAGTTCGTGATAATAATCTAATTTAGGCCTAATCTTTTATTCAAGACAAACCAATAACTATCTATTTTCATTGCAAAAAACCAGAACACACCAAAAGACCAATAGGCCTACACAACCAACTCTAAAACATCAACTCTCTCAACAATAAGTTTGGCCTGTAAGTAGGGGAGTGGTGTATTCCCCAAAACTAAGGGCGAGCTCTGGCCTGTTGGGGTGCGTGTTGCAGAGAGAGCTCTCGCGCAACTTTTTATCACACCTTTCGTCATTCACACAGCCTTACTCAAATTAATTTTCTTCTTTAACTTTTTTCTTCTCCATACTTGCCGGCCCTCTCTGCAACGAGCAATCCTCCGTTCCCACCCAGTTAAACCCATCCTATCCAGCATCCTCACTCCTTCCCATTAACCCCTTGCGTCGTCCCTTACGTTCCTCCCTTTGGAGGGAAGAAAACATGAGTGGTAATACACAACTATGGAAAAAGAAAATTTGGAAGATTCCAATACACTTGAAATGGGCACTGATAACTCTACTGTTGAGTGCGGGAGTGCCCTAAAACAACATTAACTAACTAGCCTAACTACATTTTACAAAACAAGGTACCGGCCTACCTAGGGTCTACTTTGTTGGCCAGAATGTATCCAACATTGTACAGGCGGTGTCAAGTGGTGATAGATGAGGATGAAGTATGAACAGAAGGGAGGAGGGGAAACCAGGTAGCCCTACCATCATGTAGCCTACTACCTTCGAAAAGTACCAAGGGGACCAACAGCTTAACGTCCCATCCGAAAGTACGGTGAAGGTAAACGTGACAGTCATATTGGTTCCTCCACTAACCCGGACTGCCAATCAGAAGTCGGGGAGAACGAAGCCGTTACACTAGCCTTCGAACCCTCCATCTGCTCTAACCATATAGGGCCTACGCGAGTTTCAGGGCAGAGCGTCGAGCGGTTACCCACTCTAAGCCTAGGGCCTACCCCTGACTACGCCCGAGTTTGCGTAACTTCGGTGTTCGAGTGGGAACCGGTTAAGCTAGGCCTACCTCGGCTAAACTGCTGGCTACCTACTATTTATGGCACTCTTGCCGTTGAGCGGGTCCAACTTTTAAAAACGTTATTTTTCGTGTACTCTAGTACTAACCTCGCCACGGCGCTTCGCGCCCACACCCCCACCCCCCTAACCTAGGTTTTCCCAGCATAAATTTTTTTTTGCTAGGAAAACCTAGGTTAGGGGGGGGGGGGGAGGGCGAGGTTAGCCTACTACATACACGAAAAATAATGTTTTTAAAAGTTGGACCCGCTCAACGGCAAGAGTGCCCTATTTATCATAATAGGGTATTATTAATTACTACATTTAATAACTTATTTGGTTAGGTACTCAACGTGATTTGGAAGTGTTTTATTTCGATCATGTCCCGAGGCCGCCATGTTTTAGTAATAAGAATGAGAACGAGAGTGGTATTTTCAACGAGGCCTGGATCCTAGGGCCTAGGGGTAGGCCTAGGCTAGATCAAGTAAAAAGACCAAGTAATGGATAGGTCCTTAGCCAAAGCCTAGGCCAGGCTACACCCAGAAATAACTCTAAATAGCCCACAATATAATTATATATTTATTTAAACAAAATAAGGGCCTACCCTAGGCCCTAGGCTAGCCATAGGCCTGGGCCCTAGTCTTCAAACTTATACACCCAAAGGTATAGGGCCTAGGGCTAGGGCCCGCTAGAGCCTAAGCCTACAAACTCGGAAGAGTTTTGCAATATATGTGAGTACAGAGTAGGCCTAAGGTTAGGCCATAGGCCTCTTTCCTATTGACAATTGTGTACTTACATATTTAATTATCGATTCCAAAGTTAATGCGGTAAGCCTAGGAGAATTTGCAAGCGGCCAAGGCAAAAAGTAACTCGAAGACGCCATATTCTCTCGTACAAGCAAGTGCGAAGTGGGCCCAGCCCCAGACTCCTTGCCAGACTCCACCCACAGTGGGCCCACAGGTGGGCGGGGTGGGCCTTAGGGCCGCCGGCCGCCTAGAAACTATCGACTAGTCGATTGACCATGGATTGATAGATTCGAGTCGAATTGTCAATGGACTGTACGCCAACGTAACAAACAAAATTCTACAAACGAACCCATAACGAATCCCAAATAAAGTTTGTAAAAGAAAAATAAACCTTCTTTATATTTGAAATTTGTATCAGACATTAACTAAACTCTCAAAATTATTCAAAATATCACCTTGTGTGTCTGCGTTGACAAAGAAAATTAAAAGGATTTATTGTTATAGCTGTGGTGCGCCTGAGGAATGGACATTGGTGTATTTTTATTCTATTTTGGACCACTTGTAGAACGGAACGATGTACAAAATCAGGGTTCTTATGTGATCCGAAGAACTCATCTACTGACTGAATCTGTAAGGTTAACTTGAAGAAAATTTATTGAAGGACAAAGTGGAAAATGTAAGTTTTTATTAGGGAAGGGTCTACTCTATTTTGAAGGTTATATTGTACGGTGCTGTGGGGGCCGATGCACCACCACTCTTGTTGTTGTTCACGGTTGTTGTTGTTGTTGTTGTTGTTGTTTGTGTTCCTCAGTTAAGAGCGTTCACCACCTGCGTTTTAGGCATTTTGCTGTTTGCTCGGCTGAATGACACCACAGTTGTTATAAATTTTGAACGTATCTCACGAAAGTGGAAATAAAGGTCTCTTTGGTAACACATTCCTAAAATTTGTTTTGAAATAATTTATAAAAAATAAATTAGATTTCACGAATTTCAATTTTGTTCAAAAGTCCAAAATTGACTAGGCCTATATTCGTGAATTTTTTCTGGCTGATCAAGACAAAATTTTGAAAATCTATGACTGTAAGAACATCCATGTATGCTTTATTGACAAGTTTGCAAAATTGTATATACGTAGGATGCTTCTTGGCCGAGCAAACCGCTATTTACTAACTGCCAAAAGGGTTTGGTTGGTGGTAGATCTTCTTTTGCATTACTTTTGCCTTTTTATTCCTCTCTTGCTCTTTCTCTTCATTATTCTCTTCTCATATTAGTTGTCCTATTCCAACTCGCTTTAGGTCTGGGGGGAGTGAGTGGTTTTGCCACCGGGCAGAAGGGCCCATTAGTAAGTAGTAACCGTAAGAAATGTTATGTTATGTTACTGCTCATTCTCTTTGTCATCTCTTGCAGGTTCACCGTTTGTCACCGTTGTGATCCTCTTTCATAGATACTTCATGAATTGTCACCAATAGCATTAGGCCTAGGCGGCACTTCTGTACTTGGCAGGTGCCAACATTTTTTTTTCAATGAAAACATACACACCCGAAATCCTTTCCGTTACAAAACTACTTTCGTTAGGTTAGCCGAACTTTCCGCTGGCTACAGTGCGCCGCGCTAGTTCTAGGATATAATCGATAAGAGCGCACCCGAAAATCCTTTCCGTTAGTGTATAAAAGTTGGGACCCGCCAAGTACAGAAGTACCGCCTAGGCCTATGGTTAACTTTCTTTAAGCATTTATTTAGGCCGGTTCTATAGACACGAGTATCGTGTGTGCTACTGCAGGAAAAACTACTGCCACGAAAAAGTAGTGCTTCGAAATCCTGGAAAAACTATAGCCACAACACGATACTCGTGCCTGCAAGGTCAGGAATTTCTGTTCGCACGAATTCGTGTCTGCAGTTTATGGAAAAACGGTACTCTTGTACATGGCGGGTCCCAACTTTTATACACTTACGGAAAGGATTTCGGGTGCGCTCTTTTCGAAAATATCCTAGAACTAGCGCGGCGACTGTAGCCAGCGGAAAGTTAGGCTAACCTAACGAAAGTAGTTTTGTAACGGAAAGGATTTCGGGTGCGTATGTTTTCATTGAAAAAAAAAAGTTGGGTCCTGCTAACTACAAGAGTGCCGGAAAAACTAATCACACGAGCGCACGAAAACTCGTGTATTGACTTGGCAACATTGCATTCGTGCCACGAAAACTGGGTTTTCTTGTCTCCAAGGTCTGGATTTACTATGGACACGAATTCTTCTTTCCTTTGGAAAACCTCAGATCTATCATCCTAAATGCTGGGCCTAAATTTGTGCCCCAGGGCTGCGGAAACTGAGGATAAGATCTGAATGTTATGAGGATTATCATAAAAAGATGCACAATGGGAAATTTTCTGTCACAAGAAAGCACTGCGGCCATCCCATCCTGTCCAATACGAATGTCATAGGCCTACGCGAGTTTTTAACGAGATACTCGTGTCTATAGTGTTCCCATCCGTTAAATGACGTTTTTCATTTGCATGCATACGAAAAATGACGTTTTTTTATCGGCCTTGGTTTTACAAACCACGTTTGAGTGCCGTTTTGGCGCTCGGGACATTCGAAATCGGAGTCGAAGTAATTTTTTTTAGAAAATTTGATCTTGTTAAAAATTAATGACAGTAACATGGTATGGACATAAAAGTCGAAATAGGGCCCGTTTTAGGGCATTCAAAAAGAGCATGTAGTAAAAGAATGTTTATTTTTCAATGCAAAACCGGACACGCATTTCTCCACTGTCTACCCTTCAAACGTAACCAAATGCGTGATGTTTGGTATGACAATTTCCGTAAAGATCGGATACAGTGGTTTTTGCCATTCGTGAATTTAAAAAAAATATTTACCGTGCTTTTAGTGACCTTGAATTCAAAATTTAACTATCAAAAAGTGTCCCGGACCTAACTCTTGTTGCGGCTTCGATTTTCCCATGTTAAGCCCGGTGCACATACTTTCCGAAGGTTTTAGGTTTAAGGTTTATGGTCTAAGAAATGTTTTTCTATAAAACTTTTACAGTTGGCCTACGCGCGCTATCATTGGCCGGATTTATGGGCACTCGCTTCCCATTGGCTGGGTTTAGTGTTTAATGTCTAAGAGCTAGCAAGATGAAATATTTGTACTAGGAAAACGCTAAAGTCCCGCCGCGTTGATGGATGAGCGTTTTTTGTAAGTTTTTTGTTTGCGTTTTTTACGTTTGTTTGCACTTTTCCTTTGCAAGTGCTTTTTGAATGCATTGTAGGTGATTGTTGTCAGTTTCTATTTACTTGTTATTGGTATTATAAACCCAAAACTCATATTAAACCTTATTTCTGTGGATTCTGACAAACTTTTTCAACTTTTCTTTCAAGGTACTACTACATCACCATAACCTTAATGTCATGTGAAATCTGAACGTTTTAGCCCCACCCGTTGTCAGAATCGGCCCAAATGTGACGAAAATATCGCACTAAAATTGAAACCTAATATTAAACCTTTATTTCTATAGATTCTAGCTAATTTTTTCAACTATTTCTTTCAAAGATCTACATCACCATAATCTTAATGTTCATGTGAAATATGAACGTTGTAGCCCCATCCCGTTTGGTCAGAATCGGCCCAAATGTGACGAAAATATCGCAAAAAATCGAAACAAATCGTGAAAGTACGACATTCATGAGAAATATTTCTTCGATTGTACCCAAAGCAATACACCCTAATTCAAGGAAAACGAAGGTCCCCTCAAAATTTCATCAGATCGCTTATGCCGTTTGCCCGGAATCGTGCTAACAAACAGACAAAACTACAAAAAAAAAAAACACAAACAACAAAAACATACAATTTGTCATGAAATATGAGTTGTGACCACCGTTGGCTAGAATGCCCAAATGTGCTTATCGAAAGCGATCGAAAAGTCACTCGTAGAAATTCTTACCCGAACTAAGCGAGCTCTTTCCGTCGTTTGCTTGCTCAATGCTACAACGACAAATACAATAAAAAAACCAACTTACCAACCTTGGCTAGGGTCATATGACCTAACGTTGCATCGCTACCTCATCAATTAACCTTGACCCTAAACTTTAAACCTTAGGAAATCATGTGAACGCGATAACGCTTTCCTTATACTTAGGAAGTTATGTGCACTGGCCTTTAAATTATTGACATGCAAAAAGGTAGGCCCTAGAGCTTTGTCGGTTTGCCGCAAGGTAGGGTTAGTGAAGGGGGTGGAAGAAGAGAGTGTCTCTAGGCGGAACCAGGCGGAACTAAATTTATTTCTAGTTTAGGATTGGGCCTTACATGGGCTTTTAGTTATTAAATAATAAATGTGAATGATATTTTAATTTAGTTGGAACATGTTATATTGAGAAACTGTTTAGGCCTACTTTCCATGCATTTTTTTTTAATTTAACGTCTATCCTATTCAGTTAAAAAAACTGATTTAAAAAGGGGGACAACTAAATAAATCTAATTACATAATGCAGCCACAACAATGAACTACATTTAAGTAAATATTTGAAATAGTAATATTGATAACAACAATGCATTAAAACTCAACAAATTTGGTAATAGATCAAAAGGATATTAGCCCTAAATGCAATTAATGAATGAATCAAATAAAAAAAAGGGTGGGGAATGAAAAGGTAAGAAAAAAGAAAAGAAAAAAAGGAAAGGAATTATTTATTTTTATTATTTATTACACAGTACACTCTCATTAAAACCCTTTAGGCCCTTTAGGTCAGTGGTAGGCCTTCACATAATATGAACCACCTCATTTCAAAATCTACACAGGGATTCTGCCAGTTTTCCATACCTTGAACCCAGGTAAAAAACTGCTTTGTTTTGTTCTGAATTGGTAGAATTTCTCCCCACTAAATTCCAATGATTAGGTAGGCTTTGAGGATTTTTGTAATGTTCCATAAAACACATAAAATACACAAATTTCTGGGGATGTCCCGGATATTTTGTTTGCCTGCAGTTGTAGGCCTGGTAGTTTGAATCTAAACTTGTAACAAAATGGAAAAATTGCAAAATCCTTTTTTAAAACTTCAATGACAATTTGGAATCCAAAATCAGCATATTTTTCCTAAAAGATCAAGGAAAAAAATTTCAAAAATTTCAATATTTCTTTTAAAAAATTACCCATTTCAAATTGTTAAGAGGGTATGCTGCTGGCTAGAACGGAGGCGAGTTTAATAGCACTGCTTTCTGGTTTTTTTCGGGTAAACGGTTTATAGCACCATTATCAAATTTCACACTAACGTTAATAAAGAATAAATCTATGTCATCCATTATGCGTAGGTATTCCTATATTAGGCCTAATTCATTGATTTTTAATTAAAATTTGGAATTTATTCCAAGTGTACAGATTTTTTTAACTCAAATTTGCGTAATGGATATCAACGTTAAATCAATGTGAACGCGCAGGTTAATTTAGTTTTATTGTAAGATAAACGGTTTGGTGGAAATTTCCAGAATTGTAATCAATGTTTTGGATTTCCCATTTTCTCACGTTTTGGACTTAAGTCTCGCAATGGATCTTTAAGGCTTATTTTGTGCAACCAATTACGGATATCAATATAAAAGTACTTTATTAACATCCATTCAAAATTTGGTAATGATATTACCAATCGTTCAGCAGAAATCATCAACACCTGTTTGCGCGCATTTGAGTTGGGCCAAGCTCAGCGTACCCTCTTAAGGAAGAAAGCAAAATTTTGGGTGAACAATTCTTGTCCTAAAGGGTTAGGCCTTACGCAAAACAATGTCCTTAAAAACAGTCTGATGGGACAGGGGTGGACAAATCCATTAAAAAGTGAGGGGCCAGGAAAAATAAGTAGGGGCCAGCAGTATCGTGGTGTAGCCGGGGTCTGGGGCTAAGCCCCAGCTGTGGAAAATTTTTTTTGAGTAGGCTATTGCATAATGTTTGATTGCCTAAAACGCAATTTAAAGCCAATTTGTATCAATAATAAGTAATAACTTGTGGAAGTAGCTAGTTAATGTGGCATTGATAAATGAAAAACCACCAAGGTGCTTGTAAAAAAAACAAATTAAATCTTTTTTTCTTTTTTTTTCTTGATGATCAAGGGGAGGGGCCAGCATGAAATTTTTATTTGCCTGGGCGAGCGAGCCCCCTGGTCTAATATCAATTTTACAGTCCGCAAAAGCCTTCAATTCTTATTATTTACTACAATTCAGAAATTAAAAAAGTCCGCCCCAACCGGGAATCGAACCACGGATCTCCCGCATTCCAGACAGGCGTTGTTGTAGTGTAGTTGGGGCGGACTTTTTTAATTTCTGAATTGTAGTAAATAATAACAATTACACCTACGGGAGTGTTTCCCGACTAAACAAATCGAGAAATAAGCCTTCAATTCTTCTTAAAATTTTATGTTTACGTACTTAGCCCTAATATCTTTTGGCGGACATGTGTCATACGTGGTTGCTTGGTTCCGGCCCATGAATATCACAAATAGGTGAGTCTTTGTGGCATAGGAATATTCGCGAGAAGAAGGAACCGCACAAAATAACCATACTATTTACTATTTAGGGATATCACCCACAATCCTGTGTTTAAGGGCTATGCTCGAGAAAACTCATTGTGATATTCCTAATGATTGTACCAATGATCATTGAATAGGCCTACTAATAAAAAAGGAAGACCTATTACCTTAAAAAGTATGTTGAAATCAAGATTGTGAATACCTAATTCACTGTGGTAATGAGTTCACATAGGCCTATTCAAATCAGTTCTACAATAGTCTGCAATGTTTTTTTTTTAAAAAAGGTAAGCTACTATCTTTGGTGGCCAGTTATTAAATAAATTATACATTTAAGAAAAATGTGCTCTGATAGGTAGGGAGAGCGGGGTACAGTGGTGGGCATAGTGTAAAGAATTTAATATTTCCAAAAGTGTGTAAAGAAAATGTCTGATTTTTTTAATATAACATAGGCCTACTCTCACTATGAGGAAACAATATCAGTCATACATTTTCGCTTTTTTTTTAGAAAACAATGCCGAAATAAAATATAGTTGGTACACACTTGCGTAAAACCCACCACTGTTCCACCATAGTGGGGTACAGTGGGGAACAGTGGTGAATGATACAATAAGCACAGCAATTAAGGTTGTCATAGACAACTTTATTATTTTAACTCCAAATCATATGGCAACATATCTTTTCCAAAAAGGAGTTTGAGGATCCTCTCGTTTTGTCCTTTTATAACAGGATCGGACAGTTTCATGACAACGTCGTTACGCTCAATGTAGGAAACGTCCTTGTCATTGTACACAAAAGTAAACTGGGAATAGTCGGGCCATTTTCTGTCTTTCTTTTCTGGTTTCTTACCATCTGTAAAGAAAATCATATGAACCTAATTATAGTAGCTTAGATCTACCACCTCAAATACAAAAATTTGAAGAAAAAAACGACAGCCAAGATCTCCTTGAAAAGTCTTTGGCTGTGAATGTTCTTGTGAAATATAGAATTTGAGCCAATCTTTTCATTCTTCCTCCCTAGTTTCACATTGAAAAGAAGTATGATCATTTCGCTAGTTGATGAGTGCCAAGCCAACCATTTTCGTGGTAAAAAAAGTAAAAATTTTAAACCCAAAAACATAAATTAAAAAAATCCTTTGCCATTGACTTTTTAGAGTTCTCGTAATGAACCAAATTCAATGGCCACTTTCCGTCTTTCCACGTACTTCTCTATTACCTCTTCCCACCTCAGTCTTGGTCTTCCTCATTTTATTTTATCTTCTTATCCTTTGCATCCTGCTCAAATTATATTTTTGGAATCCAGTACTCCTTCATTCTCGTCATGTGTCCTAACCACCGCAGCCTCTCTGATCTTATATTTCTTACAATATTCTTGTAGGTCTGACAAGAGTCCCATTGTGATGCCCCTAATTCTGTGGGGTCGACGGCCCCCCGTTGAACCGGACGACGGTTGCGACTCTGATTCGACTTATTGTTCAGCTGTAGAGATGGCCAAGACGCCTCCTCGTCGCAGTCCGCAACACGTAAGTAGGGACACTCTTTTTTTTAAAATTTATTTATTTATTTAATTTTTTAATTAATTAACGTCTATCCTATTCAGTATTCAGTTATAAAAACTGATACGAAGCAGGACAACAGTTATACTAAATAAAACGAATCACATAAATTCAGAAGAAAAACAAAAAAAGTAATAACAACGAGATAGGCACTAGGGCAAGATATAACCCAGGGGGGCATACATTACAACACTATTTTCAATTGATCAAACTTTTAATACTGTGTTTTAATTTTATTACATGTATAAATATGTACATTTTTTATATCTATGACGTGCATTGTTAAAAATATTAATTTGATTAAAGGGCCCGTTTGCCTCTTTAACAAGTTATTCTTAAAACCAAGTACGAACATAAAAATTAAGTTAATTTTGTATATTTCCAGACCTACGTCAATAGGGGTCTTTAAATTCATCGGCGCGCTTCAGGTCAGTGACGTCACTGACCCGAAGCTGGCGATGTGTTGCAACACAGCACAGCTACTAGCGGCGAGTAACGTGCGAGGCAGGTCCCGGTCTATCTGTCGAGATAGTCTGTTCTACTGAAAACAAAGCGGAAGGCCTGCGATCATCTGATTAACAATACGTTACAGTTAAACCAGCACCTGTTTTGCCGTCAATTTAATGGAATAAATAATATATTGGCACGTTCTTATAAAGTTATTGGATGAGCGAAGCGAAGACTTCAATTTGACTTTGTGTTTTTTTGTTTTTTTCACTTACGTTACCCCAAGAAAATAGCTCGGGTGTTTTGTTTTTGTTAGTTTTTTGTCTGTTTGTTCGCTCTCTACCGGGCAAACGGCATATGCGATCTTGATGAAAATAATAGGGGACCATCGAAATCTCTGAACTTGGAGGTGTATTATTTTTGGGTACAATCGAAGGAATATTTCTCATGAATATCGTACTTTTACGATTTTTTTCGATTTTTTGTGCGACATTTTCGTGATATTTGGCAAATGGCTATTCCGATATTGATAAAACTTTATGAGAACGTTTAAAATCACTGAAATGATATATGTTATGATTTAAGAGACATTTGAAAAAATATTTCTTATAGAAATCGTACTTTTACCGTTTTTCCTCCGGTTTTTAATACGACATTTTCGTGATATTTGGGCCGATTCTGACCAAATGGGTCTACAACGTTCATATTGAACATTGACATAAAGATTTTGGCAATGTAGTGTCTCTTAATATAAGCCTTTTACAGGTGTATATTGAACAAGTAATATCAAGTACCTATAGAAAAAGTTATTATTTACTACAATTCAGAAATTAAAAAAGTTAG
Source organism: Sweltsa coloradensis (assembly GCA_024449915.1). Taxonomy (NCBI): domain Eukaryota; kingdom Metazoa; phylum Arthropoda; class Insecta; order Plecoptera; family Chloroperlidae; genus Sweltsa; species Sweltsa coloradensis. Next base: position 195,829 of record JAMZAV010002417.1, on the reverse strand, counting down.
CCGGGAGTGTTCCCGACTAACCAAATCGAGAAATATAGAAGAAGTAATGAGATTCCGCATAAAAACGTAATCATTGGACAGAAATATTCCAAAAAAGCTCATCCATCAACGCGCCTGGAAAAAGCGTTCGCGAAGTGGTCTAGTATATTGCCAATCATGACAGGTAGGCCTATCAGTGGAGTTGAATAAGTATTGCCTATACTAGGAAAACGCTAAAGTCCCGCCGCGTTGATGGATGAGCTTTTTAAAGTTTTTATTTTGCGTGGGATATCTTTACTTTTGCAAGTGCTTTGTTTTGCTGCCTACGCATTGTAGGTGATTGTTGTCAAGTTTCTATTGTTTATTGTAAATTGGTATTATTTACCGTAAAAAAACTTATACTAAAAGCTTTATTTCTATGGATTCTGGCTAGCTTTTTCAACTTTTTCTTTCAAAAGGTACTAAATCACCATAACCTTAATGTCCATGTATAATATGAACGTTGTAGCCCCACCCGTTTGGTCAGAATTGGCCAAAATGTCACGAAAATATCGTACAAAAAATCAAAAAACTTATATTCAAAGCTTTATTTCTATAGATTCTGGCTAATTTTTTCAACTTTTTCTTTCAGAAAGCAATACATCACCATTACCTTGATGTCCATGTGAAATATGAACGTTGTAGCCTCACCCGTTTGGTCAGAATTGGCCCAAATGTCACGAAAATATTGCAATAAAAATCGAAAAAAATCGTAAAAGTACGATATTCATGAGAAATATTTCTTCGATTGTACCCAAAAACGTAGCAAGTCTAAGTTTAAAGATTTCGAAGGTCCTGTCAAATTTTCATCAAGATCGGATATGCCGTTAGCCCGGTAGAGAGCGAACAGACGGGAAAAAAAAAAAAAAAAAAAAACACCCGAGCTAAATTTTTTGGGGGTCGGTGAAATTGAAGTCTTTGCTTCGCTCATCCAACAACAACATAAGACACGCGATAGGGATTCTTACACACACACAAAGCACAAACACACACACACACATATGATACATAATTACTTGCACAATAAAAAAATAAAAGGATTTGGTTTTAGCATTTAAAAAATTCAATTATTCTTCCACAATAAGTGAAATTACATGATTAATGTAATTCAAAACGCTATGGGCTAACATCAGTTTCCGTAATCATGTAAATGTCAGGATTGCCAGTGGTGAGGATCGAACGCGGACCTCCCGAATAACGCTCGCTCGTTATGCATGTACTACATCTATCCGAAAACCGATTAACAATGTATCATTATCCCAAGCGGCATTTTAGTTTAGTTTCTCATGGAATACTCCGTATATTTATTATTTTAAAGCCGCACTTGTGTATACAGAATGAATAACGAATCTATGTTGCCTGTTAGATCAGTTTCTGTTCGTAATTGTAGCCATAAACAATGAGTAGGTATGCTTACTTAATTACGCCAGACATCAATGTTTCTCTATATTGTACTGATGGATGTTTTTTTCCAAAGCTTTTCGTGGCGTAAAATATTGAGAACATCTTTGAAAACTATCATCTGCCCAAAACTTCTATATGCTTAATAAAACTGATAAACTGAACAAAACACGGTTAAAAATTAATGCACAGCACTCACCCGCTGCGTAATATTTCGGTGACATCCATCACCTTCCTCGGACGCGAGGATACTAAGGCTTCCCTTGAGGCACACTGGTGGCGCCCCTCCACGCCCTGTCGACCTCGTCGTGAATCATCGACCCCCACATGGCGGGAAGCTCAAGACTTGGTTGACTTATGATGTTAGGGAAATAAGTCATCACTGCTGCCTCTTTCAATTTCCTCTTGAGCGTGTTCTCTTCTTTAAAAATTATTTTAACATCTGGCCAATTAATGCCCGTTTTGCAATCAAACAGGTGGTCCTTAAGTTTACTTGCCGCTCTAGTTTTCCCTGACAATATATTTTTGTGTTCATTAATACGAACAGTCGTCGGTCTTTTGGTTTCACCTACATAAAAAGCATCACATTCACACGGGATAACATAAACCGCGTTTTTAGAATCTTGAAGAACATCCGGCGGTTTGAACCTGGTTAATTGGCTACGTAATGTGTCACGTGATTTAAAATTCGTACGCATATTGAATGCCTTAGTGAGACGCCGAAAATGTTCAGATATACCAGGGATATAGTCAATAGATATGGTAGCAGCTATGTTCTTGTGTGATTTTTAACCGTGTTTTGTTCAGTTTATCAGTTTTATTATCATTCTCCGGTTAACAAGTCCTGGTGGTTTATTTACTAAATGCTTATTTATTATACACTGCGCCGACTCACGTTCAAGCAATTCACTAATAAAGTCACTCTCGTCACAACAATTTGACTCTTTGTCGGTTGACATTTTGACATTTTGTGTACAAACTCTACACGAACACTACTGAATAGAATTCACTTGCCCTGTAACGTATAATAAACATTCTTATTTTTTTGCACCTAGGCCTATTACACCACTCCTCAATGTCATCATGAACGATTGATCGAAACGAGTGCACGTGTCCAACTGATGTGAAGAGGTCTGCGTAAGGTTTCTGGGCAGTGTTAGTCTTCCTTTTTAGGCCCATTAGCTTATCGCTTTTTATTTATATCGTTCGAGTATGCAGGCATACCCCACTCATAATATAATATCTTATGCTATATAGATTAGAAGAACCATTCCAACAAAAAAAAACAAAGATTTAAACATCCACATCAACAGCATATTCGACAAAAGGATGAACAAATAACGTACTGGCATCGGCAGTAAATATATATTTTGGCTAGGTGTACGGGGTTTTGTATGTGTGTTTGTATGTGTGTAAGTGCGCTGTGCGCTTATCAAGTCGATTGTCAAAGCGACATAACTTCGTAAACACCTCTACACTTGACACTTGAGCCAAATAACACATGGCATGCGTTTTTATTTCAACCTAATTTGAAGCGAGTATGCCATACATATGCCTACATGTCATATCCCCCCTCCCCAAGCATCTTTAAATATCCAATACGATAACTCAGTTCGCCGCGACATCCGGCTACTCGACTCCGAAGCCAAGGCCGTGTCGTGCGTTGTTGCCAGTACAGTGAAGTGGCATTACATATGTTTCAATTAATATATGGTGATTATGATTATTTTCCAGAAAGAATTTGTTGTAAATGGAGTCTACCTTAGGTAAATAGATGACTGGGTATACCTTTACATAAGAGGTGAACGATCCCTTTAAGTGGAACATCCGTAAGATAGAGATTGAAGGGGCTAGGGCAGTGGTCGGTAACCTTTTTTGTCTTGGGAGCCAATTTTATAGATAATAAATTAAGTGATTGCTAGTTGGAGTCATAGTAGGATAAATAATAATTGAAAAATAATTACTTCATATAACGTTAGTTTTATTATTATAAGTTACAAATGTATGACATAATATAAATAAGGTGACCAGACGTACCGGTTTGACCGGTACAGTACCGTTTTCAGAACACTTGTACCGGTGTCCCGAGCGACTCATTATAATGGTGTATTTGTACCGGTTTAAAATTTTGTGGAGAAAGTGTCCTGATATTTTGTTAACTATAACGTGCATGAAAGGATAAGGTTTTACTTTAAAAATACGCTCCTGTGATAAACACTAATAGCTCTTCCACTTCCAAGAAGATAATTCATTTACTCTAGGGGTGCGCGAGTATTATTAATGATTTAGGTGGAGGTGCCGGTCGCGCGCAAGTTTCTGAAGCCAGTAAACCCAGTCTTTTGATAAAATTTTGTATTTTTTTTTTGAAGTTCGGAACTTTTTGTAACACAAATAATAAAAATATGTCACTAATGTTTTTATCGACATTTTCATGTAATATCACTTGTACTGAATGATGTCACAGCTTAGCCCTGATAACATTTGTGCTTTTATTTGATCATTAAAACGATCTAGATAGATAATATTTTTAAATCATTTAGATGTTACTCTGTCTTTACTTTTGGAGCCTACATATAGACTAACATCAAGAAATTAAATTAATATTGTACAAATAATAAATATAGTCAAAGAGTTATAGTGAGAAAAAAAATTAAAAAGTACCCAGACTCGAATTGGACTCGCAACTCGAGTTATTTTAAGTACTCGGACTCGACTCGAACTCAAAAATCAGGACTCGCATACCAATAATTTTCTAATTCATTATTTGCATTGATTTTGTTTATAGCCTAGATAATGGAAAATCAAAATGTTCCGATCATACAATTGAACTACGTTTTTGAATAATTACATACCTACAGTAATTATTTTGTTGTAAAGACAAAGTGTATTAAAAGTTTAGTTATGCATATTATACAAATTGAATGCATTTTCAATTATCTTTATTCTTATTGATTAGGCCTTCATTAGTATGATGACCTCATCAATACATTATTATCAGCTGAATGTTTGTATTGTATTTTGTACTAGGGGAGATTGGGGTAATAAGGAATTGGGGTAATTGGGAACAAGCCCTATAATTAAGAATTTGAAGATGTAAATTTTTATGAAAAATTGTTTGGTAAGGAACATATAATACCTTCTTCTTTGATAATGTAATCAATTCTACTGAAAACAATAACTTTTGATTGGTGTTTTTAGGACTCTTGTAAGGTACTAAAAAAAAGTGTAAAATGTTTCTAACAATGTTTTAAAAATCAAATTTTCCTTTCTTATAAGAATTAATTGTAGTAAAGACTGTATGCTTATTTTACTGCTTACATATGAGAGTGCCTTTTTTTGATTTTTGTAATTTTTTATCTCTTTCCTCTCCTAAAAGTAGGGGGTAATTCCTATTTGCCCCAAAAACTTAATTTTTGGGGTAAAAGGGAACACCCATGAGGGGTAAATAGGAATACTAGGGGAAAATAGGAATGAGTCATATAGTGTAATGCTATATCATAGGGGTAAATGGGAACAAACATGTCTCGTCATGCAGGTAGGGTAATAAGAATCCACAATCATCAACCACTGGAAATTGAAGTAAAATTCCTAGAGCGTAGAGGTGATATCTTTGCTTGGCCCTTGAGGGATGACTTTGACATCATTCAAGAGGCAAATCTTTTCCTAGGCCCAATTAAGCTCATTGGGATCACTAAATTTAATTTAGAACCAGATCCAAAAATAATTCAATCATTTTGAGAAAAGTTTAAACACAACAAGTAGGCCCTGATGAAAATCTGGGTTAATAAATTAAATGTGAGGGAAGTGTTCCTTATTGCCCCCACTTAAAAAGTGTATATTTTTCCTATTAAACAGTAATTCATGCATAACAATTTCTATATTTGTAATTTTTCATGATACAAATACTTTTTTTAAATATTAACATCATGCTATGAGAAGCTTTGTGTAGTTTTAAGACAAAAATTACAGTTTAAAAAAAAAAACTGTAATGTCATGTTTCTAGCTATTAAAAAAATACTACAATTTGCATCTTTCTAACTTTGTCAATAAGCAAGATATCAAGATGAATTCTTTTGCTACTTAATTATACTACAAATACCTATGTTCCTATTTGCCCCATGTATTTTTAATGCACCTACCTTGCTTCTTATAATGCTTGTTCCTTATTGCCCCAAAATGTTGGGGTAATAAGGAACAATATGTGCGTGTAGAAAAAAAATCATTGCATCTAAATAACACAATGAATGCAAAATATTTAATTTTATTAAGAAAGCCAATGTTTTAATGTAGCTGATACCACTAAAACATTTATAATATGTTTTTCTAGTTATATACTATGTAAATTGAGATCATAGGTCAACTTACACAAATTTGTTCCTAATTACCCCAATCTCCCCTATCATTTTTGCACCACTAGATAAAGATTTTATGACTACAAAAATGTACATTACACCCATATTTAATTCATATTTTTTGTCAGAAAGCTTTTTTCTGCTCTATTGACGCAAATATATCTTTAAAACTGCCCTAGACCCCAAAATGGTCAGTAGGGTAAGCCTACATAATATGCTTACACTAATTATTTGTCCCGGTTTGTAACTTTCAAAATATGGTCACCTTAAATGTTTTAAATTTTCTATGTAGCCTACAGTGAGCTCTTTCATCAATGTCAATTTATTAATATTTTTATTTTGTAAGTAACTGTTTAAGGAAAGTGACATAGTGCTAAAATACATCTAAGTTTTCTGTTGTAAAATGAGTTCAATAAACAAAACAAAAAATGTATTTGATTTATGTTATTTTCACATCCGAATCTTCCTTAAATAAATATGAAAAATCATGATTCAGAATATTTAGTTGAAGATGAAACATCCTGATTTTTTTATATTTATCTAAATTTTGTTTTTGTCGGAGAGTCACTTGGTGTTTGAAAACAATAAAACTTGTTTTAAAGAATATTAAGAAAAATAATTAAATTTTGTAACTTTCAGAATTAACTATAGGAATCAAGATTCTTTATAGTCATCCAGGCTAAATCCTCAATTCCTGAGAGATTTTCATAATCTGGGACACAAATCTCCCACCTCCCACTTACCCAATTCAATATACTAGATTCCAATGTATATCAATTATAGGGGATGCACATTGATACTTTTTTCATTATTGATTATTATCAAAAATGGTAATGTCATCAAATCCCAATACAAACCCAATACCAATACAAAAATCAAGCCCGTTCCGACATAGATGGAAACTCAAATGTTGTAAGCCTAAATGAAATTCAAAACAGTACGGGAGAGACCACGGAAGAGATGGAAGGAGACAATAGCAAGAGACCTACATACTAGAGGAGAGAGATGAGAGAGAGATGTAGCAGAGACTCGATTGTGGGAGGAAAGAAAGAAGTGGAAGAATTTGGTTGCAAAACCCAAGCTGACCCGGCCAGAAGCAGGAAACGGCGATGGTTAATGATGATGATGAATAGTATTACTATTTTCCTTTTAGTCGATGTTTTGCAAAATGTTGATTTTACAATTTGGATTTTAGATAGATGAATAATTCAGTATTCCGAGGGTGGGGGGACAAGAGCCCCCTCTGCCCCATCTCCCTACCAAATCCAATTAATTTATTTGGAAGTTGACCGCAACCACTGCTGGGTGACCGCATGAATTTAGCTTCCTACAATGAAATAAAAACACAAAAACTTAGAACTAAGTACCTAACGATTTCTTTTTGAAGATCTTACCGGTATACAAATGGCTTTGTAAAACAACGGCCGAAGCCTTGAGAATTAAATGTGGTAGCTACCACATTTAGGTATATCATAAATATTGAAAGAGACTTATCAATCAATATCATTCATTTCCTAATGAAGTCCTGAAAGAAGGGAGGCACCGTTTCTCAAGCAGCCCCGAGTTGTGTTACCATTAAAATAGGTTCGTAGCTTGTTCTCGAATTCAAAATGGTGGAGGTGCCGGGTCATGAATTTTCAAACTTGCTACGGTTAACCATTCCCCCTTTACCCCCGAGGATACCAAAAGCAGTCAGTACCACGAAGGGCAATGCTACAGATGATACATTACATTACAATGCTAACTTAAAAGAACATGTCATTGGCCGTGGCCGTCGTGTTCAGGTTTTTATCTTACAACATTTGGATGAACGGACAGAAAAGAGAGGCTTGTACGGGAGGTTTACTCCATTTTATTATAATTTTAAGAGAAAAAACTGAAATTATGCTACCCCTTGTGAGGTTTGTAATAATTTCTCTCAGTGGCGTAACTAGCCCTTTTTTTTGGGGGGGGGGGGGCGAACATTGCCCATGGCACAATTGCTTCTGGAAAAGTTTGTATACTGGTGCTGGTGGTACAAGGGGGCATCTGGGGCACATATTCCAAGAAATGTTTTTATTTTTATTTTTTAACTTTGCAAATGGTGGTAATTTACTAGGTTTAAGCGTGGTTTTGTCAATAATTTATAAAATTGTGAAGTTTGCCAGTTTAAATGGTCAGTTAACAAAATCAATAAATCTATATTTAACTCTTTTTTTCAATATTGAAGTTGGGTAGGTAGTGGGTGGGAGGTCCCACCACATTCTTGGTCCCCCGGGTTTATCGAAGCCAACTAGCCATGCCTGATGCTTCCCCCACATCGTATATTTTTCCTCTTCGCTTCCTTCTTCCTCAAGGACCTCTACTAGGTTTTGCCATATTTTTCTTTTTTCCCACCATCTTTCCTGTTTTACAAAATGTTAACACAAAATTGTGCTTTAAAGCTTTATCGTGAGCGCGCCACTTGTTTCAGGAGGACGACCACGTTGAGTTTGATGAAGTCCTCGGCAACCTCGCGAGTGCCAGCGTTGAGCGGGAAGGGCTCGCCCGCTACCCAGACAGGTTCAATGGAAGACGAACCCATGGAAACTCAAGACGTCAAGGACGACACCTCGACGGTGGACGTCATAGAGAGATCCGAGGCCGTCGACAAAGACGATAGTAGCGACGTTCAATCGTTTTGAGAACTCGTAAGAGGCAACTCGGAAGACTAGGTGTTCACCTCGAGAAGAGAGTGGCGTCGTTCTGAGGTCCAGCAACACAGATACGCAGTCGGCGACGTACGAGGAGAAAGATAGGCTTAGCCAAAGGCCAAAAGATCAGAAAAGAAAGAAGAGACGACATCGTCGAAGTTCTGCTAAGGAGGCTGCACGAGGCTCCACGCAAATCTTTGGACTAAAACGACTGGTAAAAATACATACAGTATTATATCTTCTTCTTCTTCTCAAATGCCCACATTTGGCCTATGATGCCATCATGCTTGATTTAGTCAACCCGTAGAGACGAGCCTCCCTTTTCTCCCTCTTTATGCCGTTGGGCATTGCTTCACGCTCATTTGCCAGACTGGCACAAGTATATATATATATATATATATATATATATATATATATATATATATATATATATATATATATGTATATGTGTTTAATTTTAAGTTTTCGCGGGTTTATGTTAAATAATTATTTTGAATGGGGCTTTTTTCCGCGAAGAATAACAAGGAGGTTCACACTTACCCCTCCCGGCCCGACGTTTCGGAGAAGTCACATTCTCCATCTTCAGGGGCGACGTGTCGACAGAGACTTGTTGCCTTGGGCCTGTCCACTCGCAGACTGATCAATCCTCACGACGTCGTTAGATCTCGATTGGTTGGTTGGCCTCATTCAACAATAATTATTTAATATATATATATGTATATACATAACCAATTATATCCAGTGGTTAAATTCTAAAACTAGGGAAACGCCAAAGTCGTTGATAGACGAGTGAGTGACCCATGTGTTGAGTACCCGGGAACATCCCCTTTCCTCCCCTATACCTAAGGCTGGATCTAGCCCAGTATGGGGAATGATACCGGGTATTCAACACATGGCTCACTCACTCGTCTATCAACGACTTTGGCGTTTCCCTAGTTAATTTTGTGGTGTTTTAACATAGAATAGTATGGGAAACATGGCCAGTATGAAAACGAGTTAAGATTGCAGGGTTTACTCAATCTCTGTGCAAAGTTTTGGGTTAACCTTGAGCGTGCAAGATTCGATACATCTCGGTCAGTGCAGTGCACCTCCTGACATTCCAAAAATTATAATTATTCCCGAAAAAAAATTGTCGTTCAAATAAAACCTACACATTTAAGCCTATCAATTTATTATTATCCTACCTAAGGCCTCCCTAGCTTATCATAGGCTAAAGTGGCGCATTATGACCTTACAGTTGACCTTACAACTAAACTTAAAACCCTATTATTTATACCTATATAATTATCAAACTTAAATGCAAATGTTGCCGTGTACTCAACACATGACTCGCTCACTCGTCTAACAACGACTTTGGCGTTTCCCTAGTCTAGTTGGCTAAGGCACCCTTATACCCGGAATGTGGGAGACCTGGGATCAATCTCCTTTTCGGGAAAGATTTTTAATTTATAGATTATATTTAAAAAATGATTAATCATGTTTTGAAATGCATATAACGCAGTGTAGTCTACATCAACTGTGACAAACTATGGAAAACATAGCCAGTACAAAATACGAGTAAAGATTGCAAGGTTTACTCAATCTCCCAGCGGAATTTAAGGGGACCTTGAGCGTTCAATATTCTATACACCGTGGTCACGGCATACAATCACGTCCAACCAAAAATTATTCGATAAAAACGAATTCACAAAAGTATTGTTGTTAAAATGAAACCTACACATTTCAAGCATATTTTTCAATTTATTATTACTTGTAGGCCTAGGTTTAAATCAAAATGGATTGCACTCATTTTGTTAGCAGTTCTCAGTTACCTGGTCATGGATGTCTGTTTAAAATTTCAGCTCAATCTATTTGGCCGTTCGGCCGTATGGGACCGGACAGACATACATTTAACAGAATTAATCACGACCAAGGCCCGATCGAGTAGCGTTGTGGACTTCGTTTCGCTGCGCTCACTCGTCTAATAATAATTGGGTGGGCGTTTGACAATCTTTTGTGGTGGCCGTTTATGTGGGGCGGGGGGGAGGAGGGAGAAGCAATGTGGTTGAAGCTATTATTTATAGGTACGCTCTTTCCCTGGTAAAGTACATGAGTTTTGAACGAAATGGGGTCTGTGGGGTAGGCCCCTCAGCCAATGCAGGTCCGGGGAAAAAATTCTGTTCTTACAGTGCATGATTAAAGTCTTTTAACGGTTTTTATACATGTTTCCTACATGTTCTACATGTTTCTGTAAGATGTTTTATTTTTAGATATACACCGTTGCTCGTGTGGATCCCCCATGACGCAACCAGCACTGGGTTACTTTTCATTTCATCAGCAAGAAGATTGGCATAAGGAAATAGTTTTTCCTACTTAAACATCACATTTTTGTAAATTATAGTGTGTTATAACATTGTATTGACTTTATATTAATTAAGATTAACCTTAAAACATTTCAAAAAGTGAGTCAGTGGACGCTCGTTTCAGCCCCCAAATTAGCCACTGACTATATCATATATATGTTTGCGTTATTCTATGCAAATTAATCACTCAGCTCAGCATGAGTAACTTGCACCCTTCTAAGTTATCGTCATCATCATTATCCATTGCCGTTTCCTGCTTCTAACAGGGTCCGCTTGGGTTTAGCAACAACATTTTTCCACTTCTTTCTATCCTCCCACAATCGTATCTCTTCCACATCTTCCCAGCTCTCTCCTCTTGCCTCCAAGTCTTCTGCTATGATGTCCTTCCATCTCTTCCTTGGTCTACCCCGTCTTCTTTTTCCTTCTTCAATCCTTCTTTCGTACATTTTCTTGGGCATCCTATTTTCCCCCATTCGTTTATATGTCAGATGTGTTCATTCATATGTCCGTACCATCTCAACCTTGTTCTTCCTATTCTGTCACTTAACTTTTCTATACCTAGCATTTCTCTGATGTCTGTGTTTCTTATTCTATCCCTTCTCGTCTTGCCCACTGTGCTCCTCAGGAATCTCATCTCTGCCGCCTGCATCTGACTCTCCTCTCGATCTCCCATTGTCCAGGTTTCTGCTGCATACATAAGGATCGGTATGAAATAGGTTTTATATAGTGTCATCTTACACTAAATAGGTATTTCCCTATTCCACACCAGGCCTTTCAAACACTGGTAAAAGTTACTGGCCTTTTTTATTCTGGTGTTAATCTCCTTCTTAATCTTTCCACTTGCCATTACTTCACTTCCTAGATAGCTAAAACAATCTACCACTTTCAGGGTTTCTCATCCAATGTTTATCTGTGCTTGATAATTCCCTGTGTCCCCTTCTCCTGGCATAGTTACAACCTCACTCTTTGTTACTAATGCTTATTTTCATACCTGATTCTTCTATGTTTCTATTCCACAAGTCTATATATCTTTGGAGTACCTCCTCATACTCGGACCATGCCACCAAGTCATCGGCAAACAACATAACCTCCACATCTTCCATTGCCTCCATCTTTACCTTGTTGTGGATGTCATACATCATGATTATGAATAACAGAGGTGACAACACACTTCCCTTGCCATAGCCCTGTTGTTATTTGGAACCACCCTGACAATCCAAATTGTGTTTTCACACAGCTTTCACTTACGTACTTTTAACCCTGTCTTATCAGTCCATTATTCACTCCTTTTTTTTCCTGACTCTCCCATACCCCTTTCCCTGGCACACTATCATATGCTTTTACATGTCTAAGAAGACCATACTCATTCTTCTTCCAAGCCCCCAACTCTTTTCCATGGCCTATCTATGTACGAATATAGGATCTATTCTGGATCTTCCCCATCTTAATCCGTATTGTTCCTCATTCAACATGTGATCAACCTCTCCTCTTATTCTTCTGTCAACAATCCTTTCATTAATCTTTGCTGTGTGGCATAGAAAAGTGATCCCCCTGTAATTACTACATTTTTTTGGAACACATTTCTTATAAATCGGCACTATGACTCCTTTTCCCCAGTCATCCGGTTTCTCCTTTTCTTTCCACACAACTCGAATAACTCTATACAGGCGCTGCATGGTAACTGGGCCGCCTGCCTTTATCATCTCTGCCGCCAGTTCATCAACTCCTGCTGCTTTTCCATTCTTCATTCTTTTCAGTGTAGTCCCCAGTCCAGTAATAGTCCACTTCTTGCCAGGACGGACCATTTACTATAGTATTACTATAATACTAGGAAAACGCTAAAGTCCCGCCGCGTTGAAGGATGAGCTTTTTATAGTTTTTAGTTTGCGTGGCATATCTTTACTTTTGCAAGTGCTTTGTTTTGTTGCCTACGCATTGAAGTGATTGTTGTCAAGTTTCTATTGTTTCTTGTCAATTGGTATTATTTACCTTAAAAAACTTATATTAAAAGCTTTATTTCTATGGATTCTGGCTAACTTTTTCAACTTTTTCTTTCAAAAGGTACTACATCACCATAACCTTAATGTCCATGTATAATATGAACGTTGTAGCCCCACCCGTTTGGTCATAATTGGCCCAAATGGCACGAAAATATCGCACAAAAAATCAAAAAACTTATATTAAAAGCTTTATTTCCATAGATTTTGGCTAACTTTTTCAACTTTTTCTTTTAAAAGGCAATACATCACCATTACCTTAATGTCCATGTGAAATATGAACGTTGTAGCCCCACCCGTTTGGTCAAAATCGGCTCAAATGTCACGAAAATATCGCACTAAAAATCGAAAAAAATCGTAAAAGTACGATATTCATGAGAAATATTTCTTCGATTGTACCCAAAAACGTAGCAAGTCTAAGTTCAGAGATTTCGAAGGTCCTGTCAAATTTTCATCAAGATCGCATATGCCGTTTGCCCGGTAGAGAGCGAACAAACAGACAAAAAAAAAACAAAAAAAAAACAAAAAAAAACAAAAAAAAACACCCAAGCTAAATTTTTTGGGGGGTCAGTGAAATTGAAGTCTTCGCTTCACTCGCTTCGCTCGCTACGCTCATCCAAATAGGTAGGTACGGTACTAAGTTACAGTAATTTGTATTAAAGGGGCTATTATCCCAAAAAAATATTTTTTACCACATAATCTAACTATACTATAGCATAATACTACACTCAAATGACAGTTAAAAAATCATACCTATCTTGTAACTGTGATTTAACACGAATTTTTCAATTTTGTTAATCGTGATTATTGCGACAATTGGCGTTTTGGGAAATTTCTTAAATCGGCTTTAATTTTCTTCTTTTTTGTTCCACATAGATACTAGAGCATCATACCAAACTAAAATGTCCCTTTATTACATCGCGCCTTGAAACTGTGCACAAATATACTCTCAAACACGCAAAAATATGCATTTCAAAATCACACCCCTTCTTGGTAATCAGCATATTTTGACCGAACCACTTGCCCAAATTACAAAACAAAATATAAAGGATTTACAGAAAAGGCTGTGGAGTACGTCAATAATGGCCAGTATTTTTACGGATCAAAATCCTTCAAGGTCACGGGGCATAAAAGATCGTCCCCATGTTATTTCTTATGGGAGATTTTGCCGATGGGACCTAGCTCGAAAAATACCATGTTTGACATTTTTTTTCCGGGTCAAGGTGGACCTAATAATTTTTCTGTTGATTTCTAAATTCATAACTAGTTAGCCTGTATGAAATATATTTTTTGAGTTTAACGGGTGATTACCCCAAAAATGCTCATTGTTCGAGCAACGAGTTCTGTAAAATATGTTTGTTCTTCCCATGCAGAGTGAGATACGAGCGCGGATGACTGAAATACAATCTCTAGTTCGTACTTGGATCTTCTTCAACGGACAACCGTTGACCTGTCAGGAGGCTTGCGAATTATTGGACGAAGTGCAAGGCTACAAAAAGGAACTCCAATCAGCGGGTTGGTTGGAATCCGCAAAGGTCAAGACACTGAATGTGATTGAGTTGCAACAGGTTGCTGAGAAGATTTGTTCCCTTATTCAGGGAAGCATCAACTTAACACAACAACATCTTACCGAAACGTAAGTTATCTTATTTTATTTTTTTCCTGTGCCGAAAGCTTGATTTTTCAATCATTTTTCTTCCTGGCTATCCAGTAAATATGTGCTTCCTTCTCTGGCCCGCTCAGGTTATTTGGCAGGGCGTCAATGTCAGATTTAAGTGCGGCGCAGCTGAAGAGGTGCGCTCTGTCCTGAAAACCCGAAGTTATCAATAAACTTATTTTAAAAGGGAATAGGACACTAGGCTCGAATAATATTTGCTGTTAAAGCGCCCTAACACTACTACTACTTATAATAGGCCTAATAATAAAATGGTAATAATAATAGTTCACATTTTAAACTTTTGCGGACCGTAAATATTAAATCAAAGTTGTAAGAGTTTCGGGTTGTTATGCCGCGTCACAAATAAACATTGTACGTACATTGACGTTTCGTTACCAGGGCAAATCCAAGGCAATGTCATTTTCACTAAAGATGGCTACCAGTTTGTCTATCGATGGTTTATCGTTTGTTTGGGGTTTATTAGCTTCATTAGACCTATTGTATTGAATCGATTAACCTAATTAATTTATTATTATATTATTATATTATTATTAATTATTTATTTATAATTAATTTTTTTTCTTTTCGTTTTTCTTTTTTAATGTTTTTTTTTCTTTTCTTTTCTTTTCTTTTCTTTTCTTTTCTTTTCTTTTCTTTTCATTCTCCACCCTTTTTTATATTTGATTCATTCATTAAATGCATATAATTTTTTTTTTTTTTACCAAAATTGTTGTGTTTAAATGCATTGTTGTTGTGTCTGCATCTATGTAATTAAGCGAGCGAAGCGAGCGTTTCCATTTGACTCTGCCGGAAAAATTAGTCACTGTTTTTTTTTTTTTTTTTTTTATTTATTTATTTATTTATTTTTTTTGTATGTCTCGCCATAACGTTCGAGCGGAGGCTCGGATCGAGTTGAAATTTTGACCATCCGCAAGCTTCGTTCTCGATTGAATGCCATTAGTTTTGTGGCAAAATCGTTCAAAAAGTTAAAAAGTTACATTAAAGTTAATCGAAAGTTTTTTTTTCAAACTAAACGGCGACAAAATCTGAGATAGCCAAATCATTTAGAATGTCCGTCCGGTCACGAATATGTTAATTTTATTTTGATCCGATAAGTAGTGTAGATGGAAATTACATTATAACAAAAGTAACGTTGCCATGGCAACGAAAAGACGCGCGAAGTTTCTAATGCACTGCCACCTAGAAGTAATCAAAATACTTTCGAGGAAGCAGTCTAGCAGACCCAAGGAGTCAGGTTCTCTAGATGGCGGTGGATTTTATCCACAAAGTAAAGGATTACACACGGGTTTATATCCAAATACCTTGGCAATAATAAATAATTTTGGATACATGGCCCTGTGGACAGCGAACGTCGCAAATTTAAAAATATAAAAAATGTGCAATGTGGGTCTAGCTATAGCACGTGCTCGCTTATCAACGCGTCCAACTGAGCGTTTCCTAGTTAGATTTATTTAGTTGTCCTCCTTTGTAAATCAGTTTTTATAACTGAATAGGATAGACGTTAAATAAATAAAAAATAAATAAATAAAAAAGTAATTTACTAAAAAGTAATAATATGTTTTATAACTTTCATTCACATAATATTGAGCCTGGTGATTTAGCAATCACAATACAGATAAGCAATATTGTTCTTGCTTTCACAATGTCTTAAGAATATGACATTTTTCTAAAATGATAATATATGATATAGGCCTATGATGATAATGATGATAATGATATATGATGATGATAATATATACTAGTAGTATGATTTTTCCCAACTTTTTTTTTT
This sequence comes from Sweltsa coloradensis, assembly GCA_024449915.1. Lineage (NCBI taxonomy): Eukaryota > Metazoa > Arthropoda > Insecta > Plecoptera > Chloroperlidae > Sweltsa > Sweltsa coloradensis. The sequence goes on along the minus strand of JAMZAV010002417.1, from coordinate 179,598 downwards.
TTATGAAAAGCTAATGTTTAAAGTTGGTAAAAGTTTTAAGTTCATTAAATAATATAATATTAATATGTATGCCTTTGTATTTAAACGCGTCCTACAGTAAATTGCACTAGGCCATTAACAGAGAAAAATCATAATTCATAACCCAAGGATGTATTTATTTTATCGTGATAGGTAATAAATTACCGGTAGGCTAACCTATGTTTTATTTGGATAATCGTATCAGCTAGCATGACTTTTTTGTTTTCATAAAGTGTTCCTGCAAAAGTTGTAATATTTTACCGCACTGATATTTTGAGTGTTCAGTTTTTTGTTTCATTCATATTTTGAACAAATAATTGCTTTCTCTGGAAACAACAAGCCACTTTAGAACATTTAGTGGGAAGGCACATCAAGAGGTCACTGTCCTCTTGTTTATTGTTGGTGAATAGGCCTACAGCCAACTTCATATAATTTTCTTTTCAGTTTAATTTCATTGAACATTATTTTGCATAGGCCTAAGCATCTCTCTATAAAACTATATCATAAGAATGTAGAAATATGCAATGGCGTTTAGAATTGTACCGGTACCGTTGAAAAGATGATTTGTGTTGATATGATTTAAAATCTACCACTCACACAATATCGACTTTTGACATGTTATAACCGGTCTTGGGCACGTTCCCCCAAAAAAGGAACTTTGAAAAGTTAAGTAACTTCTGCCTAAAAAGGAACTGAGACGTTCCTCGTTCCTTTTCAATTAAAAAGGAACTGAAAAATTCCTCGTTCCTCAAAAGGAACTTAGTTCCTTTCACGTTCATTATACTATCACTGATTTAAACAATAATAAATGTGAAATGAGTTAATTTATCATTACTCTCATTTATTAAAGTGAGTCCCAAGCCATCTGTTGAGGGTGGCGCTATTTTTAAAAACACAAAATGTCACATTGATATTTTCATACTGCAGTTTACGATATCCGCTACTGGAATTCGACGGGATTACGACGACGAAATGAACTTATAAAGGAACATTAAATTCGTTTCAAGTTCCCACGAAATAGTAACTTTGACGTAACAAGTTCTTGATCTAAGAAAAGGAACGCGTTTCCCAAAAGTTCCTGAAAAAGGAACGCGTTCCTCCCCAAGACTGGTTATAACCAACAGTAACCCTTGTTATGTAGGCCTATGTATGTATGTGTGTATGTATGTCTACAATTTTTAAAGACTGTAGCTAAGAGTTGAGCTTTTCTTCAGCTTTTTGCAAGTTTTGAGACCCTTGAACAATGAAACAATGTTGTAATTAAAACCTTGGCTATCCTCAACGATAAAAAATAAACTGAAATTTTGAAATGTTGATAAACCATAACTTTTCAGACAAGAAGATGCTGATTCCGATTATGTGGATATCGATTCCAACGAAGAGCCTGATATCATATTGATATCCAGCGAAGATGAGGAACTATTTTCAAAGTTGAAGATTATTGAAGACGGCATGTCCATAATATCATTATGCTCTTCTCAAGCATCCAATGCTGAGTGGTCAACCAATCAAACTCCAGAGATGGAAGGGACGACGTTGTGCCCGGCAACAGGTATCTTCGAGAGTCGCGTGCAAGGCAGCAGCAATGAATATTACTTCACTGCTAGCAAGGAGTATTCGATTACTCCTCTCAACAGCTCTGTACCTGAGAAGAGGAAAACTTATACTGAATCGAGTGCCACACTTTCTAAAAACGATGCTGTTTCCGTCAGTGAAGAACGTAAACAGAAATTGAGGGTAACAAACGAGGCATGCATTCAAGTGAGAAGTGACTTGGATCTTCAATGCTCAAAAGAACCATTGTTCGCTAAATGTCAACCGGCTGTATCTGAAAAGACAAACTGTAGTAAGAATTTAACGACAATTCTCCAAGGACGGCCTGGTGAAACAGTGCAGATGAAGCAAGTAGGAGAGTACAATGTTTCACAGAAAGGACAGTCGCAGAATGTGATGACAGTAAAAGATAGACATGCTGGTCAAACAGTGCAAATGAAGCAAGTAGAAGAGTACAATATTTCACAGAAAGGACAGTCGCAGAATGTCAATAGAACTGAGTCATATCAGAATAAACCGAAGAAAACTGTTGGTGGAACTCTATCTGGAAATACAAACAAAGTGACCTACGCATGGAAAGTGTTGGTAAACAATCCGCTACAGAAGTTTCAAAGACATTAACAACTAGTGCTGGTTTTCCAAGCCAAGACGTAAACTCCAATGCTCGTCCACATGGGCACAGTTCTTCACAGAAACAGGCCACTTCAAATTGGTTCAAGGGGTTAATCCCAGAAAAATCCACGCAGCCTTCCACTTCTTGTAACCCCGGATATCGAAATGTTAGCAGAACAGCACCTACAGAACAACATTTGCTGGATGATTCACAGAAATTGGCACCAATGAAGGTAAAACCCCCCAGTTGTTCAAAGAATACCACCGCTACTGCGAAAGGGGATGGTCAGAATTCAATGTCTTCCTCGCAACAGTGTCGACCTAACGATACACAATCTCAGTCCCGTACAATAACACCGCGCCCTCGTAGTTTCCTCGCTCACAGAATGAGTGAACTATCACCAAATACCGATCTTGCCCCTGATTTCTGGTCGACTCCATATCCAGATTTTCCCGAAGGAGATTTCGACGATTTCTAGACAGCGGGCGATTTTGATTTCACCAAGCACCAAGTTGGATATATTATATTACTACATCCGTGTTAGACATACAGGCCTACTGAACTAATACTCATCTCAATTGAAGATTTTACATTCTTATTTATTAGTAGTGCACTGATGCACTGTGGAACCTACTAACGTCTTACTCTTAGTACCTATTATGCCAAAATAAGCAAATTATAAAACCGAAATCAAAAACAATTTAGACTAATTGCCAGCATAACTTACTGACAAATCGTTACCTTAATTAAAATAAAACGTTTGTGTTAATCTAAAAAGAGTTCATGCAAGTTGGACAAAATGTTGTGATAATGAATAATTTATATTTTTGGGGTTCATTTGTGATCATTAGGTACCTGTGTTTTTCTTGGCTATGCGTTGGATATAATTATCTAAGTTTGGTTTAAGTTTAGTTGATATGGTTAAACTCAATCTGTTGATCTGTTGTTGGGTGCAAGGAACTACAAGATAAGATAATTAAGTATATAGAACAAATGTGTGTATTGGCCTCATGATCTTCTCAAAATATGGGTGCTTATACTTCATATACTGATAATTTTCATAGATACTAATATATGTAAATACCTACCGTATATAAACCTTTATACCCTATAACTTTATTTCAAATAGTTTTAAATTATATTTTCAGTTAAAGATGAATGTGCACTGATGCACTGTGTAACCTTCAGTCTTAGTATTATGCCAAAATCAGCAAATTCAGACTCGGAAAACAAGTTAGACTGATTGCCATTATAGGCCTACTGACAAATCGTTACCTTAAAATAAAACGTTTTTGACTTTTGTAAATCTGAAAAGAGTTGAAGTTGGACAAAATGTTGTGATAATGAATCATTAATATTTGTTAGGTTATGTTATATCATTTGTGATCATTACCCAGTCATACACTGTGTTTTTGTTGGCTATCCATTGGAAATAATTATCTAAGTTTGGTTTAAGTTTAGTTGATAATATGGTTAAACTCATCTGTTTTGGGTGCAAGGAACTACTACTACTACTACTTTCCCTTGTATAGTTTCCTGAATAGTAAAATATAAAATTAATTTAGTGTGTAACTTTCAATTCCAAGTATATAGTACAAATGTGTGTATTGGCCTCATGATTTTAAATATGGGTGCTTAAACTTCATTTATTCATTCAACTTTGTTTGAAATAGTTTTAAATTGTATTTTCAGTAAAAAAAAGGTGAATAAAGCGGTGAAATTGAACTAACCATTTGACGTTTTATTTGCAAGATAAATGAACCGTAAATTATATTAAAATTAGGGAAACGACAAAGTTGTTGTTAAACGAGTGAGTGAGCCATTTGTTGAGTACATATGAAAAATTTAAACAAATGCTAGCGATATTTTAAAAAAATCACATTTTTATTTATTTTAGGTTTAAATCGCAATGTATCTAGCTGATTTTGTTAACAGTTCTCTGTCAACTCGGATCGTGAACCATATTAATAAAATATATAGGTCTTTTTAAAAATATGACAATCATTAACCCGGAAACTGTTATTACAACATCACTCACTGAACTATAACCTGGGTTACTTACTTTAAAATGTTTCGATATTTCGGAGACTCCTTCTTCAGGTAACCTCCATGCCCGACTTCTTGGCTAGAAGGAGACGGAGCTCGAAATATCGAAATATTTTTAAAGTAAGTAACCCAGGTTATAGTTCACTTAGTTCAGTGAGTGATTTTGTAATAGGTCATTTTAGTTTTAAAAAAAAATCCCAAAAGATATAATTATATGAAATTGTATGTCGTCCAGCATGCCATCAAGTAAATATGAGTAAGGCTGTAAGGTATTTTAGAATATATCTAAATTATTGTTGATATTATGCTAGCAAGATAATTACTAACACAATCCAGGTTTTGACTAGTATAAACTTTTTTTTAATTGGATGAGCGTAGCGAGCGTAGCGAGCGAAGCGAAGATTCCATTTCACTACACTGGAGAAAAAAATCCGGAATGTTTTTTTTTTTTCTTTTCTTTTTGTGTGTGTATTAACACGATTCCGGCTAAACCGATACTCCGATTGCAATGAAATTTTATGGAGACCTTCGAAATCTCTGAACTTAGAACTGCCACGTTTTTGAGCGCAATCGGGAAATTTTTTCACATAAAAAACGCAATTTTACGATTTTTTTCGATTTTTAAAAAATTTCTTCGACTTATAACACCTACATGCTTTATCCGATTGTAATGATTTTTTCACAGAACCTTAATTTTATGAATTTAGGTATTCGTGTGAAATTTGAGCGCAATCGAAAAACTATTTCTCATGAAAATCGAAATTTTAATTTTTCTTTTTCTTTTTTAAACAATTCTTTGACTTATAACACCTACATGCTTTATCCTATTGTAATGATTTTTCACAGAACCTTAATTTTATAAATTAATATATTCGTGTAAAATTTGTGCACAATCGAATAATTATTTCTTATGAAAATTTCAATATTACGATTTTTTCCTTTTTTTAAAATTACGATTAATTAAAAAAAATAAGCTAATTTTTTATTTAATTTAATTTAATTAAAAACAAATCTTCGACTAAGTAATGATTTTTTCACAGAACAACAGAAAATCCGCGTAACACATGGCAGCTCAATGCACCAATTACGCTCATCCAACAACGCGGTGGGACTTAAGCGTTTTCCTAGTTTTTAAAATGCAATTTTAAAACTGTTTAAATCAGGCAGCACAAGTGTTAAATGTAAGGAGTATACTAAGCTTTGTCACTTGCAAAAATCTTAATCTGCAATTAATCTTCTATTGAATACTTATGATTTTTTTGTTGAAGGGTATAACGTTTTATTCACTGTAGGCCTATTGTTGAGTGAGCGTAGCGAGCGTCTCCACTTGACTCTTATGGCTCGAATGTCTGTTTTTTTTTTTTTTTTTTTTCTGTTACTGCTTCGATACAGGTCGCACCGTTTCTCTGATCGACCTGAAATTTTTCACACATGGTACATACCACCTAGGCGGGTTGCTGTATAGTTTTTGAACAAAAATCCGATCGTTGGTTATAAAAAATAAAAAATTAAATAAAAATATTAAATGTTCCGATCGTTATGAAATTTTGCAGGGTCAATAAGTACAACATTCTCTCCTATTTTCCAAATTTTTAGCTAAATCGGTCAAGACCTTAAAGACTTATTGGTAATCATAATTCGAAAAATGATGTTAAAAAATGAAGGAGGCAGTGAAGATACAAAGATACACTTTAGAAGGTATGACGTGAATTAGTACAATGCAAAGATGTTGGAATAGTATAAAGTGTACAATTTTAATATCTAATTAGGCCTACACTGTGTGGTGGGCCTTATGGGAATGTCGTACTCGGGTCATGTTGCACGTACCGGTGCTCGCTCAACAACTCGTCCAACTGAGCGTTTTCCTAGTAATAGCTAAATGTACCCTCAAGATAAAAATAATGTAAATGTTATTTTGGAGTGACTAGGTGAAAAGGAAGTTTTTGGATCAGATGCTGTGGCAGTAGCTTAGCTCGTTCACATCTCGTTGCCGAAGATAGTGATTGACTGGTCGACTGTTTTCCCCTCGATAAGTTGATAGCAAGCCTGTTAGGAAGTTGACTATCAATCCCCTGATTCCGAGATAATGGACCCCCTGTAACACACACAACCAAAAGAGATACGAATTCTAAAAATTATTTTTTATAATACAAAATGGAAGTGTCACTTCCGTTTCTGCAGACTCGGCCTTAAATGGGTTTTCACTTTTCACCTGTTAACCAAAACCAAAATATTTCGTCAGGCTAACTAGTTATTAACTTTTAATTTACAGAGTAACAGAAAAATATTAGATTCACCCCGACCCAAAATAAAATTGCCAAAGGCAAACTTAATTATGTCCGAGCTAGGATCCATCAACAAAAATCTCACATAAGAAATAACATGGGATGATTATTATTCTCTGTGATATTGGAGAATTTTGCTAAAATTATTTGACAATCATTGACGTAGGCCTACTCCACTACATTTTCTATAAATCCTCTATGTTTTGTATTTGTAATTTGGTCAAATGGTTCGGTCAAAATATGCTGATTACCAATAAGAAAGGGTGAATTTCGGAACGCATATGTTTGCATGTTTGAGTGTCTATTTGTGCACAGTTTCTAGGCAAATTTTCTAAAAGCCCGGCATATGATGCTCTGGTATCTATGTGAAAAAAATTTCGGCAGATTTTAGGCCGATTTTTGCAAATTTCAGGATCAAAATGCGTAAATAAATTCGTGTAAAATCACAAGAAGAAGAAACCGATATAATTTTGCAAATTGACATTTTGTGTAGTATGTTTCCAGTTTTTTTTTTGTATTTATTTATTTATCTAACGTCTATCCTATTCAGTTATAAAACTGATTTACAAAGGAGGACAACTAAATAAATCTAATTACATAGATGCAGACACAGCAATGAAGTACGACAGTTTAGTAAATATTTGAAAAAGTAACATTACAACAAAAATGCATTCTAAATCTAGATTATGTGGTCAATTATTTTTTTTATCTTAATAGTAAGTTCCATGAGTGTGGTGGTATCAAGGGCGGGCAGATCTCCTCTGCGCTGGTAAGTGGTCTCTTCCCCCATCACCACATTAATTTTGCAATTTTTGGCCAAAAAAGAACTCTTATTACTGATAATTTATCTGGAATTACATTACAATGAATAGTCGTTAGGTCAGCTTCACAGTAAATTTGTTTGTATTAATTGCTGCAATATTCATTTGTTAAGAGGAAATAAATATGCAAAAATTTATATTATAATTTTTTTTTTTTTATTTAGACACATTTATTTTCATACTTGTGAATAATTTAAGGAAGAAAATCAATACATCAAAATAACTCTAAAATTTAATAATCTAAAAGCTCAATTTGAAAAATCAACATGAAACTTTACATACGGTACTTGTAAATGGTAAATATGGTCCATACCATGGACAGCCCTACAGTAGTAGATAATCAATATTTTATGTTATCAGCCGCGCAGGATCAATCCACGAATATGGTAAATTTTTTTACTTTTTAACAAAATCCAAAATCCTGAAAATCATTTTATTTCTTGTTATTTTTTTTAAGTAATTTTTTTATGTGTTACTGTATATTTCCGCGTCCGTCACAACTGACCAAATTTTCAAAAATCTGGCGGGTGGAGGCTATGTTAGTATATAATATGATCTGTGATGTCAGTCGACCGAGCGAACAGGAATTTGCTTAAAAACGCATCGGCCTATCATGGAGTTGTATGGTCTTCCCTGATATTAATTTATATAAAAATAAATAACAAAGAATTTTCATAGGCGTTCTTTATTTTATTTTATAACCACAAACCACATTTTATAATTTGATCAACTTTATTAGGTACAATAAAAAGCATCAAAGCTCTACAAAGTAAACGAGATTCTTAGATTAAATAGTGATCTTGTGGGGGCTGAAGCGAGAAGTGCGTGAAGTTTACACCCCCCGCAGTAATTTATCAATATGTCCTAAAGTATTGAAGCACTAACTGTGGGATTAGCGTCATTCGAAAGCACTAATTGAACTTGTTAGCATTATTTGTTCTCTGCAGGGTGTGCCTAGTTCACGCTTCTGTCTGGCCGACGAACACCCGAGCTCTACTACAAACAGTTTCTAATACTCCCGATAGGTGGCAGGACGCTTCACTTTCATCTTCACATCTGTTGTGCCACCGTAGCTTGTAATATTCAGTCAACACGGCAGACTCTGCTTCAGCCATAAGGCGAATGAGCTTGAGACTCAGAGCGAGTTTCTGTAATTTGACCTTGTTACTTACAAACCGGGCTCGGGGCGACATAACCACTTGCCCACCCCCTTCCCTCGTGCACCCACCCAAAATGTGCACGTTCCAATATGCATTCAGAAGTAATTTCGCGGAAAACTATTCCTAGAAGTCATACATACATACATACAACAGATATTATACAAAAAACATTTTTTTTTATTTTCGTAAGTAATATTTGCAAGGGGATAATAATATATTGTATACATTCTATGTAATAAACCATCGCGTACAAACAGTTCGTTTTTTTTTCAAGCGTTTTCATGAAATATTATGAGACTCGGTGGCGCGTACCATCACGACAGGGTGTAACACGCCACTAGAGAAACAACAACAACCACCACAATACTTTTCTTTTATTGCAGTCCACTGACAAGTACGACAAGCACATTAGAACATACATGGGACACTTATACATAGTACATGACAGTTACAAAAAATAATAACAAATACACAAATACATAATAATATGAATTTTATTTTTCGTGCGTTTAGGCTGCACTGCAGTATATGTGTATGGCATATATTATTTATATAGTGCAAGTTACAGTTAAATTTTATTTTTAGCCTGATGGGCTACATTCGTGATGGAGGGGTGTAATAAGAAACTACAATATTATATTTAAAAACGAATATTTGGAGCATTTTCATTGCGATTTTAAAATTTAAATCGTTTTAAAACGATCATATAAAACACACTATCCGGATCTCGCTCCATTCTTGCCTCTCTCTTGGCACATGTCGTGGAAGCAGGTGCTTTCGGTTTCATATTTTAACGTTCATTTAGTTTTGCCTTAACCTAAAAGAAAAAAAACATTAAGTTTGAAGCAACAAGTAACACGCCTACATAAAAGTGTAGTGCGTGCATTTCTTCTAAAAGTCAAAGGTTTTCTTATTACTGTTGTTCGAGATCAGTTCAACTTTTTTTTAAATCGAAATCAGTTAATTTTAAAAACATTCTGCATCACTTTTCGACCTCATTTTTTCACCTTAAATATGAATTTTTGTGATGTTGTTTATAAAGGATAAGCACAAGTCGCCATCAGAGTACTTTTTAAGATTTTAAATATTGTCTCATACACAAGCTTGGAAAATTACTAAAATAACCTGTTCGTCTTGGTGGCATTTTATTAACTGTTCGGTAATGAAACAAGGTAAGCACTATTTGTAATATGTATTCTAACCCAATAGGTTGAACGATAGAGCTTCGAAGTGAGCCAGACTATATTATATTCTGCGTCAAAGCCTATACTTTGCTCACGCTCTTCCAACAGAAAATGCCAAGAACATAAAATCTCACCTTAGATAACTGAAAGACGTGAAAGTACATTGAAGTTAAGCCGTGTGTGATTGTACATGAAAAATCAAGTTTCTTTCGAACAAAGTTTAATCTCATTTTAATAAGCGAAATGTATTGTCCGATATGTGTATATTACAAAACACTAACAAACTAATAAAAAACAATTAACGTACTTGTAAACTCATTGCCCATTATTTAAATGTACTGTCTGCTTTAATTTTGACCTCAATTCAACTGTATAAAAACTAAAAAGTTAACAAAAGCTATATTGGCGGCATTTAGAATTTTTAATAAAAGTGGACTTGTATAATTTTGTCGTAGCAATTCGTTACTTAATTCAAAACTCCAGACACAACCAACTTTGACGTCGATTCCTATGGGTTTGAGTCGTGACGTGTCGTATATTATTTCCCTTGCGTTGCATGAACGAACTCGTAGATTTTGAATGAATGTTTCATGAAAACTATCTGAGAAACACTTAGTTTAAAACAGTCTTGCACTGGCGTACACTCGCAGACAAGACAGGAAGTGTGAGAACAAAGGTGACACAAATACAATATCACCTTGTTTATTAATGTTTATCATGTATGATAACCTTCATGTTTATCTTCACGTGGTCAACGAACCAATTAAGATGCACATATGCACAATTTAGTCACATTTGTTATCGACAACAACAAACATATAGGAATATTAAGGTCAAGCTTTAGTTTGAATGATAATTATGACTTTGTAGGTTGAGAGAGTGAAACAAAATACAACATTATTATTTACTACAATTAATATATTACAAAAGTCTGCCCCAATCGGGATTCGAACCACAGGTCTCCCACATTCCAGGTGAGCGTCTTAACCACTAGACTATCAGTACGGGTACATTTTAATTTCTGAATTGTAGCTGCATTATACATTAACTTAATTAAATAATACATTTCAAATCCCTGTTGGGACGGACTTTTTTAATTTCTGAATTGTAGTAAATAATAACAATACACCTACGGGAGTGTTTCCCGACCAACCAAATCGAGAAAAAAATACAACATACAAAAAGCGTTACAATATCATCGAGATTTGCTTTGGTCTGTGTGTAAACATTGTCCCGAATTAAGTGGTTAATTCATAAATAACAAGGAAATTAAAGAAAGTTACACAATAATTATTGTTCAAATCCAAATATGATTTATTTTAATTTATTTGTAGATGTATATTTTGTTTGGCGCAGAAGGTTCGAAAAAAAATTGGTAATTTGCAGGAAATGGCAATTGTGACTTCACGATTATGTAAACAGCATTTTTCCAAATAAATTGTCTTCTGAATTATAGGTCTGTCAATGTTTGCGCGCTATATAGCATCTCTTGCCCATGTTGGAATTTTCTTTACGAATGTCGTTATTTATTTATTAATTAATTTATTTATTTAATTAATTATTTGTTTACAATCCATGGACAAAATATACATGTTACACATAGGAACTAAAGTACAAATACAAAATACATCATAATTACCCATGTGTTGAAAAAAAATAGCGGAAAATAATATACATTTAATTGTTTACTAGAACTGTACACACATGTTCATTATGCACACTAGAAACTATTATCGTTCAAAATTATCCATACCCTATTGCATATTGGCAATAAGCTAATTGTGACATAATGGTATGTTGCGGCTCGTTTCCCGCCATTATCGGGACAACTTTCATCTTACGTATATAAATGAATTCAGCAGAATAAAATACACACGCTAGGAGTATTCTCTAAAACCCATGTATGTTAGATCCGTATCGAATGTATCTTTACTACACTCTAACCTTAATCACTTGTCAGGGTGCCATTTTGTCTCTGACAAGAGTGTACGTGAATATATTACAGTATGCGCGCTCTCTCAAAGGTTTCGTCTGCTCTGAATCCACAGAGCCAAACGCTGTAGCAATATTCTGAATAAACCTTAGGAATGCTTTGATAGAAGTCTCCGGAATATAAATTAAGAATTCATCTTTTGTTCGAGGAGAAACGGTAAAACATATCCCGGACTTGTCAAACGTAATAAGACCCCTCCCCCCTCCCGAAGATATTCCGATGCTTGATTGAAAAAAACAAATGCAAGGTTGAAAGTCGAGTCAAATCGGAAGTTTCATTTAAATAATAAAATCAATTTGAACTTGAATTTGAAATTATATAATATGACGTTTTTTTAACGCGTGTTCACAAACAAAGAATATCCTCTTATCTGAATATAATGTCTCATGAATTATAATATACAGCGTCTATTTTTTAAGCGAGCGAAGCGGAGCGTTTCCATTTGACTCTGCCGGAAAAATTAGTCACTGGTTTTGTTTTTTGTTTGTTTGTTTGTTTGTTTTGTTTGTTTTTTTTTTGTTTTTTGTTTTGTTTTTTGTTTTTTTGTATGTCTCGCCATAACGTTCGAACGGAGGCTCGGATCGAGTTGAAATTTTGACCATCCGCAAGCTTCGTTCTCGATTGAATGCCATTAGTTTTGTGGCAAAATCGTTCAAAAAGTTAAAAAGTTACATTAAAGTTAATCGAAAGTTTTTTTCTAAAACTTAACGGGGACAAAATCTGAGATAGCCAAATCATTTAGAATGTCCGTCCGGTCACGAATATGTTAATTTTATTTTGATCCGATAAGTAGTGTAGATGGAAATTACATTATAACAAAAGTAACGTTGCCATGGCAACGAAAAGACGCGCGAAGTTTCTAATGCACTGCCACCTAGAAGTAATCAAAATACTTTCGAGGAAGCAAAGAGTTAAAATATTTTTCCCAAGGAGTCAAGGTCCTCTAGATGGCGGTGGATTTTATCCACAAAGTAAAGGTTTACCCACGGGTTTACCCAAATACCTTGGCAATAATAAATAATATTGGAAACATGGCCTGTGGACAGCGAACGTCGCAAATTTTAAAATTTAAAAAATGTGCAATGTGGGTCTAGCTATAGCACGTGATCGCTTATCAACGCGTCCAACTGAGCGTTTCTAGTATTTTCATAAACCATGGCCGCGTACATGGTACAGACTCAAGAACTAATCTACAAATAATATTGATTTTATTATTACTAAATAAAATATTTTGTAAGTTTTTACTTCACTAGCATATTTTGTATTTGTAGATTAGTTCTTGAGTCTGTACCATGTACGTGGCCATGGTTTATGAAAATAAAAATAAAAATAAAAGTCCCAGAAAATAAATAAATACATCTCACAAAAAACGCACTTTGAAGATTTTGAACGAATGAAGGAATGCTAGATTGGCCAGATACGCTCATTCACCAACGTGACTATAAAACACGTTCGCGGTAAGCGGCTCTAGCGCAAATAATAGTCTTGCATTCTCCTGTGACCTTGCATCCATAATCATTATTATTCAAAATTATGTAAGAAAACGTTCAGGTGAACACAAAAAATCTGTACTAGTATCTCCCGTTCTCCCTAGTGCAACGCTAAGACAGAGCGCCCTCAAGTACTTGCTTAGACTTAATGACACGCCCCCCGACTCCCGACACATATTCCGAGTCGACATATAAGCCTTGACTGAGCAAATATAAGCATACGACAAGACTTCGAGCCAACATTTACATGGGCTACAATGCACGACAGGATCGAACACAATGTCTGTAATAAGTTCTACGTATTCCCTGTCAAGAACGTAAGACACTGAGCAGACCTTCAGAGTACTTGCTTAGCCCTTAAATGACGCCCCTAATTTTTTTTTTTGACTCCGACACATAAATAACCGATGAATACATGCCCTTGACTGGAATATAAGGCTAACGACGCTTCGAGCCAACATTACATGCCGCTCAATTGCCGACTAGGTGACACATAGTCTCTTGTCTAGTTCTACCGTTCCTCCCTGTGCAACGGTTAAGACAGAGCGCCTTCAAGTACTCGCCCCTTGCTAAGTTAAATTTTTTATTAAACCCTAATGACGCCACTGACATCCCGACACATCATTACCTATCGACATACGTGCCTTGACTGCGCAAGTATCAAGCATACGACAGCTTCGAGCCAAACATTTACATGAGCCTCAATGACGACAGGTAGACAACAAGTCGTGTCTAGCCTTCTCCGTTCTCCCTGTGCAACGCTAAGACAGCAGCCCGCACTTCAAGTCACTTAGGTCTCTAGCTAATGACAGCCCCGACTCCCGACACATATTAACTGGGACATCTGCCTTGACTGGCAATATAAGCATACGCACAGCTTCGTGCCCTGTCAACATATCTACATGGCTTCCAATAGCGACAGGGGTCACAAGTCTGTCTAGTAATCTCCGTATCTCTCCCTAGCTGAACAATGTAAGACAAGCGTCCCTTCAAGTACCTTAAGCTGAGCCTTAATGACGCCCGCACTCCCGACACATATTACCTATGACATCTGCCTGCAGCTGGCTAATTCATAAGCATACGACAGCTTCGAGCAACATTATACATGGCCTCCAATGCGGACAGGTGACACAAGTACTGTCTAGTATACTCCCGTTCCTCCCTTGACTGAACGTAAAGACAGAGCGCCCTTCAGTACTTGCATTAGCTTAATGGACCGCCCTCGACTCCCGACACATATTTCCCGCTGACATACCTCAGCCTTTGACTGGCACAATATAAGCATTACGCATCAGCTCCTCGAGCAACATCATTACATGGCCTCAATGCGACAGGTGTACACAAGTTGACTCTAGTTCTCCCGTTCTCCCTTTGCTGAACGTAAGACAGAGCAAGCGCCCTTCAATGTACTCCTTCCCATGACTTAAGCTCTTAATGACGCCCCTGAACTCGACACATATTCCTGGCCTGACATAAACTGCCTTACTGAAATCTATATAGGCCAAATATAAGCATACACAGACTTATTCGAGCAACATATTTACATGCGCCCCTCAATGCGAACAGGTGAGCACAAGCTCTGTCATAGTTCTCCGTTCTCCCTGCTGAACGTCCAGACAGAGCGCCATTCAAGATACTTGCCCTTAGCTTAATAGACCGCCCCCGCACTCCCGACACTTATCTACGTGTGACATCGACCCGTGACATGGCAATATAAGCATTACGACAGCTTCGAGCCAACATTATACATGCGCGCAATGCCCGACAGGTGATACACAAGTCTGTCTAAGTTACTTCGTTCTCCCTCGCTGAACGTTAAGCACAGAGCGCCCCTTCAAGTATCTTCGCCTGACAGCTTAATGACGCTCCCTGACTCCCGACACATATTACCTGCCATGACATACTCGCCTATAGAACTGGCAATCTAAGCATACGACAGCTCGAGCAACATTACATGGCCCACTCAATGCGCAAGGTAGCACACAAGTCTGCTCTCAGTTCACTCGCTATCTCCCTATGACATGTAGACAGAGCGCCCTCTGAAAGCTACGCTGCCTTAAAGCTTAATGACGCCCGACTACCCGACACATATTCCACCCCGCTGACATCTGCCCTTTTGATGGCGCCCAAATATAGCATACGAACAGCCCTTCGCCAGCAACATTATACATGGCCCCTCAAATGCGACAGGTAGTACACAGATCTAGTTAGCTTCTACGTTTCTCCCCTGCCGATGAACGACTAAGCACACGAGCTGCCCCCTTACAAGGCTACTTGCTATAGCTTAATGACAACGGCCCCGACTCCCGACACATATTACCCGGTGACATCGCTTATTTTTTGTACTGCGCCAAATATCAGCATACGACAAGCATTAGAGCAAACATTAACATGGCCTCACTGCCACGACAGGTGACACACGTCCTGTCTAAGTCTCCGTTCTCCCTGATGCACCGTAAAGACATGAGCGCACCGTCAAGTACTTGCTTAACTAATGACGCCACGACTCCGAACACATAATTACTGGACTGACATCTAGCCTTGACTGGCAATATAAGCCCCATTCAACAGCTTCGAGGCAACATATTACATGGATCCCCCCCAATGACGACAGGTGCACACACGTTCATGTAGTTCTCCAGTTCTCCCCCTCTGTGAACGATATATAGACAGAGCGCCTTCAAGTAACTTCGCTTAGCTTAAATGCAACGCACCGTACTCCCGACACATAATAATTCCCCGCGTGACATCTGCCTTGACTGAGCAAATAAAGCATACGACAGCTTCGAGCCAACATTACATGGACTCAATGCCGACAGCGTAGACACAAGTCTGTCTAGTTCTCCGTCTCTCCCTGGTGAACGCTTTAAGAACAGCAAGCGCCCTGTAGAAGTACTATGCCTAAGCTTAATGACGCCCCGACTCCCGACACATATTACCCGGTAGACATCATGCTCTTGACTGGCCATATAAGCCATACGACAGCCTTCGCAGCCAACATTTTTACATGGCTCAATGCCCCCGACAGGATGACACAAGTCTGTTTAGAATTCTCCTGTTCTCCCTGCTGCCCCACGTAGACCTTTGAGCGCCCTTCAAGTACTCTAGACTTAGCTTAAATCGACGCCCCGACTACCGACACATTTCCCGGCCCTGACATCTGCCTTGACTGGCAATATAAGCATACTGACAGTCTTCGAGCAACAATTTACATTTCGGCTCAATGCGACAGGTGATACAAGTCTGGTCTAAGTATCGCCGTTACTCCCTAGCTGACGTAAGACAGAGCGCCCTCCTTTAAGTCACTATGCCTTAGCTTATGACGCCCGCACTCCCTGACCACATATTACCAGTGACATCTGCTATGCATCGCCAGCAATGAATAAGCATACGACAGCCCTTCTTGTAGTAACATTTACATGACTCAATTGCGAATTGGTGACACAAGTACTGTCTAGCTTCTCGTTCTCCCTGCCTGAACGTACATAAGACAGAGCACGCACTCTTCAAGTACTGCTTAGCCTTAATGACGCCCGACTCCCGAACATTATTCCGGCTGACATCTCGCCTTTGACTGGAATATAAGCCATAACGACAGCCTTCGGAGCAACATTCTAACATCGAGCCTCAATCGCGACAGGTGACACAAATCTGTCTAGTTCTCCGAATTTCTCCCCTTTGAACGAAGACTAGAGCGCCCTTCCGCAAGTAACTTAGACCTATGAGCTTTAATGACGCTTCGAAATCCCTACACAATAATTCCGGTGACATCTGACCTGACCTGGCAGTAATAAGATACGACAGCTTCTTCTGCAGCAACATTAAATGATCTACAATGCGACAGGTGACACAAGTCATGCTCTAGGTTCTCACGTTCTCCCGTGAACGTAAGACAGAGCCCATTCCAAGTACTTGCTTATGCTTAATGACGCCCCCGACTCCCGACGCATATTAACTAGTGACATCTGCCTTGACTGCGCAATATAAGACAACCCGAACAGCTTCGAGCAACATAACCATAAGGCTCAATGCGACAAGGTGACACAAGTCTGTCTAGTTCTCAGTTCTCCCTGCCTGAACGCATTAAGACATGAGACTGCCCTCAAGTACTTGCCTTAGCTTAAGACGCCCGCACTGCCCGCCACACATATTACCTATGACATCTGCCTTGCACTGACGCTAATAATAAGCATACGACAGCTTCTTGAGCAACATTACAGGCCTCTCAATGCGACGCAGTGACACAAGTCCCGCTCTAGTCTCTCCCGTTCTCCTGTGACGTAAGACCAGAGCGCCCCTTCAAGTCACTATAGCTTAGCTTAATGACGCCCCCCGATCTCCCGACACATAACATTACCTATGTACATCTGCCTTCGACTAGGCAATATAAGCATATACTGAACAGCTTCCTCGAGCAACATTTAACATGGCTCAATGCGCCATAGGTGACACAGTCTGATTCTAGTTCCTCCGTTACTTTTTAATCCTGCTGATACGTAAGACAGAGCGCCCTTAAAATACTTGCTTGCAGCTTGAAGACGCCCATGACTCCGACACATAATTCCCGGATGACATCGCCTGCCTTGACTGGAACAATATAAGCAATTACGACAGCCCCTTTCTTTTTTTTTTTTTTTGAGCACCATTTACATGGCTACATATGCCCACGACAGCGTGACACAAGCTCTGTCTAGTTCTTCCGTTCTCCCTCACGTGAACGCATAAGACAGAGCCCGCCCTTCAAGGACTTGCTTAGCTTAATGACGACCCCCCCCCCCCCCGAACTCCGGCCACATATATACTGTAGACTTACTGCCTTGACTGTCAATATAAGCATAAGACAGCCTTCGAGCACCACATCTTACATGGTCTCAATGCGAAGCTCTGACACCAAGCAACCTGCTCTAGTTCTCCCGTGTAACTCCCCTGCTACGACGTAAGACAGAGCGCCCCTTAAGTACTTGCTTCAGGCTTAAGGACATCCCCGACATCCCGACTCATATTACTGGTGACAGTACTAAAAGCCATGAATGGCAATATAAGCATACGACAGCTTCGAGCAACCTTTACATGCGACATGCGACAGGTGACATCAAGTTGACCTCTCCCCAGTTCTCTAGTTCTAACCTCTGTGGAACGATTAAGACAGAGCCGCCCCTTCAAGTAATTTGTGTATACGCACTTAGTTTAATGACGCCCTTGACTCCTCTGACACATAATTACTTAGCGTGACATCTAGCCTTTAGACTTGGCCCAATCATAAGCAATACAGACAGACCTTCGATGCAACATGCTACATGGCCTCATATGCGACAGGTGACACAAGTACTGTCTTAAGTTCTCCGTTGTCTCCCTGATGAACGTACAAACCTAGCGCCTACACTCAATGTACTTAAGCTTAGCCTTAATGACGCCCCTGACTCCAGACACATATTAACCTGATGACATCTGACCCCTTGAACTCGGCAATATAAGAATACGACAGCCTTCGAGCAACATTTACATGGACTCAATGCCCGACAGGTCAATACTCGTAGACACAAGTCTCGTCTAAGCTTCTCCGCTTCTCCCTTACGCTGACGTAAAGATCAGAAGCGCTTTTCAAGCTACTCTGACACTTAGACATTTAATAGACGCCCCGACTCCCGAACACACATTATACTCACTCTGTGACCATATGCCTGACTGTGTGCAATATAAGCATACAGACAGCTATTCTCGAGCAACATTATTACATGCAGACTCAATGCCTCGACAGGTGACACAAGTCTGCTACTAGTTACTCCGTTCTCCTAAGCTGAACGTAAAGACAGACGCTCTACAGTACTTTGACTTAGCTTAATTGACGACCCCGACTCCCAGACACATATTAACCTAAAATCTGTGAACATACTGCCTTGCACTCAGGACCAAATCATAAAGCATACGACAGCTTCGCAGCCCAACATTTACACATGGCCCCCCCTAATGCCGACAGGTGACACAGGATCGTCTGTAAGTTCTCCGTATCTCCCTGCCTGCAACGTAAGATCAGTATGATGTCGACCTCTCTCAAGTACTGCTCAGCTCTAAAATGACGCCCCCGAGCTCCCGACACATTTAATACCTGTGACAGTTGCCCTTGACTGAGCGAAATATAAGCATACGACAACAGACTCTCGCAGCAACATTTACATGGATCCAATGCCCGAAGGTGCACAAGTCTCCGCTCTAGCTTAACTCCGTTCTCCCTGTAGAACGTCAAGACAGAGCGCCCTTCAAGACTTGCCCCTTAGCTAATGACCGCCCTGACTACCCGACCAAATATTACCTGCTGACATCTGCCCTTGACCATTGACTGGCCAATATAAAGCCACACGACTAGCTTCGAGCAACATCCTACATGCCGCTCTAACTGAGACACCTGGTCCGACACAACTCCCTGTCTAGCTTCCTCAGTTGTACTCCCAGTCTGGCCAACGTAAGACAGAGGCGCCCCTACAAGTACTTGCTAGCTTAATAGACGCCCTGACTCCCCGACACATATTTACTGTGACATCTGCCTTACGACTAGCACAAATATAAACATCACGACAGACCGTTCTTTTTTTGTTTTTTGCCAGCACATTTACACTGGCCTCAATGCCCCGACAGGCGACACAACGTCTGATCCTAGATTACTACCGTTCTGCCCTTTTAGTGAACGTAATGTACAGTATAGCGCCCTTCACGTACTATAGCTATATCCTTAATGACGCGCCTGACATCCCGACACATTATTACTGCTACATACTGCCTTGCACGTCTTAGGCAATATAAGCATACCGACAGCCTCCTATGTGTGAGCCAACACTATTACATAACGGCTCAATGCGCCACAGGTGACACAAAGTCTAGTCGTATTTCTCCGCGTCCTCCCTGTGAATCGTAAGACAGAGCCGCCCGTCAAGTACTTCGCCTTAATGCTTAATGAGCGCCCCTGGACACCCTGACACATATTCCCCGCCGTGGTGACATCCTAGCCCTTAGACTGGCAATATAAGCCGATACGACAGCCTTCATTGAGCAACGCATTTACATGGCTCATGCCGACTAGGTGCTGCCAAACAAGTACTGATACTATGTTCATCCGACTGTTAACTCCATACGGTGAACCGCTCAAGACAGAGCGCCCTTCAAGTACTTAAGTCTTAAAGCCCTACTTTAATGATGCCCTGACTACCCGACACATATTACTGTGACATCCATAAGCCTAATGACTACGCAATATAAGCATACGCACAGCTTCCGCAGCAACATTTACATGCGCCTCCCCCTCCTCCCCCTCAATGACGACAGGTGACACAAGTCCCTGGTCTAAGACCTTCTCCGATTTCTCTCCTGCTGAACGTAAAGACAGGCGCCCTTTCATAGGTCACCTGCACTAGCCTTAATTGTACGCCCTGACTCCCGAAACACAATTATTACCTGGGACATACTAAGCCTTGACTGGCATATAAGCCATCCCGACAGCTTCGAGCAACAATTTACATGCTCCAATGCCGACAGCGGACACAATGTCTGTGTATTTTTTTTCTAGTTCTCCGCTCTCTCCCCCTACAGTGAAACGCCTGTATAGACAGATGCGCCCTTCATAAGAGTAACTTGCCTCGTTAGCCTTAATGACGCCTGCACTAACCGACACATCATTAAACCGTGCTGCCATCTAAGCCTTGAACTGGCAATATAAGCATACGACAGACTTCCCTTTTTTTTTTTTGAGCAACATTTACATCGGCTCAATGCGACAGGCCCTGACACAAGTACTTAGCTCTAGTTCTCCGTTGTCTCGCCTGCCTGCAACGTAACAAGACAGAGCAGCCATTCAAGTACTTGCTTAGCCCTTAATAGACGCCCTGACTCCCCGACGACACATATTCCCGGTGGGTGATATCATAGCTCTTAGACTAGGCCAATATAAGCACTACGACAGCCTCCAGAGCAACATTTACATTGGCTACAATGCCCTTGACAGGTTGACACAAATCTGTCTAGCATCTCTCCTGTGTGTATTGTCCCTTTGTGTGCAACGTGATTGCATCAGAGCGCCCTTTCAAGTACTTGCTATAGCCTAATGACGCCCTCATGACTACCGGGCACACAATATAACTGTGAACATACCTGCCTGTGACTGGCAATAAAAGCCATACGACAGCTTCGAGCAACATTTACATAGGACTACAATGCAGAAGCGTTGATCACAACTCTGTCTAGTTCTCCGTTCCTACACCCTGACTGAACGTAAGCACAGAGCTGCCCTTCATAGTCACTTGCTTAGCTTAATGACGCCCTGACTCTCCTTGACACATTATTACCCGCCCGTGGACATCCTGACCCTTGACTAGGCAATAGAAGCATACGAAAGCTTTTGTACGAGCCACATTACATGGTGCAATGCGACAGGCTGACACAAGTAACTGTCACTAGTTCTCCGTTCTCCTAGTGAACAGTTAAGACAGAGCGCCCTTCAAGCTACGTGCCCTTCCAGTCTTAAATGACGCCCTGACTCCCCGACACATATTAACCTGTGACATGACATAGCCTTAGACTGGCAACTATTAAGACATAACGACAGCTATCGAGCCCAAACATTTACATAGGATCAATGCGAACCAGGTGACACAAGTCTGTCTGTTCCGGTCCGCTTCTCCCTTGATGAACGCTCAAGACAGAGCCGCACTTGCGCTTACAGATACTTGCCTTAGCTTAATGACGCCCTAGACTCCCGACACATATTACCCTGTGACATCTAGCCCTATGACTCGCGCCAATCATAAGCATACGACAGACTTGTTCCGAGCAACATTTTACATCGGACTCAATGCTGACAGGCGTGACACAAGTACTCGTCCAGTTCTCCGCTTCCTACCCTGTGCAACGTTAAGCACAGACAGCCCGCCCCTTACAAGTACGTTGCCTTTAGCTTAATGACGCTCCTAGACTCCCGAAAGCATATTACTCGTTTTATGCTGTGACATCTGCCTTGACTGGCCAATAATAAGACATACGACAGTCCTTCGAGCTAACATTACTATAGGCTCAAGCGACAGTGGACACAAGTCTAGCTATGTAGTTCTCCGCCTTCTCCCTCGCGCGAACGTAAGACCTTTTTGAGCCGCCCTTTCAATGATACTTGCTTAGCTTAATGACAGACCCGCACTCCCGACACATAATTACTGTGACATCTGCCACCCTTGACTGGCCAAATATAAGCATAAGAACACTAGCCTTTTCGAGCCCAACATTTACATAAAGGTCATATGCGACCAGGTGACTACAACTTGTCATAGCTTACTTCCCGCCTTTACATCCATGTGAACGTAAGACAAGGAGCGCCCGTGTTTGTCATAAAGTACTTGCTTAGCTAAATGACGCTAATCGCACTCCCGAGTCACATATTACCTATGACATATGCCTTAGACTAGCGCAATATACGCATACGACAGCCTTTCTAGCGAGCACATTTACATGGCCTCAATGCGACAGGTGACACAAGTTGTACTATAGTTACCTCCGTTACTCCCTAGTGAACGCAAAGACAGAGCGTCCCCTTCAAGTCACTTCGCACCTTACGCCTTCAAATGACGCCGCTGAACTCCCGACACATATCTCCCGGCGTGACAATAACTAGCCTTTGACTCGGCCCAATATAAGCATACTACAGACTCCCTCGACTCAGCAACATTTACATGGATCAATGCCGAAGCGCTGCCACACAAGTCTGTCTATGTATCTTCCCGTTCTCCCTTGCCTGAAACGCTAAGACAAGAGCGCCCCTTCAAGTACTGCCCCACTTAGCTAATGACGCCCCTGACTCCCGACACATATATACCTGTGACATCCTAAGCTATTCTGCACTAGGCAATATAAGCATACGAACCAGCTCTCGAGCCAACATTTACATGCGCTCCAATAGCGACACTAGGTGAACACAAGTCTAGCTAGTTCTCGCTTACTCCCTGTGACGCTCCAAGACAGAGCGCTTCTTCAAGATACTTGTCTTAAGCTTAATGACGCCCTGAACTCCCGTATCATCATATTAACCTGTGCACATCTAAGCCCTTGACCTGGCAATATAAGATATCGACAGCTTTCGAGCAACAATTTACATGGCTCAATGTGACGACAGGTAGACACAAAGTCTGTCTAGTTCTCCATTAACCCTGGTGAACGTAAAGACAGAGCCCGCCCCCTTCAAGTACTTCGCTGAGAGTTAATGAGCGCCCCCGACTCCCGACACATATTACCTATGACATACTAGTATACTTTGACTGGCAATATAAGCTACGACAGCCTCTCGAGCAACATTTACATGCGCTCAATCATGTCGCAGCGCCTGCGTGACCACTAAGTCTGTCTCCAGTTCCTCCGTTTCTCCCTGTCTGCATACGTAAGAATCAAGACTAGAGCCCGCCCTTCAAGTACTATAGCCTTAGCCGTAATGAGCGCCCCGACTCCACCGACAAATATTTACCTGCTAGACATCTGCCTTGACTGCAGCAATAATAAAGCCATACGACAGCTGCTTACGAAGCAACATTTTACAGGCTCAATGCGACAGATGACACAAGTTCTGTCTAGTTCCTATCCTGTGATTTCCCCCTGATGAACGTAAGACAGCAGCCCGCCTTCAAGTATCTGCCTAGTAGACTAGATGACGCCCTCGCACTCCAGCACACACATTAAAATACCGGTAAGACATCTGCCTGACTAGGCAATATAAGGCATACGACAGACTTCTGCAGCACAACTTTACATGGCCTCATATGCCGCCCCCCCCTTAGCTGACACAAGCTAAACTGTCTCATGTTCTCCGAATTCTCCCTGTGAACGTAAGACAGAGCGCCCGGCCACTTCAAGCCCCTATTGCTTAGCCTCTAATGACTGCCCTGAACTCCCGACACATATTACCTGTGACATCTCGCTTGAATGGGCAATCATTAAGCATACGACATGCTTTTCTTGAGCCCACATTTACATAGGCTCAATGGCACAAGGTGACACAAGTACTGTCTAAGTTCTCCGCCTTACTCCCTGTGAACCGTAAGACAGACGCCGCCCTCTAAAGTACTTGCTTAGCGTTAATGACGCCCCCGACTACCCGACACCTCATTACTGGTAGACATCTGCTTGAATAGGCAATATCCAAAGCATCACGACAGCATGTCTCGAGCAACATTTACTACGGAAAGCCTCAATGCGACAGGTCGACACAAGCTCTGAGTAGGCTCTCCGTAATCTACCCTACCAGTGAACGTAAAGACAGAGCGCCCTTAAAGTACTTGACATTAGCTTAAGACGCCCCGCACTAACCCGACAAATATTCATGGGGACATCTGCTGACCTGGCCAAATAAGCAATACGACAGCTTCGCCTGTAGCCCAACATTTACATACAGGCTCAATGCCCGGAACAGAGTGACACAAGCCATACTGTTCTAGTTACACCTCCGTTCTCCTTGAGTGAACGCTAAGCACATTTGAGCTCCGTTCTATCAAGTAATTGCTTCAGCTATGAACGACCACCGAACTACCGACACATATTAACCTGTGTGACAATCTGAGACCTTGACTAGGCAATATCAAGCATACGACAGCCTTCTGAGCCCAACATTACATAGAGCCTCAATGCGACAGGTGACACAAGTCCTAGTCTAGTTCTCGTTACTACCCTGGCCCACTCCCTCCTAACAGGATACCAGTGCAACGCTAAGACAGGAGCGCCCCTTCCAAGTATCTTGACTGAGGCCAGCTTAATGACGCCCAACGACTCCCGACACATATTACTGCGTGACATCTCGCCTTGCACTGCGCAATATAAGCAGACGACAGCTCCATCTCCGAGCCAACATTTACATCGGCTCAATGCGACAGGTGACACAAGTACTGTCTAGTTACTCCGCTTCTCCTGTGAACGCTAAAGACAGAGCCGCCCCCGCTTCCATAGTACTTAGCTTAGCCCTTAATGTACGACCCGGGACTCCCAGACACATATATACCTGTGACATCTGCTCTTGCAATTGCGCAATATAAGCAGCGACAGCATTTCGAGCCAACATTTACATGGCCCACCCTCAATGCGACAGGGATGACACAAGTCTGTCTAGTTCTCCGTTCTCCCTCGCTGAACGTAAGACAGAGCTGCACCTATCAAGTACTTGACATTTAGATTCAATGACGCACCCGACTCCCGACACATTATTACATGGCTATGACATAACTTGCCTTGACTGATGCCAATATAAGTCAATACGACAGCCTTCGCAGCAACATTCTTACATGGCTCAATGCGACAGGTTGACACAAGTTGTCATAGTTCTCCGTTAAACTATCCCTGCTGAACGCTAAACGCACAGAGCGCCCTTACAAGCTACTTTGCTTAAGCCCACTTAATGACACGCCCCGACTCCCCGACACATATTACCTGTGACAGACTGCTTGGACTGGCAATATAATGCATACGACAGCATTTCGAGCAACATTTAACATGGCTCAATGCGACACGCTTGGGCTGACCCAAGCTCTGTCTAGTCTCCGTTCTCCCTGTGAACGCTAAGACAGAGCGCCCTCTCAAGTACTTGCTATAGCTTATGACGCCACCTGACTACCGCGCACATCATTAACCACTTAGTGACATCTAGCCTTGACTGCGCAATTCATAAAAGACATACGACAGCCTTCGCAGCAACATTTACATGGCTCAATGCCGACACGGTCGACACAAGTCTGTCTAGTTCTACCGTATCCTCCTAGGTGAAACGCATAAGACAGAGGCGCTCCCTTCAACGTACTTGACTCTCAAGCTCAATGAAGCGCCCCCGACTCCGACACTATATTACACTGCTGACATCTGCCTTGACTCAGGCCAATATAAGCATACGACAGCCTTTTTTTCGCAGGCCAACATTTACATGCTAAACAATGCGACAGCGTGACACAAGTCTAGGTCTAGTCTCCGGGTTAAACCTCCCTTTAGCCTGAACGTAAGACAGAGCCGCCCCTCAAGTACTTGCCTTAGACTTAATGACAGACCCCGACTCCCCGACACATATCACCTGTGAACATCTGCCTTGACTGGCAATATAGAGCATACGACAGCTTCTCTTTTTGAGCAAATTTTCCATCGGCCCCTTCAATGCGACAGCGTGCACCATACAAGTCTGTCTAGTTATGCGTTCTCCCTATCGTGCAACGTCTAAGACAGATGCTGCCCTTCAAGTACTTGCTTCTAAGCTTAATGGACGCCCCCCGACTCCCTTGAGACACATATTTACTGTGGGTCGACAATCTAGTTTGACTGGCAATATAACAGCAATACGGACAGCTTCGAAGCAAACATTACATGGCTCAATGCGACAGTGCGACACAAGTCTGTCTAGTATATCCTCCGTTCTCCCTACTGCTGAACGTAAGACAGAGCACCGCCACTTCAAAGTACTTGCATTAGCTTAATCGACGCCCCCTGAATACCCTGACCCATCAATTACCGGGACATCCTGCCTATGACTGGCAAAATATAGAGCATACGACAGCTTCGAGCAATCATTTCACATGCAGCACCCTCAATGACGGAAGGTGACACAAGTTCTGTCTAGTTATTCCGTTCACTCCCTGTGCAACGCTAAGACAGAGCGCCCTTAAAGCAGATACTTGCCTTAGCCTTAATAGACGCCCCCGACTTCCCGCACAAATATTACCTGTGACATCTGCCCATTACGACTGGCATATATAAGCCATACCGACAGCTATTCTTTAGAACCAACATTTACATGACGCTCTCCAATGCCCTGAACAGACGCTGTGAAACAAGTTCTGTCTAAGCCTATAACTCCGTTCTCCCTGCTGAACGCTAAGACACGAGCGCCTCATTCAAGATACTTAAGCTGAGCCTTAATAGACTGCCCCCGACCCTCCCCGACACATATTACTGGACATCTGCCTATGACTAGGCAATATAAGCATACGACAGCCCTCTCGAGCAACATTTACATGGCTCAATGCGAAGGTCGCAAAACAAGTATGCTAACTAGTTCCCGTTCTCCCTGTGAACGGTTAAGACAGAGCGCCCTTCAAGTAATGCTGAGCTTAATGGACGCTTAGACTCCCGACACCATATGTCTCGGTGAAAACTGTCTTGGTAGGCAAAATATAAGCATTCAACAAGCTTCGAGCAACATTACATGGTCAATGCGAAGGTGACAAAAGTCTGCTCTAGTTCTCCGTTCTCCCTGTGAAACGTAAGAAGAGCGCCCTTCAATACTTGCTTTTAGCGTAATGCGCCCCGACTCCCGACACCATATTCCCGGTGACATCTGCCTGACTGGCAATATAGCATACGACAGCTTCGAGCAACAATTTTACATGGCTCAATGCGACAGGTGACACACGTCGTCTAGTTCTCCGTTCGCCCTGTGAACGTAAGACAGAGCGCCCTTCAAGTACTTGCTTAGCTTAATGCGCCCCGACTCCGATTCACTTATTACTGTGACATCGGCCTTGACTGGCATAAAGCATACGGACAGCTTCGAGCAACATTTACATGGCTCAATGCGACAGGTGACACACGTCTGTCTAGTTCGCCGTTCTCCCTGTGAAACGTAAAGACAGAGCGCTCTTCAAGTTCTCTGCTTAGCTTAATTGGACGCCCGACTCCGACACATATACTGTGACATTCTGCCGACTGGCAATATAAGCATTACGACAAGTTCGAGCAACAATTTACATGGCCTCAATGCGACAGGTGACACAGATCTGTCTAGTTTCTCCGTTCTCCCTGTGAACGTCAAGACAGAGCAGCCCTTCAAGTACTGCTTAGCTTAATGACGCCGACTCCCGAACACATATTACCTGTGACATACTGCCTTGACGGAACTATACGCATACGACAGGCTTCGAGCAAACATTTACATGCGCTCAATGGCGGAAAGGTGGACACAAGTCTGTCTAGTTCTCCGGTCTTCCTGTGAACGTTAAGACAGAGTCGCCCTTCAAGTACTTGCTTAGCTTATGACGCCCCGACTCCGACACATATTCCCGGTGACATCTGCCTTGGACTGGCAAATAAGCATAACGGATAGATTCGAGAATCATTTACACGGCTCCCAATGCGGGACAGGTTGACACAAGTCTGTATTCTCCGTTATCCCTGGTGAACGTAAGACAGGCGCCCTTCAGTACTGGCTTAGCTTAATGACGCCCTGACTCCCGACACATATTACTGTGAACATCTGCCTTGACTGGCAAATAAGCACCACGACAGATTCGAGCAACATTTACATGGCTCAATGCGAGGTTGACACAAGTCTGTCTAGTTCTCCGTTCTCCCTGTGAACGTAAGGAAAGAGCGCCTTCAAGTACTTGCTTAGCCTTATGGAAGCCCTGACTCCAGAAACATATTACTGGTGACATCTGCCTTGACTGGCAATATAAGCATACGACCGCTGTTCGCAGCATCCATTTACACATGGCTTCAATGCGAACAGGTGACACAGATCTGTCTCGTTCTCCGTTCATTCCCTAGTGAACGTAAGACAGAGCGCCTTCAAGTACTTGCTTAGCTTAATGACGCCCCGACTCCCGACATTATTACCTGTGGACATCTCCTTTGCCTTGACTGGCTAATAATAAGCATACGACAGCTTCGAGCAACATTACCATGGCTCAATCGACCTGGTGACACAAGTCTGTTAGGGTCTCCGTTCTCCCTTGTGAACGTTAAGACAGAGGCGCCCTTAAGTACTTGCCTGAAGCTAATGACGCCCGGACTCCCGACAACATATTACCTGTGACATCTGCCTTGACGGCAATATAAGCAGACGACAGCCTCGAGCAACATTTACATGGCTCAATGCGGACCGGTGACACCAAGTCTGTCTAGTTCTCCGATCTCCCTGGAAGATAAGACAGAGCGCCCTTCTCAAGTAGCTTGCTGAGCTAATGACGCCCGAACTCCCGACACATATTCCCTTTGGTGAACAACATCTGCCTTTGACTGGCCAATATAAGCAGACGACAGCTTCGAGCAACATTTAACATTGGCTCAATGCGGACAGTGACCCAAGTCTGTCTAGTTCTCCGTTCTCCCTGTGAAAACGTAAGACAGAGCGCCCTTCAAAGTACTTGCTTAGCCTTAATGACGCTCCGAACTCCCGACAAATATTACCTGTGGCATCTGCCTTGACTGGCAATATAAGACATACGACAGCTTCGAGGCAACATTTACATGGCTCAATGGCGGAAGGTGACACAAGTCTGTTCGAGTTCTCCGTTCTCCCTGTGAACGTAAGACAGAGGCGCCCTTCAAGACTTGCTTAGCTTAATGACGCCCCGAAACTCCCGGACACATATTACCTGGTGACATCTGCCTTGATGGCATATAAGCTACGACAGCTTCGAGCAACATTTACATGGCTCAATGCGACAGGTGACACAAGTCTGTTAGTTCTCCGTTCTCCCTGTGAACGTAAGAAAGAGCGCCCTTCAAGACTGCTGAGCTTAATGGACGCCCGAACTCCCGACACATATTACCTGTGACATCTGCCTTGACTGGCAAATATAAGCATACGACAGCTTTCGAGCAACATTTACATGGCTCAATGCGACAGGTGAACAAGTCTGTCTAGTCTCCGTTCTCCTGTGACGTAAGACGAGCGCCCTTTCAAGTACTTGCTTAAGCTTATGACGCCATTGACTCCAGGACACAATATACAGTGACATCTGCCTTGACTGGCAAATATAAGCATCGACAGCTTCGAGCAACAGTTACATGGCTCAATGCGACAGGTGAACACAAGTCTGTCTAAGTTCTCCGTTCTCCCTGTGAACGTAAGGACAGAGCGCCCTTCAAGTACTTGCTTAGCTCAATGACGCCACGAACCTCCCAACACATATATTACCTGTGACATATGCCTTGACTGGCAATATAAGATACGACAGCTTCGAGCAACATTTACATGGCTCAATGCGACAGGTGACACAAGTCTGTCTAGTTTCTCCGTCTCCTGTGAACGTACCGCACACACGAGCCCGCCAACTTCCAAGTCACCATTGCTTCACGCACTCTATGAACGCCCCGAACTCCACCGCACACCACCACCATATTCCCCCCCCGGTGACATCTGCCTTGACGGCAATATAAGCATACGACCAGCTCTTCGAGCAACATTTTACATGGCTCAATGCGACAGGTGACACAAGTCTGTCTGTTCTCCGTTCTCCCTGTGAACGTAAGACAGAGCGCCATTCAAGTACTTGCTTAGCTTAAACGCCCCTGACTCCCACACCATTATTACCTGTGACATCTGCCTTGACTGGCAATTAAAGCATACGACAGCTTCGAGCAAATTTCATGGTACTCAATGCGACAGGTGAAACAAGTCGGTCTAGTTCTCCGTTTCTCCCTGTTGAACGTAAGACAGAGCGCCCTTCAAGTACTTGCTTAGCGTAATGACGCCCTGACTCCCGGACACTTATACCTGTGACAGCTGCCTGACTGGCAATATAAGCATACGACAGCTTCGAGACAACATACATGGCTCAATGCCAAAAGGTGACACAAGTCTGTCTAGTCTCCGTTCTCCCTGTGAACGTTAGACAGAGCGCCCTCAAGTTACGTGCTTAGCTTAATGGACGCCCTGACTCCCGACACATATTACTGTGACATCTGCCTTGACTGGCAATTATAAGACCAGAGACAGCTATCGAGACATTTACATGGCTCAATGCGACAGGTGACACAGTCTGTCTAGTTCTCCGTTCTCCCTGTGAAAACGCTAAGACAGAGCGCTCTTCAAGACTTGCTAGCTTAATGACGCCCGACTCCAGGCACATATTTCTCGGTGACATCTGCCTTTGACTGGCAATAAAGCATACGACAAGCTATCGAGCAACATTTACATGGCTTCAATGCGACAGAGTGACACAAGTCTGTCTAGTTCTCCGTTCTCCTGTGAAAACGTGGACAGAGCGCCCTTCAAGTACTTGCCTGAGATTTAATGACGCCCTGACTCCCGACAATATTACCCGGTGACATCTGCCTGACTGGCAATATAAGCATACGACAGCTTCGAGCACATTTAAATGGCTCAATGCGACACGGTGACACAGTCTGTCTAGTTTCCGTGTCTCCCTTTGAACGTAAGACAGAGCGCCCTTCAGTACTTGCTTAGCTTAATGACGCCCCGAACTCCCGGACACATATTCCCGGTGAAATCTGCCTTGACTGGCATATAAGCATTCGACAGCTGACGAGCAACATTTAACATGGCTCAATGCGAACGCGCGCACACAAGTCTGTCTAGTTCTCCGTTCTCCCTGTAAAGTAAGACAGAGCGCCCTTCAAGTACTGCTTAGCTTAATGACGCCCGACTCACGACAAAAATTACCTGTGGACATCTGCCTTGACTGGCAATATAAGCAATACGACAGCATTTCGATGCAACATTACATGGTCAATGCGACAGGTGACACAAAAGTCTGTCTAGTTTCCTTTCCCTGTGAAACGTAATACAGAGCGCCCTTCAAGTACTTGCTTAGCTTAAATGACGCCCTGACTCACGAGCACATATTCACGGTGACATCTGCCTGGATGGCAATATAAGCATACGACAGCTTCGAGCAACATTACATGGCTCCCCCCCAATGCAACAGGTGAAACAAGTCTGTCTAGTTCTCCGTTCTCTCTGTGAACGTAAGACAGAGCGCCTTCAAGTAACTTGCTTAGCTTAATGACTGCCCGACTCCGACAACATATTACCTGTGACATTCTGCCTGACTTGGAAAGTTATAAGCATACGACATGCTTTCGACAACATTACATGGCCTCAATGCGACAGGTGACACAAGTTCTGTCTAGTTCTACGTTCTCCCGGGTATGAACGTAAAGACAGAGCGCCCTTCAAGTACTGCTTAGCTTAATGACGCCCTGAGACTCACGACAAATATTACGTGACATCTGCCTTGACTGGCAATATAAGCATACGACAGCTTCGAGCAACATTTACATGGCTCAATGGCGACAGGTGACACAAGTCTGTTAGTTCTCCGTTCTCAATGGAACGTAAGACAGAGCGCCCTTCAAGTACTTGATTAGCTTAATGACGCCCCGGACTTTTCCCTCTTCTTCCCTCCGTTTGTTTTTTTTTGTGTTTTTTGTCCTGACACATATTCCGGTGACATCTGCCTTTTGACTTGGCAATTATGAAGCATACGACAGCTTCGAGCAAAATTAAACATGGCTCAATGCGAAGGTGACATCAAGTCTGCTAGTCTCCGTTCTCCCTGTGAACGTTAAGACCGAGCGCCCTTCAAGTACTTTTGGTTAGCTTAATGACGCCCTGACTTACCCACGACACATTATTCCTGTGGACATCTGCCTTGACTGGCAATATAAGCATACGGAACAGGGCTTCGAGCAACATTTACATGGCTCAATGCGACAGGTGACCATCACAAGTCTGTCTAGTTTCCGTTCTCCCTGTGAAACGTAAGTACAGAGCGCCTTCAAAGTACTTGCTTAGCTTAATGACACGCCCCGACTCCTCGACACATATTACCTGTGAACATCCTGCGCTTGACTGCAATATAAGCATACGACAGGCTTTCGAGCAACATTGACATGGCTCAATGCGACAGGTGACACTAGTCTGTCTAGTTTCTCCGTTACCTGTGAACGTTAAGACAGAGCGCCCTTCAAGTACTTGCTTAGCGTGAATGAGCCCCGACTCCTCGAACTATATTACCTGTGAACATCTGCCTTTGACTGGCAATATAAGCATACGACAGCGTCGAGCATAACATGTACATGGCCTCACTCCAATGCGACAGGTGACACTAGTCGGTCTAGTTCTTCCGTTCTCCCTTGTGAAACGTAAGGACAGAGCGCCCTTCAAGTTATGCTTGCTGAGCTTAATGACGCCCGACTCCCGACACATATTACCTTTGTGACATACCTGCCTTGACTGGCAATATGAGCATACGACAGGCTTCGAGCAACACTTCTACATGACTCAATGCGACAGTGATACAAGTCTGTCTAGTTCTGCTGTTATCCCTGGAACGTAAGGACAGAGCGCCCTTCAAATACTTGCTTAGCTTAATGACGCCCTGACTCCCGGACACATATTACTGTGACATCTGCCTTGACTGGCAATATAAGCTACGACAGCTATTCGGAGAAACAGTTAACATGGCTCAATGGCGACAGGTAAACAAGTCAATGTAAAGTTCTCCGTTCTCCCTGTGAAAACGTAAGAACAGAGCGCCCTCAAGTCACTTGGCTTAGCTTAATGACGCCCCGACTCCGAAACAGATTACCTGGAACATACTCGCTTGACTGGCACATCATAAAGCATACGACAGCTCTCGAGCAACATTTACATGAATCACGGCGCGACAGGTGATAAGAAGTCGTCTAGTTCTGCGTTCTCCCTGTGAAACGTAAGACAGAGCCGCCCTTCAAGTACTTGCCTTAGCTTGAATGACGCCCTGACTCCCGACACATATTACCTGTGAATCTGCCTTGACTGGCTATATAAGCGTACGACGCTTCGAGCAACATTTACATGTACTCAATGCGGACAGGTGAACAAGTCTGTCATGTCTGCGATTCCCCTGTGAACGTAAGACAGAGCGCCCCTTCAAGTCCTGCTTAGATTAATGACGCCCGACTCCGACACATCATTACCTGTGACATCTGCCTCCGTGAAGAGCTATATAAGCGGTACGACAGCTTGAGGCAACATTTACCATGGGCTCAATGAGACAGGTGACACAAGTCTGTTCTAGTTCTCCGTCTCCCTGTGAACGTAGGGAAGAGCGCCCTCAAGTACTTGCTTAGCTTAAACGCCCCGGACTCCCGACACATATTACCTGTGGAATATATGTGCCTTGATGGCAATATAAGCATACGACGCTTCGAGTCACAATTGTTATATTATGGCTCAAGCGACAGGTGAACACAAGTCTGTCAAGTTCTCGTTCTCACGTGAACGTAAGACAGAGCGCCCTCCAAAGTACTTGCTTGTGATGCTTAATGACGGCCCCGCTCCCGACACATATACTGGTGACATTGCCTTGACTGGCAATATAAGCATACGACAGTTCGAGCAACAATTGACATGCTCAATGCGATAGGTGACACAAGTTGTCTAGTTCTGTCCGTTCTCCCTGTGAACGTAGGACAGAGCGCCTTCAAGTACTTGCTAGCTTAAGGGGACGCTATACTGACTCCCGACACATATTACTGTGGAATTCTGCCTTGGACTTGGCAAAATATAAGCATACTGACAGCTTTCGAGCCAACCTTTACTTGGCTCCCATGCGAAGGGACACATAGTCTGTCTAGTTCTCCGTTCCTCCCGTGAACGTAATAAGACAGAGCGCCCTTTCAAGTACTTGCTTAGATTAATGGACGCCCTGACCACCCGAGATACATATTACCTGTGACATCTGCCTTGATGGCAATATAAGCATCGAACAGCTTCGAGCAACATTTACTTGGCTCAATGCGACAGGGATGATACAAGTCTGTCTAGTTCTGCGTTCTCCCGTGAAACGTACGGGACAGAGCGCCTTCAAGTACTTGCTTAGCTTAATGACGCCCCGACTCCCGAAATATTCCCGTGGTGACATCTGCTTGAATAGGCCAATATATAGCATACGACAGCTGAGCAACATTTACATGGCTCAATGCGACAGGTGACACAAGTCTGTCTAGTTCTCGTTCTCCCTGTGAACGTAAGACTAGAGCGCCCTTCAAGTACTGTGCTTGCTTAATGACGCCCTGTGACTCCCGACACTCATATTACCTGTGACATCTGCCTGACTGGCATAGAATGTAATACGTGACAGCATTCGAGCACCCATTTACATGGCTCATTGCAGGCAGGTGACACAAATCTGTCTAGTTCTCCGTTCTCCCTGTGAACGTGAAGACACAGAGCCGCCCTTCGGAGTACTTGCTTAGCTTTAATGACGCCCCGGACTCCCGACACATATTACCTGTGACATGATAGCCTTGACTGGCACTATAAGCATACGACAGCTTCAAGCAACATTTAACATGGCTCAATGCGATCAGGTGACACAAGTCTGTCGGAGTTCTCCAGTTTCCTGTGTGAAACGTAAGACAGAGCGCCCTTCAAGTACGTGCCTAGCTAATGACGCCCGACTCCCGCACTTAATTACTGGTGGGCATCTGCCTTTGTGACTGGCAAATAAGCATACGACAGCTGCGAGCAATCATTTACATGGCTGACAATGCGAACATGTGACACAAGTCTGTCTGTCTCCGTTCTCCTATGTGTGAACGTTAGGACAGAGCGCCCTTCCAAGTATTGCTTTAGCTTAATGACCGCCCTGACTCCCGACACTTATACTGGTGACATCTGCCCTGACTGGCAATGTATAAGCATACGACTAGCTCACGAGCAAACATTTACATGGCTCAAATGGCAGTTGACACAAAGTCGTCTCGTTCTCCGTTTCTCCCTGTGAACGTAAGACAGAGCGCCTTCAAGTACTGCTTAGCTAATGACGCCCTGACTGCCCGGGACATTATACTGGTGAAATCTGCTTGACTGGCCAATATAAAAGCATACGGACAGCTCTGAGCAACATTACATGGCTCAATGCGACATGGTGACACAAGTTCTGTCTAGTTCTCCGTTCTCCCTTGTGAACGTAAGACAGAGCGCCCTTCAAGTACTTGTCTTAGCTTAATGACGCCCCGAATCCCGACACATCTATTACCTGTGACATTGCCTTGACTGGCAATATTAAGCAGACGGACAGCTTCGAGCAACATTTACATGCTCAATTGCGACAGGTGACACTAAGTCTGTTGTCGTAGGTTCTCCGTTTTCTCCCTGGAAACGTAAGGACAGAGCGCCCTTCAAGTACTTGATTAGGCTTAATGACGCCCTGACTCCCGACACAATTCCCGGTGGACATCTGCCTTGACTGCAAATATAAGCGTATACGGACAGCTCTCGCAGCAACATTGACATGGCTCAATGCGACAGGTGACACAAGTCTGTCTAGTTCTCAGTTCTCTCCCTGTGAAAACGTAAGACAGAGCGCCCGTCAAAGTACTTGCTTGAGCTTAATGACGCCCCGACTCCCGAAACATATTACGTGGGACATCTGCCTGACTGGCAATATAAGTCATACGACAGCTTCGAGGCAACATTTACATGGCTCAATGGATAGTTGAAACAAAGTCTGTCTAGTTCTACCGTTCTCCCTGTGAATGGTAAGACAGAGCGCCCTTTTTTTCAAGTACGGCTTAGGCGTATGACGCCCCGACTCCCGACCATATTACTGGTGAATCTGCCTTGACTGCAATATAAGCATACGACAGTTCGAGGCAAATAACACAGCCGGCTTCAATCGCGACAGGTGACACAAGTCTGTCTAGTTCCTCGTTTCTCCTGTGAACGTAAGACAGAGCGCCTTCAAGTACTTGTATGTAGCTTATTGGACGCCCCGACTCCCGACACATTATACTGGGAACATCGCCTGATGGCAATATAAGCATACGACAGCTTCGAGCAACATTTAACATGGCTCATGCGACAGGTGACACCAAGTGTCTGTCTAGTTCTCCGTTTCTCCCTTCGTGAACGTAAGACAGAGCGCCCTTCAAGTTACCTTGCTAGCTTAATGAAGCCCCGACTACCGACACATATTACCTGGTGACATCTGCTTGAATGGCACTATAAGCGTACGGACAGCTTCGAGACAACATTTTACATGGCGTAAAGGCGATAGGTGACACAAAGTCTGTTCTAGTTCTACCCGTTCTCCCGTGAACGTAAGGACAGAGCGCCCTCCAAGTACTTGCTTAGCTTAATGACGCCCGAATACCGACACATATTACTGTGAAATCTGCACTTGACTGTGCAACTAAGCATACGCAGCTTCGAGCAACATTTACATGGCTCAATGCGACAAGGTGACACAAGTCGTCTAGTTCTCCGTTCTCCCACTGTGAACGTAATGACAGAGCGCCCTTCAAGTACTGCTTTTGTGTATGAGTAATGACGCAGTTCGACTCCCGACACATATTACTGTGATCATTGCCTTGACTGGTCAATATAAGCGTACGACAGCTTCGGCAAACATTTACATGGGTCTTAATGCGATATGTGTTGACACAAGTCGGTCTAGTTTCTCGTTCTTCCCTGTGAACGTAAGGACAGAGCGCCTTCAAGTACTTGCTTAGCTTTAATGACGCCCCGACTCCCGACAAACATATTACCTGTGACATCTGCCTTGACTGGCAATATAAGCATTACGGACAGCTTCGAGCAACATTTACATAGGCTAAATGCGACAGGTGACCACAAGTCTGTCTAGTCTCCGTTCTCCCTAGGGAAACGTAAGACAGAGCGCCCTTCAAAGTACTTGCTAGCTTAATGACGCCCCGACTCCCGACCATATTACTGGTGAACATCTAGTCCTTTGACTGGCAATATAAGGTACGACAGCTTGAGCAACATGTACATGGCTTAATGCGATAGGTGAACCAGTCTGGTCTAGTTCTCCGTTCTCCTTGTGAACTCAGACAGAGCGCCCTTCAACGTACTTGCTTAGCTTAATGCGCCCCCGACTCCCCGACACATATTACCTGGACATCTGCCTTGACTGGCAATATAAAGCGACGACAGCTTCGAGCAACATTTACATGGCTTAATGCGATAGGTGACACAAGTCTGTCTAGTTCTCCGTTCTCCCTGTGAACGTAAGACAGAGCGCCCTCAAGACTGCTAGACTTAAGGGACGCCCCGAACTCCCGACACATATTACCTGTGCATCTGCCTTGACTGGCAATATAAGCAACGACCAGCTTCGAGCAAACATTACATGGCTCAATGCGACAGGTGACAACAAGTCGTCTAGTTCTCCCGTTCTCCCTGTGAACGTAAGGACAGAGCGCCCTTCAAAGTAAATTGCCCTTAGCTTAATGACGCCCCGACTCCCGACACATATTACTGGTGACATCTGCATTGGACTGGCAAATATTAAGCGTACGGACAGCTTGAGCAACATTTACAATGGCTATATGCGATAGGTGACACAAGTCTGTAGTTCTCCGTTCTCCCTGTGACGTAAGACAGAGCGCCCTTCAAAGTACTTGCTTAGCTTAATGACGCCCCGACTCCGACAAATATTACCTGTACAATCTGCCTTGTACTGGCAATATAAGCATACGACAGCTTCGAGCAACATTTTACATGGCTCAAAGCCGACAGGTGACACAAAGTCTGTCTAGTGCTCGTCTCCCTGTGAACGTCAGACAGAGCGCCCTTCAAGTACTTGCTTAGCTTAATGACGCCCCGACTCCCGACACATATTACTGGGACATCTGCCTTGGACTGGCAATATAAGCATACGACAGCTATCGAGCAACATTAACATTTGGCTCAATGCGGACAGGTGACACCAAGTCTGTCTAGTTCTCCGGTTCTCCCATGTTGAACGTAAGCCCAGAGCGCCCTTCAAGTACTTGCTCTAGCTTAAGACGCCCCCGCTCCAGACACCATATTACTGTGACATCTGCATCTGACTGGCAATATAAGCATTACGACCAGCTTCGTAGCAACATTTACATGGCTCAATGCGACAGGTGACACAAGTCTGGTCTAGTTCTCCGCTTATCCCTGTGAACGTAAGACAGAGGCCCTTCAAGTACTTGCCTTAGCTTAATTGACCGCCCGAACTCCCGACACATATTACCTGTGACAATCTGCCTGATGGCAAATAAGCATACGACAGCTTCGAGAACAATCTTACATGGCTCAATGCGACAGGTGACAACAAGTCTTGTCTAGTTCTCCGTTCTCCTGTGAACGTAAGACAGAGCGCCCTGCAAGTACTTGCTGAGCTAAATGAACGCCCCGACTCCCGACCACATATTCCCGGTGACATCTGCCTTGGACTGAGCAATATAAGATACGACAGCCTCTTCGAAGCAACATGAACATGGCTCAATGCGACAGGTGACACAAGTCTGTCTAGGTTCTCCGTTCTCCCTGTGAAAACGTAACGACAGAGCGCCTTCAAGTACTTGCTTAGCTTAATGACGCCCCCCGACTACCGAAACATATTTACTGGTGACATCTGCCTTGACTGGCAATATAAGCATACTGACAGCTGTCGACGAAACATTTACATGGCTCAATGCGACAGGTGACACAAGTCATGTCGAGTTCTCCGTTTCTCCCTGCTGAACGTAAGACAGAGCGTTCTTCAAGTACTTGCTTAGCTTAATGACGCCCTGACTCCGGACACATATTCCCTGTGACATCTTGCCTTTGACTGCAATATAAGCCATACGACAGCTTCGAGCAACATAACATGGCTCAATGCGACAGCGTGACACAAGTCTGTCTAGTTCTCCGTTTACTCCCTGGTGAACGTAAGACAGAGCGCCCTTCGAGTACTTGCTTAGCTTAATGACGCCCCGACTCCGACCCAAATTATTACCTGTTGAACAATCTGCCTTGACTGGCAATATAAGCATACGGACAGCTCGAGAACATTTACATGGCTCAATGCCGACAGGTGACACAAGTCTGTCTAGTCTCCGTTCTCCCTGTGAACGCTAAGACAGAGCGCCCTTCAAGTACTTGATTCGCTTAATGACGCCCCGACTCCCGACACCATATTAACTGTGACATCTGCCTTGAACTGGCCAAATAAGCATACGACAGCTTCGAGCAACATTTACATGGCTCAATGCGACGGTGACACAAGTCTGTCTAGTTCTCCGTTCTCCCTGTGAAGTAAGACAGAGCGCCCTTCAAGTACTTGCCCTTAGCTTAATGACGCCCCGACTCCCGACACATATTACCTGTGACTTCTGCCCTTGACTGGCAATATACGCATACGACAGCTTCGAGCAACATTTTTTTTTTTTTTACCCCCATGGCTCAATGAGACAGGTGACACAAGTCTGTCTAGTTCTCGTTCTCCCTGTGAAAACGTAAGAAGGAGCGCCCTTCACGAGTACTTGCTGCTTACTGGACGGCCCCGACTCCCGACACATATTACTGGTGACATCTAGCCTTGACTGGCAATATAGCATACGACAGCTTCGAGCAACATTAACATGGCTCAATGCGACAGGTGATACAAGTCTGTCTAGTTCTCCGTTCTCTCCTGTGAACGTAAGAAGAGCGCCTTCAAGTACTTGCGCTAGCTTAATGACGCCTGACTCCCGACACATATTCCCGGTGACATCTGCCTTGACTGGCAATATAACCATACGACAGCTTCGGAGCAACAGAAACAATGGCTCATGCGACAGGTGACCACAAATCTGCTCTAGGGTGGTTTTCTCCGTTTCCCTGGAACGTAAGACAGAGAGCCCCTTCAAGTACTGCCTAGCTTAAATGACGCCCCGACCCCGACACATATTACCTGTGACATACTGCCTTGGAGGCAATAAAGCATACGACAGTTCGACGCAACATTTACATGCTCCAATGCGACGTGACACAAAAGATCTGTCTAGTTCTCACCGTTCTCCCTAGTGAACGTAAGGACAGAGCGCCCTTCTAAGTACTTGCTGAGCTTAATCGAGCCCCGACTCCCGGACACATATTCCCTGTGACATTCTGCCCTTGACGGCAATAATAAGCGTACGACAGCTTCGGGAGCATACAGTTTACATCAGGCTCAATGCGACAGGTGACACAAGTCTGTCTAGTTCTCCGTTTCTCCCTTGTGAAACGTAAGACAGAGCGCCCTTGCAAGTACTTGCTGAGCTTAATGACACCCGACTCCCGACACATATTACCTGGACATCTGCCTTGACTGGCATATAAGCATACGACAGCTTCGAGCAACATTTAATGGCTCAATGCGACAGGTGACACAAGTCTGTTTAGTTATCCGTTCTGCCCTGGAACGTAAGACCAGGAGGCGCCCTTCGATACTTGCTTAGCTTAAGGACGCCCCGACTCCCGGACACATATTACCTGTGACATCTTGCTTGACTGGCAATATAAGCATACGACAGCTTCGAGGCAACATTTACATAGCTCAATGCGACAGGTGACAAAGTTCTGTCTAGGTTCTCCGTTTATCTACCTGTGAAACGTAAGACAGAGCGCCCTTCAAGGACTTGCTTAGCTTAATGATCGGCCCCGACTCCCGACACATATCCCCCCCCCCCGGTGACATAACCTGCCTTGACTGGCGCAATGCTAGCAACGACAGCTCTCGAGCAACATTTACATGGATCAATGCGACAGGGCCACAAGTCTGTCTAGTTCTCCGGTATCCCTTGTTTGAATAGTAGTAAGACAGAGTCGCCTTCAAGGACTGCTTAGCTTAATACGCCCCCGATCCGACACAATTCCCTGTGAACATCTGACCTTGACTGGCCAATATTAAGCGTACGACAGCTTCGAGCAACCTTACATGGCTTAATGCGATAGGGTGACATCAAGTCTGTCTAGTTCTCGTTCTCCCGGTGAAACCGTGAAGACAGAGCGCCTGTCAAGTACTTGCTAGAGCTTAATGTGCCCAGTATCTCCCGACACATATTACCTGTGACATACTGCCTTGGATGGCAATATAAGCGTTTACTGACAGCTTCGAGACAACATTTTACATGGCTAATGCGATAGGGGACACAAGTATGTCTAGTTCGTCCGTTCCCTCCCTTGTGAACGTAAGACAGAGCGCTCTTCAAGTACTGCTTCGCTTATGACGCCCGACCCCGACAATTTATTTATCCCCCCCCCCCCCGGTGAACATCTGCCTTGACTTGTGCAATATAAGCATACGACAGCTTCGTAGCAACATTTTACATGGCTCTAATGCGATAGGTGGACAACAAGTGTCTGTCTGAGTTCTCCGTTCTCCCTGTGAACGTAAGACAGAAGCGCCCTTCAAGTACTTCTTAGCTTAATGACGCCCCGACTCACGGCACACATATTCCCTTTGTGACCTCTGCCTTGACGGCAATATAAGCGTTACGACAGCTTCGAGCACAAACATTACATGGCTTAATGCGATAGGTGGACACCAATGTTCTTGGTCCTAGTTCTCCGTTCTGTCTGTGCACGTAAGAGAGCAGAGCGCACCTCCTTAAGGACTTGCTGCTTAAATGACGCCCGACCTCCGA
This sequence comes from Sweltsa coloradensis, assembly GCA_024449915.1. Classification (NCBI taxonomy): domain Eukaryota; kingdom Metazoa; phylum Arthropoda; class Insecta; order Plecoptera; family Chloroperlidae; genus Sweltsa; species Sweltsa coloradensis. Next base: position 137,280 of record JAMZAV010002417.1, on the reverse strand, counting down.
TACATATTCCCGGTGACATCTGCCTTGACGGCAATATAAGGCATTACGACAGCATTCGAGCAACATTTACATGGGACTCAATGCGACAGGTGAGCACAAGTTCTGTCTAGTCTCCGTTCTGTACCCTGTGAAACGTAAGACAGAGAGCCCTTCAATTACTTGCTTAGCTTGTAATGCGCCCTGTACTCCCGACACATATTACCTGTGACATGCCTTGACTCGGACTTATAAGCATACGACAGCTTCGAGCAACATTTACATCGGCTCAATGCGACAGGTGACACAAGTCTGTATAGTTCTCAGTTCTCCCTGTAAACGTAAAGACAGAGCGCCCTTCAAGTGGCCACTTGCTTAGCTTAATGACGCACCTGACTCCCGACACATATTCCTGTGACATTCTGCCTTTGACGGGGCAATATAAGCATTACGACAGCTTCGAGCACGATTACTGGCTTATGCGATAGGGTGCCACAAGTCTGTCTAGTTGTCTCCGTTCCTCCCGTGAACGTGAAGACAGAGCGCCCTTCAAGTACTTGCTTTAGTCTTAATGACGCCCCGGGACTCCGACACAATATTCCACCTTGTGACATCTGCCTTGGACTGGCAAATATAAGCGTACGACAGCTTCGAGAACATTTACATGGCTTAATGCGATAGGTGACACAAGTCTGTCTAGTTCTCTCGTTCTGTCCTGTGAAACGTAAGACAGAGCGCCCTTCAAGTACTTTGCTAGCTTAATGAATTGCCCCGGACTCCCGACACATATTCCCGGTGGTGACAATCTGCCTTGGACGGCAATATAAGCATATCGACAGCATTCGAGCAACATTTACATGGCTCAATGCGATTATTGAACGTGTGGGAATGTAAAGCGTAGAGTTATACACGCAATAGTTGCAGCCCTCCTAGACACGACCCCCTCCCTCCCATGGGGGAGAGAGAGAGAGAGAGAGAGACGAGACGAGAGAGAGAGGAGAGAGAGGAGAGAGATGACGACGACGGAGAGAGAGAGATGATGAAAAAAGAGAGAGAGAGAGAGAGAGTGAGAAGAGAAGAGAGAGCGAGAAGAGACGTGAGAGAAAGAGGAGTTTACACCATTCTCCCAAACTGTGGTCAATTTAATTCTAGTTAGTGATGGACTTTTTAACACATTTTAAGCAACAGCTGATCATTATGGCGAAACTGGTAATAGTTCTGCGCTTTGTTCTAACCATCCGTTAATAACGGGTAACCGACTGATAAGGGTATTTTCTCTTATGTATTATTTTATTAGACATTTAAAAAAACAAGTTCCACAAGTGTGATGTAGGATATGTGATGGTATGTAGATAAATCCCAGATACCAAAGAAAATACATTATCAAAAAATTCATTACACCATCTTAATCATGTATACGTATCAGGGTTTCTTTGAGTTACAGGTCCACTGACCACGTACATTGCAACATATTTGGAATATACTACATACTAATAACATAATTCATGGGCAGTTATGGTATAACAAAAAATAATAACTATAAATTCACAAAACACATAATCACAATTACACACATTAATTGTACTAAGGGAATATTATTTTATAGTGAACTTAAATGGTTTAGAATTTTTATTTTCGTTAGAGATTATTGTTGGATGAAGTAGCCTATACGGGCATTTATAGTTTTTTTTTAAACATAGCCAAGTGGGTATGAAAGAAGTGTGAAAATCATAAGTAAATTGTGAAATGATCTTTAAGGAATTCTTTTACTTGGTAATAAGCTAAGTCAGAAAAGGCTTTTAATTATATTTAATTAAAATACTTAGATGAAACTTAATAAGCAGGAAAACATTAAATTGTACAAACTACAAAAATTTATAGAATACTATGGCGAATGTTAAACTAAAAATAATTGTACAAGGGCAGCACCATTAGGTTACAAATTTTTTAAACATTGAACATGAGTATGGTTATCTGAAGATTGGGGGATGGTGGACTAGTTATTGCCCCCTTTATAAGTTAGATGGATCCGTTTAATATCCCAATGATGTCAACATTTCGTTGACAGCTAAATTTTTGAAAGATAAAAGTGTATATTTCGACGACTATGTCTTCTTGATTGAAACTGGTGTTGTTGATGTAACAAAGCATATTCTTGTTTTTTTTGGTGTGTTTTTTTTGTTGCCATGTTGAGTTAAAATATATTTTTAATAAACTCATTTATCTTTACTATCTTGCATAAAATTCTGAAAATTGACACAGAGATGAGGGTTTTGTTTGATAACCTATCCCCTTTCGAATGTATTGCACCATAGGAAAGTTTCCAAAGAGGAATTTAATTTAATGAATATATTATATTATTCGCATGTCAAATAAAGTTCTCTAGATCAAATTTATAATAATATTATTATTCTTTGGCAAATTATTACATAAAAGAGCCACATAGTGTTTTGCATGACGAAGTGTAGCCTTATTTTACATCTTATCTAGAAGTTGAAATTGTTAAATCAATTGTTGTATTTATGTGATATTAATCGTCCAACTTTTACATTCATCGAGTATAGTAAAACGATTTTACTTATATGGATGACGTTTGAAAAATGTTAAATTAATTGTATTGAATTGCCTTTCGCAACTTACAAGTATGATTTTTATGAAAAAAAGAGCAGGTAATCAAACTCTTAAACTTTAGTTGAGAGTAGAGAGATTGACGAGATTAAAGCTTGATTCCCCACAACTCAACCTCGTATGCCACTTGTTAGTTCGGTCTTTATTAATTTTGTCTGAAACGAATCATAAGTGGTCATCTGTTTTCAGAACATACCAACACAGGAAAGCTTACCGTAATAATATACCATTTGTTGGATGAGCGAAGCGAAGACTTCAATTTCACTGACCCCCCAAAAAATTTAGCTCCAATGTTTTTTTTTGTATTTTTGTCTGTTTGTTAGCACGATTCCGGGTAAACGGCATATGCGATCTTGATGAAAATTGGAGGGGACCTTCGAAATCTCTGAACTTAGAGGTGTATTGTTTTTGGGTACAATCGAAGAAATATATTTCATGAATATCGTACTTAACGATTTTTTTCGATTTTTATTGCGATATTTTCGTGACATTTGGGCCAATTCTGGCCAAACGGGTGGGGCTACAACGTTTATATTTCACATGGACATTAAGGTTATGGTGATGTAGTACCTTTTGAAAGAAAAAGTTGAAAAAGTTAGCCAGAATCCATAGAAATAAGGGTTTAAATATGATTTTTTTCAGGTTTATGATATCAATTAACAAGTAATAATAGAAACTTTACAACAATCACCTACAATGCATTCAAAAAGCACTTGCAAAGGAAAAGTGGTCCTACGCAAACTAAAAACTTAGAAAAAAGATCATCCATCAACGCGGCGGGACTGAAGCGCGTTTTCCTAGTATAGTAGAGAAGTCGCATATTGCCACGGATCAGACCCTTCCCCAATGTTTTACAGACAAAATTTGTCTATGTTTATGGTATTTAATACAACAGATACCTACACATAAACCAAATACACACAATAAATACAAAATAAATATAAATCTCAGTCGATTACAGTTATACAATGCAAATCATATTAGAAGAAATCGTTTTAAATATAATTGAAAATTTATTTGTTTATGTGCTGATCTAGACAGACGATAACTAGTTGGTTTGAAAGTTTGGACCCAGTGATCAGTGACAAAAATACATTTCGGCAAAAAATTTTTTTCGACCGATTTTGCTCAACTCCGAGAATAAGGGACTGTATATTTTATCGAACTTACCCCAAATCTTGACGTGGGCTGAGGAGCAGTGCAGAGGAAAGTACGGGGCGAGATGTTAAGCCCCCCGCGAGAGAGACGGGGATAAAAAACTGAGTTTGGGAAAAAGAGTGGAAGTTAAAAATCCCGGGGAAACCAAGGACTGCAGCTGGGAAAATCCGTCGTTGTTTTCCAAAACGGACGGGCAGGCGGTAAAACTTGAATACGTACAGTGATGAAATGCCCGGGAGGGGGGACACGTGCTTTTCGAGGGCAGCGAGAAAATTGAGACAAAACGAACTTTGATTTCATGTTGAAGGCGAGAGACGAACGCATACGAACTACTTGCAAAGTCGAACGCGAGAAACGGGAAAAAATGCGTCTGATGGGCAAAATTTCAAAAGGTGATAAAAATAGTCAATTTATAAAAAAACAAAAAAATCCCAAAACACAAAGAGAAAAATATAATCCCACAATAGCGCGGAAAAAGGCGCGAACATAACCGCCCCCCAAAAAATGGATTTTTTAGATAGGACAAGAGAAAAAATAAGAACTACAACTAAAGACCGAGCCAAAAACAAAAACTAAGAAGGAGGGAGGTCACCAACTTTTTCACCGGGAGGGGTAAAACCCTTTGGGAGTCCAAGGACCCCACTCGACGACGTTGTCTTTGCCAGGGGACACTTGCCCCCCGGGCAATAGGCCAAGACAAAGGAGTGGTGGCGGGTTCCAAACACGAAGACCACGTCACCGACCTTGGGGGTTGGGGCAGCGCGCACCCATTTCCCCACACTGCACTGCGTGTGCAGATACCAAGGCCCAAACGGTCCAAAAGCTTGATGCAGTTGACGGATTTTGAACCCAAACGAGAGGGTGAGGGGCTTCTCGACGACAGCAACTTCGGGAGGGCGAGAAGCGAGGTGCCGATAAAACAAATGTGCGGGAGAGAGGAATTGGGCCTCCAGGGGGTCAAAACGAAGTGGCAAAAAGCGGACGACTATTCAACACGGCTTCGATGCGTTGAAAACAGGGTGGAGTACTCCTCAAAATTTAAAGGGCGGAGTCCAAAATTAGGATGGGAGAAAATTTGGGCCCGGATTTTACCCCGGCTTCCCAAAGCCACCAAAATTAGGGCGTGGGGGGGGTTTAAAATCCCAACAAAAATTTACAGTGCAAGCTTGTCCGCGAGGGGCGGTCTCAGCTGCCGTGAGAAACGTAGATCTCGGGAGCGAGCGAGCAGCACCACGTATTGGGCCCACAGTCGGAGTAAATGTGACTGGGAGTCCACCCCGGGCGAAAAAAACCGATCAAGAAGGGCCGGGAAAAAGTTTCGTGGAAGGTCAAAACCCGCCAAGGTGCAAGTTTTGGTGGCCATGCGACAAGGACATAAGTAGCCTTTGACGATGGAGGATTACGAGGGGGCTCGTCTTCACTGGAAGGGGCCGCGAAAAGTCTGTGCCCACGTGGAAAAACGCACGCAAAGGGGTTTAAAACGCGAGATTCGGCCCAGATTGGGCCTAATTGGGATTAGGCTTGGGGGGAATTTGAAACAGGTTAAGCAGCGACAATGCGTTGCCAACAAACCACGCGAGAGATAATCCAATACATCTGCTGAATGAGAGTTTGCCAGGGGGGGGGGGCCAGAGTGCAAGGAGGAGAGAGGGAAAGGCATCACACAAGAGGGCGGACAAATCCCTTTCCCTTTGGGGAAGCAAGGGGGGGAACGACTTTTTGGGGGGAGAGAAGAAAAATGAAGCCGCCCCCCCCCCCCCTGACAAACCCAGGAGTCAATAAAGGGGTTTGGGGGGCGATGCGGGGGGTCACAACGAGGTTTAGCCAGTTGCTTGAGCTCATCAGCGAAGTACTGCTGCGAGTGATGCGCACAAAAAGGCGCATCCGCCTCAAGAGGGGACGGGAGCAAGGACCAGAGGGGGGTGCAAGGTTACTTCGACGGCAAGCAAGATGGGGAAAAGCGTACCACGTGACCGAACCGCGTTTGGTTTTTCAAGAGCGAGGGGGAAAAACTCTGCAGTTTGAAAAGCGAGGACAATGACGGGATCATGAGTTATCAGCACCGGGGGGAGACGCTTTCAGCGGGGGCAATCTGGCGGGGTTCAACCAAAGGGGACCAAAGCGAGACCACGGGAGGGGGGAAAACGCATAAAGGGGGGGAACCCCGAGAACCATAGGGGTGGTTCAACAGGTCCGGGGGGAGCACCCCCAAAGGGCGCAATCGGCGGGTTCTCTCAAAAATAACATAGCCCAATTCGGGGGAGATGTGGTCTCGAGTATTTCGACTACCCGTTGGCGACGAATGTTTTCAGCTGGGGGGGGGTATGACCCAAGCGAGCACGATAGTGGAGTCAGGGTATGCAACACGTTTCTATGTGAAAGGGTTTGAGAGGGGGTGAGGGGTCTTTAAGCACCCTAGACAAAACAATGCTCCATTTTTATCGGGGGAGGAGGCGTTAAATCCCACTCGCAGTTTGTGGTGAGTTTGTGCCCTTTGTGTAAAAAGATGCGGATTATGTACTCCGCAGGTCGAGAGGAAGGTGCATGTGCAGTGAAACGAGCGAATATCAGAATCATGATATGAGTCATGAAGTGGAGGATCCGCTTCAGACGACCTCTAAACGACAAAAAACTTGAGGGGCCCACGTCACGATTTTAGTGGCATACGCAATCAGGGTTTTAATGGTAGAGCGGACGAGTAGCGGCCAGAGGGGCGCGAGAGTGAGTTTTATGAAATGCTCTTCAACGAGCGAATCCTTGGGGTCCCGATAGGAGGCGATGACTTTTTCTTTTCCCCGAAGAGACGGAGATATGTTCCAACGGGGAGCTTTTTTCACGCGAAAATGATAGGGTGATCAGGTGCTGGTGGTAGCGGGACCGGACCTAAATTACCCAACCAAAAAAACCCTTTTGAGTGCGGCAGGTTTTTCGCCTACGATCGGGTGTCGGTTTTTAAAAGAAGTCTGAGTAGAGATGGCACCAAGAGGAAAAAATGGGCCCGTAATTGAAGCACGTCAGCGGGTCAAGGTCATGATAGCGCTCTATGAGTCAGTGGCAGGGGATGTAGGCAAATTGCCGGCAATAGTTTAGAGAACGTGTGCATTTCATGCATAGAGGGGTTGCCCCCAAAGCCCAGAAGCTAAACGCATTGCACAAAACCATGCACTCGAGTATTAGTTTGTCCCACACCGACAGTTGGGCGGGGGCTGGATTGACTTTCAAGCCCAAAAAGTTGCACTAACGACTTAGTGAACAGAGATTTTTGACCCGGGGGTCAACAACCGCCGAAAGGGTTTCATGATCCCGTGCGCGTCACTAATGAGTGCGCGAACGGTGCCCAGATACAGTTTTATGAGGGGGCTCGAAGCCTGGGGCTTGACATGACAGAGCCCCGGGGCGCTGAAGGGGGCCTTGCCCGGGGACAGGGGTATGTCAGCGAGAGACGGGGCGGGTTTAGAATGTAAACATAGAATGATTTTAGAGCTTTGACACAAGAACTGATTTTGTGGGAAAGGGATTGGGATCGCAGATGTGCACCCATACAATTAAAAAAGCGTTTTTAAAGGCCAGCGTGTCATAACGTTGGTTTGGGTTAAACCACGGAAAAAACAGCCTGGAAAATGTTTAGAAGCCTTTTTACCGGACAAGCGGAAAAGTTTTAATAGAGGATTTCGGATGAGTTACGGTACCGTCACACTGTTGTTCGAGGCGGTGACGACACTAACAAGTTTGATTGCTTTGAAGGGAGAGAAATTTTTTACGGTAAACAAACTTTTCCCGACGCACATAACTCCATCGTTCAGATTGGTCTTCGAGAAAACGATTACGATTTGAATCGGGAGTTGTTAGATGTTTTTTGTTTTTAAAAGCCTTGCGGATGACGCACGAGATTAGTAATGCCAAAAAAAAATAAGAAACACCTTTAAAAGGGAAAAATTAGAGCTTTCAGAGATTTGACAGAGTTTTCGATTTGGGTTTTTTTGAAACGCTTTGGGAAACCCTCATAGGATGACGTTTTTTGAGGAAAAAATAAAAAACTGTGGACATCAAACTCCTAGTAAACGTTGTTTTGATAACGAGAGATGAGAGGTTCAGACGAGGGGGGAATTTTTCAGTTTTTTGAAACTCGAGATGGGGCCAACGGAGGTTTTAGACAATGAAGTTGTTTAAAAGTGAAATTTTGAACATTACTTAATATTTTTTATCAGATCAGAGATTTGAAAAGAGAATAAATTTGGGCCATTTGCAAATGTCTCCTTTGAAATTGGAAGATCTATACTGGCAAGGGGAAAAGATGGTTGAATGAGGCGGACAGAGGACCCGGTTGAGTCACAACAGGGCGCTGATTTAATTTATCAACCCTAGATAACGAAACTTACAGCAAAGAAAAGCGTTTTAAACTGTCTTTAACTTTTTCTATTTTGATCGATTTTGCGGGAAAACCTTGGGTGTTGAGTTCGGCAAAAGACTTTTGGGTTCGCGGAACTCAGATTTTAAATTTAGACAAATTTTCAAACCGGGGCCCAAAAAGCCTCAAAATTGATGGTTTTTTTTTTTTCGAAGCATTGTACGTTCGCTGAACGGGCGCGAATTAAACCGCGTCGAGAACTAAAATTTTTCTGCTGAGCTTGCAACTCTTCCCTGATGAAAAGGAGATTTCAAGTATCAACAAAAGAGGGGAAAAAGTAAGAGACAATTACACTGAATAGCGCAACAACAGAAACCGAGAGCGGAAAAATCAAACTCAACACCCTGTGTGTGTGCGACGACCAACAAGGACTAAACCCTTTAATGAGAAAATATTTCGAAAAAGCGGAAAATCACCGGAGCATCCGGGTTTGGAGGACCATTTTTCGAGGGGCCCAGTTGCTCAAACCCCAGAATAAATGGGTGTATATTTTGATTGAACTTTTCCCCGAATCTTTAGTGGTGAAGGAGCAGTGCAGAGGTAAACGAGGGCGAGATGTTAAGCCCCCCGCAGAGAGAACAGGGTAAAAAATCGAGTTTTTGGGAAAATGAGAGGAAATTAGAGAATGCCTGGAAGGCAAGTCGAACCAAAGGACTGCCCGCTCGGAAATCCCTCGTTGATCCAAAACGGGCGCGGCAGGGGGCTACACCTTGAATCGTACAGTGAGTGCAATGTCCGGAGGCGGAACTGCTTGCGAGGTCGAGCGAGAAAAGTTTAGGGGAAAAAGAATTTGCCCTTCATCGAGGGAAAGGGGGAGACGAACTGCTTTTACAACACTTGCATAAAATCGAAAGCGAGAGAACCCGGAAATGACGTCTGATAGGCAAAATTCAAAAAGGGAACAAATGGCAACTTAGGGAAAACGAAAAAAGAAATACCAAAGCTAAGAGAAAAAATAATACCACAAAAGCCCCGGGAAAGGCGAAACATTTATAATAAAAACACATAACTTTGTGCAACACGTTTTGCATCTTATCTCGGTTCATTTGAATAACAAGTACTCTTTGAATAACAAGTACTCTAATCATGGGTATCTACAAATTAACTATTACACTGTTCAATCACATTTTAAGTTTAAAATGTATAGCCCCACGTTAACACATAATATTTTATGAAATCTAACAAATAGACGACCATGTTACCCTAGACAACTTTAAGGGAGAAAACGTAAAATTTGTCTCTTGGGAAAAGTGAAATAAGTTTTTAGTTGAAATTGATGCCTGCAGAAAGAAATTGAAAAGTTTTTGCAAGATAAAACCCAGTTTAAGGGAAAAAAATATCACAACTTAAAATTTTCTGAATTTGACATAATTTGTGTAGTCTACAAATTTTATATTTCTTATGGTTAGAGTAGTAAACCAAAATTTTTTGTGTATGCACAGCTCACAATGTGCGGCCGAAACAATTACAAAAAGGAATTTATCATTATTATTCAATGAAATGATATTATTATAAATAAAAACCCTACATTTTTAGCTCAGCGTTTTGTACTTTACTCTGATTCGGGAGATTGCGGGTTCGAATTTTAGCCACCGAATAAAAAGGGTAAAAGTTTTTCCGGGGTTTATCTTCAATCGTTAAGGCGAATGCTGACACATTCTTTTTAAAAAGACATGTCATTGCTTATACATTTATTACAAAACTCCCTAGTAATCTAAATCAGTTATATAACTGAGTGGGTAGACTCTAATAAAATTTATTTATTTATTTATTTAATTCGTCGCCTGAAAAAGGTCACTTAGTAAGGTGACCATATTTTGAAAGTTAGAAACCGGGACAACTAAACTGGAAGAAGAATATGTACTTTGTACTCCCGGACCATTTCGGGGTCTGGGGCAGAGCCCCAGACGCTGGAGGCAAATTTTATTTCGAGATATATTTGATCAAATGTCCAGAAAACAGCTTTCTGACATGAAGGTATGAATTAAAAATGGTTTTAATGGGTACATTTTTGTAGTCATAAAATCTTTTTCTAGAGATTTAAAAATGATAGTACAAATAAAATACAAGCACTCGGCAGAAAATAATGCGTGTAATGTATTGATGAGAGCATCATTCTAATAAAGTTATAATCAATAATAATAAAGATAAATGAAAATGCATTGAATTAGTATAATATGCATGTTTTAACTTTAAATACATTTTGTCTTCACAACGAAATAATTAGTGTAGGTATGTAATTAATCAAAAACGTAGTTCAGTTGCATGATAATTACATTTTGATTTTTATTATCAATAAACAAAATCGATGCAAAAAAGGGGTGTGCAAGTCCGGATTTTTTAGTCCGAGTACTTAGTCTTTTTAAAATTTCACTATTACTCTTTGACCATTTTTTTTTTTTACAATTATGTTCAATATTAATTTTATTTATTGATATATATATGTTGGCTCCAAAAGTGAATGAGTAACATCTAATTGATTTAAAATGTAATCTCTAGATCACTTTATTGATCAAGCACAAATGTTTTTAGGGCTAGGCTATGACAATTCAGTAGTGAGTGGTATTACATGAAAATGTTGATACAAACATTATAGTGACATATTTTTATTATTTGTGCCAAAAAAAGTTCAGAACTTTAAAAAAGAACACAAATTTGTATCAAAAGACTGAGATTAGTATATGGATATTCAGGGTTGGTAAGTTAACGCTAAGAGTAGATAACAAGATATACGTTTTCATACTCGAGCGCGACCCGGCACCTCCACCAAAATCATAAAATAATAGTAATACTAGCATACGCCTAGAGAAAATGAATTATCTTCTTGAGATAACTATTTCAATGTTATTACTGTTAGTATTTACACACACATAACAAAAACTTGTAGAAATACAGCCAAACCTTACACACTCAAAAGGAATGAGATCTAAAAAAAGGGCCAAGCTCATCTACCCTTCCACATAAACGTACAGTGTCCCATAACAGCATCCTCGAAAAGCTTGGCAAAATAGAATTTGCGATTATTAATTTAACGTACTAGTTTATCTAAGTTCTTTTTTCTAATTAATTTAAACGTAATAACATGCAAATTCTATTTTGCCAAGCTTTTCGAGGATGCTGTTATGGGACACTGTACGTTTATGTGGAAGGGTAGATGAGCTTGGCCCTTTTTTTAGATCTCATTCCTTTTGAGTGTGTAAGGTTTGGCTGTATTTCTACAAGTTTTTGTTATGTGTGTGATCTCATTACTTTTTCAAGTTCCATTACAAAATTATTTGTTAAAATATAATATTTTTATCAAAGTTGATTTAAATTCTATGGTATTAGCAGTAAAAATATAGGATGTAAAATATCTAGACCCGGATTCATGTACATCCTGGGTATAGGTGGTATAACCATGGTATAACGACGGTATAAGGACTGGACCCCAATTCTTGAGTTCGTGGGAGATGAGTTGAAAACGCAATTTGAAAACGAAGTCGTTTTCGTTTTCGAAGGAATTGGTATTCTTGAACGGTATCGTGGAAAACGTCATGGGTTGTGAGTTGAAAGCATTGATATTAAACCCCTATAGTAGGCTAGATTAGCAGTCTCCTATACCTCCGCACAGGCGCGAGCGTAGCAAATTGAAGACTCAACCGGCCCATTTCAAGATGGCGATTTGGTGTTTTAATTTATGCTTTTTTAATGCAATAAAGTATTTTACTGGATTTTTTTGATATGGTTTTAGCTTGTGCAGCATGGTATTAAACAAAAGAAACAATACGAAGTGATTGCATAAGGGAATTTAGTAATCATTTGGTGTTAAAGGCTAGTATGCTTACCTGTCAACCTGGCGGCAATCTTGAGAACTATTTGGCCACAAATCGCTCCCATTTGATTAACATGTAAACTGTCATTTTAAGATGGCTTCTAATTGTACCGGAAGTGGACCACCGACTGCTGGTCTAGCCAATTATATTGGATGTCTATGGTTGAAAGAGTATCACGAAATCCAAACACTTTAAAAAGATTTGCGTATAGCAAAGAGCTCGAAAAAGTTCTATATTTATTCTAGATGGCAGTGCCTTCATAAACGCGGGCCAATCGAAAGACGAGTTGTATGAAATGATTTGATTGTTGCAATTATGTAAACAAACAGATGAGCAAGCTCATAGAACAATGTTGTGCTGGCATAGGGTTGGCTAGCTTGTCAAACATGTAATGTAAGTATGAATTTTACTAGTCCTATAGCCAAATGGAACTTTAGACCTACACTTTTGCATTATAAATAATTTTCCACATCTGGGCCTAGGCCAGGGACGGTTTCTGATTTGTTTTATGAGAGTATAATGACAACTTTTCTCGTTTCACACATAGAAGCAAAATTTAAAATGTCCGCCATTTGTTAACGTATCGCACTTTTCCCGCCTAACTCTGCTTATACCGTCAACAAGTGTCAAGTAACTATGGTTACTTGTTGATTGTATGACAAGTGTTTAAGGCTTATTTTAAAACCCTTATTTGGAAGCCTTCCAACAAACTTTTTCAACTTTTTTTTTCAAAAGAGACTATATTTCTATAACCTTAATGTCCATGTAAAATATGAACATTGTAGTCCCACCCGTCTGGTCAGAATCGCGGGCCGACGTATTAGATGTTAGCAGTAGCAGTAGCAGTAGCAGTAGCAGTAGCAGTAGCAGTAGCAGTAGCTAACATCCTTAAAGTGATTTTGAGCATGTTTCAAGCCATTTTTTCACCAAGAAGGAATAATCGTACCCCAATAAAATTTGGCATGTGTTGTCAGGTACCTAAATCCCCTCGATTGTGATAGTTTTCAAGTTCACATCACGTTTACATGACGGCTGTGTAACACCTCGAAATCACCCCAACTCTGCTTGGTGTATAAGGTGCTTGAGTGTGTAGCGCACCGCGGCTTGGCTGCGGCGCCCTAACGGGCACCTAGATCAGAGGAGTGAATTTTTTCACGTAAAACATTACCCTTCTACATGGTACAGTTGACAGAATACCGGGACACTTCCCCTCCAAAATTGCAAACCGGTACAAATACGAAATTTTAACGAGTCTCTCGGGACACCGGGACAAGTGTTCTGAAAACGGTACTGTACCGGTCAAACCGGTACGTCTGGTCATCTTATTACTTAGGGCAAACCTGATGTGTATCCTAAAACGGGCATCCATAGGAAACCGCTTTTTATTAGAGGTTAATGCGAATGCAAGGGATCATTATTATTACTCTTTATTTTTATATGTCTGAATTACATAATACATAGTGCACATTGCTGGTGGTAAGAGTAGAACAAGGCCCCTTAACACAATGTACCTTACCACCAGATTATGATTTGAATATTAGATTTAACAGTGACTAACAGTTTACAAAATATAACATATACGACAAATAACTTACTACTACGCCGCATCGCGAACGCTTTTCCAGTCGCGTTGATGGATAAGATTTTTTTTAAATGTTTATCTCCAATGATTAAGCCTACTACGTTTTTAGTATCAGTCAAACCTCATTACTTTTTCAAGTTCCGTTAAAATTTTTTTTTGTTAAAATAGGATAATTTTTATAAAGTAGTAAATTAATTGCTATGGTAATACCAACTAGGCCGTTTCGCTTACGCTTTTTCCAGTCGCTTTGATGGATGAGCTTTTATGGTTGAATATCGGCCCAAATATCACGAAAATATCGTATTAAAAATCGGGGAAAGAATCGAAAAAGTACGATTTCTATGAGAAATATTTTTCAAATGTCTCTAAAATCATAACATAATTTCAGTGATTTTAAGCGTTCCCATAAATTTTCATCAAGATAGTGGTATCCGTTTCCCGGTCGCGGGCCAAATATCACGAACATATCTAATTACTATAGGAAAACGCTAAAGTCTCGCCGCGTTGATGGATGAGCGTTTTTTTTGTAAGTTTTTTGTTTGCGTTTTGTGCGTTTGTTCGCACTTTTCCTTTGCAAGTGCTTTTTGAATGCATTGTAGATGATTGTTGTCAAGTTTCTATTGTTACTTGTTTATTAGTATTATAAACTTCAAAAAACTCATATTAAAACCTTTATTTCTGTGGATTCTGACTAACTTTTTCAACTTTTTTTTTCAAAAGGTACTACATCACCATAACTTTAATGTCCATGTGAAATCTGAACGTTGTAGCTCCACCCGTTTGGTCAGAATCGGACCAAATGTGACGAAAATATCGCACTAAAAATTGAAAAACTAATATTAAAACCTTTATTTCTTTGGATTCTAGCTAACTTTTTCAACTTTTTCTTTCAAAAGGTACTACATCACCATAATCTTAAAGTCCATGTGAAATATGAACGTTGTAGCCCCACCCGTTTGGTCAGAATCGGCCCAAATGTGACGAAAATATCGCACTAAAAATCGAAAAAAATCGTAAAAGTACGATATTCATGAGAAATATTTCTTCGATTGTACCCAAAAACAATACACCTCTAAGTTCAGAGAAAACGAAGGTCCTGTCAAATTTTCATCAAGATCGCATATGCCGTTTGCCCAGTAGAGAGCGAACAAACAGACGGAAAAAAAACAAAAAAAAACAAAAAAAAAAAACACCCGAGCTAAATTTTTTTGGGGGTCAGTGAAATTGAAGTCTTCGCTTCCACTCGCTACGCTCGCTACGCTCATCCAACAAATCGAAAAAAAAATCGTAAAAGTACGATAATCATAAGAAATATTTCCTCGATTGTACCCTAGAACGTAGCAAGTCTAAATTCAGAGATTTCGAAGGTCCCCTCCAATTTTCATCAATAGGGGGGTATCGCATCTTTCGTTTGCCCGGTAGAGCGCGAACAAACAGACAAAAACAAAAACAAAAAACGAGCTTATTTTTGGGGGGGTCAGTGAAATTGAAGTCTTCGCTTTGCTCATCCAATGAGAATGAGTGGATATGAGTGAACAACCTTCAGAAATCCTTTCACATTCTTAACTCTAGTATACCTTTTTATACATCAGAGAGGGGCGGCATGCATACGGGACGTTTCCCACGAAAAAAGATTAAAGTAAGATACTTAAAGAGTTGAAAATATAACATTTTGAAAAAGTTAAACAATTGTACACTTGTTCAGATTTCACACATTCAAACTGAGAAATAAAACTCTAAACATGGATAAAAGTATTATTGTGTTCAATAAAAATAAAGAATTTTAAAAGAATAAATAAATAGACCTACAGTTGTTTCTCAACAGTAACGTGAAGCCTGCAATAAAATGACTAGTTCTTGCTTATATTTTAAGTCAATATAGATCCAGGTTTCTGTTGGTAAAATAAAAGAGACCTCTATTTTGTGGTCCACAGTTTTAAATCAATTTGATAGATATGTTGTCCAGACCTCGATGGCCGGTTCTGACGTAATGTGACCGTTAGGCAGGATAAATGTTCGATCTGTGCGAAACCGCGTTTCTCCTTCAATTCGTTTTGATTGATGGACGTTTTGGTTTATTGTTTTAGTCCCAACGGGAGAATTCTTCTACTCAATGGACACTGGTCAGATGGAGAGACGGCTGCCTATAGGTCAATCTCTAACCAAAGGTATGAAACATTACTTATTGATTATTATTTTGTTTATTCTTGTTTGTTAAAATTGCAACAAGAAACGGCGTCGACGCTAGCAAATATCTTGCTAAAACACTCAAAATCTGTGGAAATCTTGTGCCGCGAAGACCCTTTGATAAAGCACGGAAACAACAAATTTAGCACATGCATTTGGTTCTCCCATAAAGTGCCCTGCACGGGAAAGGGAAATGACTCCTGAGATTTTGGGGGGCGGCGGGGTCGTTCCATTGGTTAACCCCCCGGGAAAAAAAAGCACTCGGCCGAGCAGTCCTTTGGGCCGGAGGGGGTTTTGGGAGGCGGGGGTGCCTTTATTTCGCCTCTCAACACCGGCCCGGGATATGCGCGCCACTAAAAATCATGGCGCCACGAGGCATTTTTTAAAAAAAACACCAATCGGTGTACTGAGGTGCATGTCTTTTTGGATAACCTGCATGGTAAAAAGGGGGGGGGGGAGGTTACGGCCATGTAGAAATGCAGCCCCCTTCTCTGCCCCTCTCAAGCTTTGTGTGTTCTGATGGTAGTTGGGTGCCGGGGCGGGAAGGCCAAAGTCATGGAGGGCTTGACTAGCGAAGGTAGGCCATCCTCTTACGGGGGGCTGCAGCCGTGCAGGTTGCGGGCCGCGAAACCCAGCACCTGCAACGCCCCTTATGCGCACGATGTCGGTTGCACGTTCCATCGGAGGTCGCTTGTGATTGAACCCGAGGAGGCGCTGCTTGCGACGTACTCGAGGGGACACCATCGTGTGTACATGAAGTAAAGTGGGGTGCGAGCCGCGAAATGTCCCATCGCACTTGAGGGCTTTGAGCACACCTTTTCGCGAAACCAGATCTGAATGTCGTCTGGGTCTGCTTGGGGGGGCGTCTGCACCTCTTGGGGCCCCCCGATACAGAAAGGGGTGACTCATCAGCGTACTGGAGCATTTGGACCCTTCCCGAGTAGGGAGGTGGGTACGAAGACGTTAAATAGCAGGGGGCCGAGCACACTGCCCTGGAGGGGACCCCCAGGGCACGTCCCGGAAATTTCTGAGGGGCCCCGTTAAACGGACGAACTGGTGGGGCCGACCAGGAAACTCTAAAAACCACCCTGGCAAATTGCCCTTAATGCCCATAAAGCTCGGTTTGGGAAAAAGTAGACGAAAGTTGGACTTTATCAACGTTTTTTAGCCCAACGAAAAAAAACACATGAAGTGGCTCCCTACGTTTGTCCAGTGCCCCCGTCCATGAGTCAATGGCGCCGGCGAGAAGGGGTGCAAGAACGGCGCTGTCGAAACCCGTGCGCCCGCAGGGATGACGTTTTTGGTCTCAAGGAACTCGCTCGTCCGGTCTCCCCAAAAAACGTTCCATCGTTTTTTCCCGACCTGGGGGTGCTGATGGCCTGTAGTTTTTGTCTCCTTGTCCCCGTCTTTGTAGATCGTCCCCGGAGCCTTTTTCCCTTTCTTTTTGGAATACCCTTTAAAGCGCCATTTTGAAAAGGGTGGGCAAGTGAGTCGCTGAGAGCGTTCGGGGAGTTTTTAAGTAGATTGCAGGCACGCCGTCCGGGCCCGCTGCTGTATTCGTTTAGTCCCCCGTAGAAGCTTTTTTTATGTCACCGGAAAGAAAGTCCTCGCTCATGGGGGGTTTTTCTGAAAAGTGGGTGGCGGGGCGCGTTTCCCTGGGGACGGGGAAAATTTTTACCCGCCCGCGAGAAATTCCCCTGGAAGCCTCACTAAAACGGGCCCCCTCTTTGGGGTCTGACACGGTTTTCCCCCTACCTTGAAACTCGCAGCATCGTTCGGATAGTTGCCTTGAATTAATGTAGGCCGAAGAACTTTCTGCTGTTGCACCTCCCCCAGTCCCCCACACCCCTTTTTCCTTGGCCGTCCAAGAGCCCCGTCGATCTTCGGGCAGCAAGTAGGCCTCTCTTGCGTCTCTCATTTGGTTTTCCCCCGCCACGGGAAAACAGTCTGTCCCGGCGTCCGATCATCTTTTTAATGCTCTTGCTTACCCAAGGGTGGGTCGACGCTTTTCCCCCCTACTCCCCTCTTTGGAACGTCTCATCTGCGCACTAAAAGACGATACGCTTCCTTTTTTCCCAGGCTTCATTGACTTTCCAGTGCGCACCCCCGCAGCGTTTAGAAACATTTCTTTCAGGGCCTCCAGTTTGTTTTTAGTGAAATCAAAAAACATTCGGCTGCACTCACAGGACGGATGCAGTCAATGAGAGTGGGGCCGGGCGCGTCATGGTCACTCACGCCGGGCACCACCTCCCCGTTGACACGATGCGGGCGCATGCGAGCAGGGGGGTCGATAGTCTTCTCACTCGAGTTGGTGATTGGGTTTTGGCCAGTGCCCCAGTTGAGAAAAAGCCATTTTCAGCGAAAGCGATATAAAATCTTTGGGGGTTCTGTCGCCCCTTCGGTGGGTCCGAACGCCAGCATATGTTGAGATTAAAATCGCCAAGCAGGGGCACCCATCGAAATTTGGGCTGCACAGCAGAAACAAAGTCCAGGGAGTGCGAAAGTGGGCTTTTTGGGGCTGCATCTGAACATGGCGGAGGTAGCTGACCCCACGAGAAGTCGCAGGTTCCCGACTTTGTTTCCGCCCCAAAAATTTCAGCCGGCTTTTGAGGGGACCAGGCGCTTTTGGGGCAGGGCGGTCGAATCCTAGAAGGAGCCGCCACCGCGGCCGGCCTGTCTGTCCCTTTCCCCAGGGCGACTATCTCTTGGAAGGGAAATCGTGGTTTTTTTAGTCCGGGGTCAAAAAGTTCATTACCGCACAAATATCAGCCGGTGGGGCAGCAGAAAAGCATCGATGTCTGCAGCTCGTTTTCGGGTTCTTTAAAGAACGGGCATTAAAAAAATTAGCGTGACGCATTTTTGTTTTCTGAGCGTCTCCGCGGTGGTTTTTGAGGGGGCTTTTGTTTCCCTTCCCGGAAAGGGTCCAGAAAAAAGTCTTAGCTCAAAGAGGCTGCCGTCCACATTTGAAAATTTTTATTTTTGCGGAAAACATTTACCTCTTTATCACTCCAACTGTTATTCTTCATGAGGCAGGCTTTGGGAGAGCCCACCGCACCCCGCCAGATTATCTTAACACCATTTTTCCCGCCAACTTTGTACACAACAAGCGTTTTTGCAAATGGCGGGGCTCCCCGGGCTTAAAAAGAAGAAGAATGAAACAACCAAAAATGAATTTTCTCCCTGTTTGAGCCTTTTCCGAGTTACATACTTTTCTTCTTTTAAAACCACGAAAAAGGTCGAAAAGTCAACATACTACAGTTTGAAGGGAGTGGCTTTTTAAAGGTGCCTTCACTTTTTTTACGCTGATGTTTATTATATTATACAACTTAAATAATTTTAAAACAAAACAAAACTCTGTTGTACAGAAACAATTTCCATGGAGACACAGGATAACAATAACATTAATAGATTAACAAAATGGTAAAAACAGATTTAAATGCAGATACATGAAATAAGTAATAAATAATTTACATGTTTAGATCATCACGGTGATTCCTAAGAATAGAAATGGAACCTTTTAATCCTACCATCAAAACAATGTACGAGTGTAACAACAGTTTTAAATCTAATTTTATATTTGAAGTTCATCTTTACACAAATTAAACATGAACTTTTTTCTATTCCATGTAAAATAAAATTTAATTTCTCGATTTAATTATTCGGTTAAAGATCTTTATTTATGCACTAACAATCGAGAAGCTTTTAAGTAAATGGTCACGGTAACTTAATTTTAATTTTTTAAATTAAAATCAGTAGCTTATGGGAAAAGCATCCGACCGGCAATCGGGAGACCCAGGCTTTAACTTTATATACGGCTAGAATATAGAATAGAGGCCAGAGATAGATTTTTAAATTCTTGGATTGATATCCATTTAATACCTAGTAAGGTAAAATTTGGTTTATTTATCTGAGTTTTTTTTTAAGACTTTCGGAAAATAATGACAAAGAACTTGTAATGTGGATTAGCCGAGGTCGCTTAGCTGGTTCCCACTCGAACACCAAAGTAAAGCAACATCGGGGGTGGTCAGGAATGATGGGTGACCGCTCTGCCGGAAATTCACGTATACCGTGGTTGACAGATTTAGGGGTTTGAAGAGCTAGTGTAACGGCTTCGTTCTCCTCGACGTCTCCGGCTCTGAGTTAGTGGGAAATATATGATGTCAAGGTTTCCCGCCTTTCGGGTGGGGCGTTAAGCCGTTGGTCCCCTTTATATTTTGAAAATAAAAAAAAAATAAATAAAATTTTATTTAGATCTACCCACCCCCGTTATTAACTGATTTTCAGTGGCGGACAGTACATCAAAACGACCAAACCAAACCCCTAGGGGCCCCACGCAATCGACGAGCGAACGATAACCAAACCCAAAGATCTATTTGTAATAGGAAATAAGCAACATGGGATGGACAGTGCGAACACACGCGAATCCGCTAGAATCAACAAAGGCCGATTCGAAAAAACTCTAATTTTTTATGTGCTTCTTGCCAGGACGGGTCCAAATCCCGTTTACAAATTCTAAGACATGAATGTGGACTAAAAATCCAAAACAGAATTAAAAAATTCTGACTGTGGCGGGGAAACGAACCCTGGACCCTTTTGCATTGGAAGCAGATACGCAAAAACAAACCAACGAGCCACCGACAACCGCCACCGGGTCAGCACCGTGTCGATCGAGAGAAAACTGTAAGCTCAAAGGCCCTTTGTACAAAGGTTTTGTTTTCACCACAAGTAAAATGTTTTTTATTGGGAATATTATCTACTGTTTGTATTTTTCATTTCTTAAATTAAAATTCAGTTAATTTTAAAACCCTGTTATCGTCGCTTCAACTTGTCTCCTAGCATCATCTTTCCCCCGGGGGTAGCCTAGATCACCAAAAGTAAAATGGGTTTAACAACAACAACATATGTTAAAACCCACTCTTACTAACGGTACGGGTTTATTAAAATTTGGCGATGGTGGTGATCTAGGCTACAGGCCTAGGTGGAAGATGATGCTATAGGAGACAAGTTTGAAGCGACGGTAACTCGGTTTAAATTAACTGAATTTAATAATGAAATGAAAAATACAATACAGTAGATAGATAATTAAACGAGGGAGCGGAGCGACTGAGTGTCTCCATTCAACTCAAACGACTCTCATTCTGTGATTCTGTCTGTCTGTACGTCGAAAATCAGCCGAACCGCTGAACAGATTGCGCTGAAATTTTAAACAGACATCCGGCACGAGTTTACTGAGAACTGTTAACAAAATCAGCTAGATCCATTGCGATTTAATCCCCGATTTTTTAAAATATCGATACCATTGTTTAGTAGCAGCTAGCGGGACGAACTCTACGTGTCTGCCATGGCATAGTGGTAAGCATAGAGCCTACCGCACGGAGGGTTGGGGTTCGATACCCGTTAGTTTTGAACTTTTTTATATTTTTACACCTACATATTATTTTTGAGGGATGTGAAATGGGGAAATAAAATTAGGTGATTTTGTTTTATCTTGGAAATTTGTTAATGTTTCACTCTAATACGTTTTGAACACGATTCGCATTTTGAATGTTCAATTTAAACTAGGAAAACGCCAAAGTCGATGTTAAACGAGTGAGTGAGCCAAGTGTTGAGTACCTGGGAACATCGCCTTTTCTCCCATATACCTAAGGCACGATCTAGCCCAGTATGGGGAATGATACCGGGTACTATACACATGGCTCACTCACTCGTTTAACAACGACTTTGGCGTTTCCCTAGTTAAACGAGGGAGCGGAGCGACCGAGTGTCTCCATTCAACTCAAACGGCCCTCATTCTGTGATTCTGTCTGTCTGTCTGTCTGTCTGTCTGTACGTCGAAAATCAGCCGAACCGCTGAACAGATTGGGCTGAAATTTTAAACATACATCCGGTACGAGTTTACTGAGAACTGCTAACAAAATCAGCTAGATCCATTGCGATTTAATCCTACAATAAATAAAAATGTGATTTTTTTTAAAATATCGATAGCATTTGTTTAGTAGCAGCTAGCGGGACGAGATCTACCTGGCTGACATGGCCCAGTGGTAAGCATTAAGCCTACCGCACGGAGGGTTGGGGTTCGATACCCGTTTACTCGAACTTTTTTATATTTTTACACCCACATATTATTTTTGAGGGGTGTTAAATGGGAAATAAAACTTAGATGAATTTGTGTTATCTTGGAAATTTGTTAATGTTTGACGCTAATACGTTTTGAACATGATTCGCATTTTAAATGTTCAATTTAAATAACTAGGGAAACGCCAAAGTGGTTGTTAAACGTGTGAGTGAGCCATGTGTTGAGTACCCGGTTTCATTCTCCATACTGGGCTTGATCCAGCCTTAGGTATATGGGAGTAAAGGGGATGTTCCCGGGTACTCAACACTTGGCTCTCTTCTCACTCGTTTAACAACGACTTTGGCGTTTCCCTAGTATTACCAATATAAACAGTTTCCTTGTGGTGGTAAAGAAAAAAAGAAGTGGGCTTCGTGTCGGTACCGGGTTTCCCCTCCTCCTGTCTCTTTAAATTTGCACTAGTGGATTACATTATCCGTTGCAAATAGAGACAAAATAAATAAACAAATAAATTAATTAATAAAAAAATAAAAAAATAAAAAAATAAATAGAAAAATTAATTAATTATTTAATTAAATAAATAAATAAATAAATAAATAAATAGACAACATTTGAACAAAAATATAAGGTTTGATTAGTGCTCTTTAGCTTTTGTACGATGCATTAATGGCGGATAACCAGTTTGTTCTGGTTTTAATAAAACGACGTTTGTTGCCCATTAAAAACATTAAGTTTAATACATGCAAATTTGCAAATGCAAATGCAAATGCAAATGCAAATGTATTAATGCAAATGTAAGCATGGTAAACCCTAAATTTAGGCCACCTCCCATTAAATTACCTAATCAATTACCTTGTAATCGGTAAAACTTGAAATGTTCTGTTATTTATTTAATTTATTCACATAACATATGTCCTAGTCAGTCATTAAACTGATTTACACAGGAGGACAATTAATTAAACAAAGTATGTTTTTGACATTTAAACATGTTCGGGCTTAGGATCGATCCTTGTGGAACACCCGACGTAAAATGATAACACGGATCCAGAGACAACTGGTGTAAGTGTTCTTGCATACGTTTATGTCAAAAGATATAGACTACGTGCATAAAACGAAACGACTGCTACAAAACGTTGCATATTTACGAGTAAGGTTGTAAAATAAACCTTTAAAGTCTGTGTAAACTGAGTCAATTGGTTTGTTAATGTTAAGTATACTGCTTTGTACAATTAACAAGCTACATCGTTTCTGTTAAACGTAGTCATGTATTATAAACCATTTAAACATTGCTTATTTATTTAAGAGGATGGGATACTCGTGAAATTAAAACCACGTGAAATCACAGTTTTTTCGTGATATCTCGAGAACGATGCAAAATATCTAAAAACTGATTGCAGACAGCCCTGTGGTTTTGGGAGAACTATAGCCTGTACGAAAACATATTGTAATGTGATGGTTATTTAGTTTTTTATTTGATATATTTAGTTTATTAAATGCATATCTTATACAAACCGCACCAATTATTATATTTGAATATTTTTTCTTGCATTATATTGCTCTAATAAAACCACAGGGCTGTCTGCAATCAGTTTTTAGATATTTTGTATCGTTCTCGAGATATCACGAAAAAACTGTAATTTCGCGTGATTTTAATTTCGCTACTATCCCTCCCTCTTAAGTCGTCAGATTTCCTCTCGTCAAACGTATTATATCTGTGCAACCAATTTGTAAGTAAACAGATGATAAAACTTATATAACATTACTTTAACTATTACATCAATTATTAAATCAAACCAACAAAATAGTAAATACATTCTAACGGCTTAAGAGAGAGAGTGAAAAAAATATTAGTTTCATATTGTTAACTTAGAATATTGTCGTATTTTCCACTTATCATTGGAACTTCGTACCGTATCATTGCCATCATTAACATTATATATTTCGATACTTCCAAACTCTATTAAAAGTAGTTTGATGGTAGCGTAAAAAAACTGCTTTATCCTAGAATACAATAGAAACAAATGCTGGTGTTTCGTACAATTACATGATATAAAATTTATTTGCATTACTGTGTTTCCAGAAAATTTAAAATAACCTTTGCGTACAATATGTTTTCCGAAATAATTTTGACTATTAGCAATAAATTTGTGTAATATATTAAAACAAATTTAGACTTACAGTTATACATTTAAATTTTTCAGTGCGTATATTACTTAAAAACTGATTGTTTGTAATAAGATTACCTTTATTTGATCATATGTTTTTCTGACATGACAAAGTTTAATCATACCAGATTCCCATGTTAATCGGCTTCTGGAAACACCATCTCACTAATGCTTTGGAAGTTTCCAGTTTACCATAACATATTCAGTTTAACTTCCGTAATTCGTTTCCATCAGGACTCAAACTATTTAATTTACTGCATTAATTTCCAACTCAAACATCAATTTAATTTAGACTGTTGGCTTTAGCTCATCAGAAGGTATTACAGATCAAATTGTCACATGAGTTTGTTCGCCGCGAACCCGACGAATCTTGACTTATTCTAAGCTTCGGTGATGGCGCGCGTTGCTTCTTCTGGCGCGTACATTGTGAACTGTTAGTGAAGTGATTACGTTCTGAAATTACTGCACAATTAAGATAATTTCCGAGGAAAACCATCTAAGTTTGGAATAGATTACAATTTATATTTCCCAGCTGCTACTTGCTGTCTATATATAATGCATTCGTTTTCGCCAAAGATCACATTGGCAAGCAGTGTACAATGCGCTTTGCGAAATGTATAATATTTGCATATTTACCATCCATTTGGGTCTTAACCTTGTTAAGTATTTTATATATAAACAGTACGTTTCGCCAATCGCAAAAATTGTGTATGGAAGTTCGACCGGATTTAATTTTGCCTAGCTCTGCGAGGATGAAGTCACGAAAAAAAAGTGATTAGATGTAATTGTTAAAATATACCCCTCGCTTCATAAATTGATCATCTGTTCAAAGTACTCACCGCGAATTCATTGTCTCTTACAATCGTGTACACCGTAATATTTAGTTATTGAGCGAGCGTAGCGAGCGTCTCCACTTGACTCTTATGGCTCGAATGTCTTTTTTTTTTTTTTTTTTGTTTGTTTTTTCTGTTACTGCTTCGATACAGGTCGCACCGTTTCTCTGATCGACCTGAAATTTTTTACACATGTACATACCACCTAGGCGGGTTGCTGTATAGTTTTTGAACAAAATCCGATCGTTAGTTATAAAAAAATAACAAATAAAATAAAAAAAATAAAAAATATTTCGATCGTTATGAAATTTTGCAGGGTCAATAAGTACAGCATTCTCTCCTATTTTACAAATTTTCAGCTAAATCGGTCAAGACCTTAAGCAGTGTAGATAGTAATTGGATGAGCGAAGCGAAGATTCCATTTCACTACACTGGAGAAAAAAATCCGGAATGTTTTTTTTTTTTTTTTTTTTTTGTATTTTTTTCTTTTTTTTTTTGTATTTTTGTGTGTCTGTTAACACGATTCCGGCTAAACCGATACTCCGATT
Organism: Sweltsa coloradensis; assembly: GCA_024449915.1. Lineage (NCBI taxonomy): Eukaryota > Metazoa > Arthropoda > Insecta > Plecoptera > Chloroperlidae > Sweltsa > Sweltsa coloradensis. The sequence continues at coordinate 111,910 of JAMZAV010002417.1, read as the reverse complement.
GCGATGAAATTTTATGAGGTTTCGAAATCTGAATTAAATGCCACTTTTTTGACGCAATCGGGAAATTTTTTCTTATAAAAAACGCATTTTACGATTTTTTCGATTTTTAAAAATTTCTTCGCTTAAACCTAACTTATTGATTGTAATGATTTTAAAACCTTAATTTTATGAATTAAGATATTCGTGTGAAATTTAGCGAAATCAAAAAATTATTCTCAAAAATCGAAATTTACGTTTTTTTTTTCTTTTTTAAAACAATTCTTTGACTTATAACACTTCATGTTATCCTATTGTAATTATTTTTTCAAAACTTTAATTATAATTTAGTACTCGTAATTTGAGCGCAATCGATAATTATTCTTATGAAATTGCAATTTTAGATTTTTAATTTTTTTAAAATTACGATGAATTAAAATTAAATTAAATATTTTATTAATTTTATTTAATTAAAAAAACAATCTTGACTATAATGATTTTTGCAAGAAAACAGAAAATACGTAACACATGAAGTAATCGAAATTTATTTTCAACAAACGGCGGGATTACGGTTTACTATTTACATTTTACAATATTAATTTTATGAACGAAAATTAATTTCTCGCAACTACAATAAACAAAATTCAAACATACGAGAAAGCAAGTTTTTTGGTTATCAAGAGTAAATAGTTTTCCAGAATGAGTTAAAGTCCTCTAGAGTCGGAATTTTACCATTAATGCCTTTTTAAATTTTAGCTAAATCGTAATTGAGCGAGATTAAGAGTCTTACATTACTTATCTAATGTTTTTTTTTTTTATATTATATCTCAGTTACTCTTATAAGGTCCGACCGTTCTCTGATACTGAAATTTTACAACGATGTAAAACTAGGCTGGGTTGCATTAATTGTTGGCAAAATCGTTCAAAATTAAAAGTTATAAAGTTAATCAAAGTTTTTTTTTAACTAAACGAGCGACAAAATCTGAGTGGTAAAATATTTAAATCGTGATCAGTAATGTCTTTTGATTTTGATTATCATTTGTAATTTTACATTTAAGCAAAGTCCCGTTACCATGGCAACGAAAACAAGTTTTTTGTCATATAGGGTCAAACGAGGCTTGATAGTTGAAATTTTGACTCCAGCAATTCGTTCACGTTGAATGCATAGTTTTGTGAAAATCTTAAAATATGAAGTTACAATGAATACTAAATTTTTTTTTTAAAAACGGACGGCGACAAAACCGAGGTAGCTAAATATTTTAATACTTCGACGATATATGTTAATTTTATTTGATCAATAAGAGTGATAGCAATTACATTTAAATAAATAACGTTACCTTTTGAATGTTGCACAATAATTTGTCACTATTGTATGCACTAGTAGAAATCAAGAGTAAATAGTTCCAAAGAATGATCAAGGTCCTCTAGAGGGGATTTTTACCATTCGGTCATATAAAAAGTTGAAACAAATTTCACAATCCCGGTCAACCTGTGCAATTTATGGTTTGTAACATTATGGGAATGTCGATGGTGTTGCCACTAACGGTTTCAAATAACATTTAGGGGGTTTAAATCTAGTACATAAAATATTGGTATGTAGCATAGGAAGTCGTACAACTTGGTGTGTTGCAACATAAGGCTACGCTAAATAGCGAATTAATTCTAGAAAACTGAGCATTCTATACGGAAAGTTGAATATATTAATGCCTACGTTCCATATTATATTTCTAAGCTGTGTTTTGTATTTTCTTTGATTAGGTGTTTTTATTTATGTATAATGCATTCACAGGCGATATATATGACCAAAATTGTTCGACAAATGTACATACCACCTAGGCGGGTTGCTGTATAGTTTTTAAACAAAATCCGAACGTTGGTTATAAAAAAAAAATTAAAATGTTCCGATCGTTATGAAATTTTGCAGAATCAATAAGTACAAAATTCTCTCCTATTTTACAAATTTTCAGCTAAAACGGTCAAGAACTTAAAGACTTTTTGGTATGTAACATTATGGGAATGTCGTACTCGGGTCTTGTTGCACGTGCCGGTGCTCGCTCAACAACGCGACGGGACTTTAGCATTTTCCTAGTTACAATTAATTTCACATTTAGCATTAATTCACATTGCGTGGGATATAGCACATCGGAAGCTATAGAGAATATAGTTTATATCCAGGTCAAAGTATGAACGGAGTTATTCGGTATGGAATAGTTTCATCCCCTCTTACAGAACCCCCGTTACCCCTCTCTCGCTTCACGTACATTTAATATAGTGTCTCTCGAGTTGGTTATAATTCCCTACAGACCTAGATTAACAGAGCTGGCATCTGTTGCAATCTAGTTTTTAGAGCTTGAGGGTAGGGTGTTCTTAACTTCTCTGGCTATAGCTATAGAGGTCGTGCCCTATTTATATTTAGAGGTGGGTTTATTTGAACGTAAGTCACAAGTCTTTGGGATAGTCGGAGATGACTGAGAAAGCCGTGAAATAGTCATCTTAGACGAACAAAACAAAACCACAGGAATTGAGTGTGAAACTTTGGCAATCAGGGTTTAAGTTAAATAATGATCGTCATAGCATTATTTCCAACATTATATGGTATTTCTTATTATCCTTCAAGAAGTGTTCTACCTCAAATATCCACTCACTGATCAAGCGTATTATGTATAGCCAATGTATGTATTGGCTGTGTATTGGCAACATTTACACATTTGACACATACAGAAAATGCAAGTAATTACTATTTAATTTGATATGATGCAAATTCGAGGAGGCAGTTCTCACTTGCTCTTCTAACAAAAGTTATTGCTTCGGTTGACTATTGTCGCTGTAACCGCGCTGTCACTTTTAGTAAGACCCCAGGCTGGAGTCTTATCTACTAAACCAAACGATTATTATTGTCGATCGAAAGAGGCATTTTATAGCAAATAGAATGTCATGCTCAGCGTTATAGTCTTAACATTGTTGCGTGCCAGTGAAGTAAATGTTAGCCCTGTGGTTCTATTTAACTAGGAAACTTCGCAAACGCTTTTTCGGGCGCGTTGTTGGATGAGTGTAATTTTTTTAAACAAAAAAGCGTAAAATTGCGATTTTCTTGAGAAATTATTTTTTGATTGCGCTCAAATTTCACACTAATATATTAATTCATAAAATAAAGGTTCTGTGAAACAATCATTTGAATCAGATAAAGCATATAGGTGTTACAAGTCGAAGAAATGTTTGAGAATCGAAAAAATCGTAAAATTGCGATTTTTATAAGAAATAATTTTTTGATTGCGCTCAAAAACGTGGCAGATCTAGATTCAGAGATTTCGAAGGCCTCCTGAAAATTTAATTGCAATCGGAGTATCGGTTTAGCCGGAACAAACACACAAAAATACAAACAGAAAGAAAGAAAAAAGAAAAACATTGTGGATTTTTTTCTTTAGTGTAGTGAAATGGAATCTTCGCTACGCTCCTCCAATTAATTGTCGCTGTCGATCGACTTTTGTCGCAAGACCCCCGGGAAATACAGCACTTCACTCAATATCTAGGGCGACGGTCGTCGCCCGGCAGACAAGCGCATGCGACTTCTTAGGCGACACGAACTCCAGCCCTGTATACAGCTACCAGAGTTGGGGGGTTTTCAGCTATCTGCACACGCCGCCCCGAAAAAGTTACAATCTTGAAACTCGGTATCCTGGTATGTGTTCCATGACATACCAAAAAAAAATCAACCCGATCCGACAACTCATTCTGTGTTAAAAAAGGCTCTCAACATCGTCAAATTCCTTTCGGCTGGCTGGTGGCTGGCTGGTGGCTGGTGGCTTGTGGCTGGGTGGGTGGGTCGGAGGGTGGCTGGCTGGCTAGAAGTTCTCTGCGGAGATTAATTTAGCCTACAGAGAAAACGGTAAATCTTAGAACTATGAAAATTGGACCACACCTAGATGTACTTTAGACGCAGTGACTTTTGCTTTCAAAACCAAAATCGGATAACAGGGACCGGAGAAAATCAAAATTTGGATGATAATCAAAACGCGTAATTACCAAGGCGTGGTAATTTGTACAAACTTGAAATTAAACATGCTATTAACCATTATAAATATATTGCGTCCAAAACACAAAGCACTAAATTTGGGGATGACCATGGGCCCAAAAATGACAAAAAACATATCTGAACATTAAGAAATGAATCATTCAAAGAAAACGCTACAACTGAGATGTTTCAAACGTGGAATACATTTTGATATCTCTCATTATTTATCACTTTTGAATAATGGAAAGCAAAATTGGGTAACGGGTACCGGAGAAATTCAAAATTATCAAAAGTAGGTAATTCCGTACTCTTATGAATAATACGCTTTACTGAGAAAACGGTTCATCTTAGAACTTTGAAACTTGGGTCACGCTCAGATGTACCTCATATAACTAAAACCGGGCAATTGGGACCGGGGAAAATCAAAATTTAAATCAAAGCGCGTAATTACTCAGGCGTAGCAATTTGTTCAAGCTTGAAATTAAACATGCTCTTAACCATTATAAATATCTAGTGCTTATGCTAGTGCGTTGGTCTTGTTGTTAGCGTATCTGCTTCCAATGCAGAAGGGCCAGGGTTCGATTCCCGCTAAAGTCAGAAGTTTTTTAACTTCTGATTTGGACTTAAGTCTATTAGTTCTTGTCTTAGGAGTTTGTAAACGGTGACTTTGGAGCCGTCCTAGCAACGAAGCACATAATAAATTTCCGAGTTGTTCTGAATCGGCCTTGTTGATTCTGGCGTTGATCCGCGGGTGTTCGCACTGTCCATACCACTGATTGGTATATTTCATTTTAAAAATATCGATCTTTGGTTGGTTATCGCTCACTCGTCGATTGCTTCGGGGCCTGCAGGGTTGGCTTGGTCGCTTTGATTTAACGTCCCCCACTAAAAATCAGTTATATAACTGAGTGGGTAGACTCTAAATAATTTTTTTTTTATTTTTTTTATTTAAGGGGTATCTTTGGGGGGACCGTGGGCCCAAAAAATGTAAAAAAACAACTTTGAACTTAACAAATTTAATCATTCAAAGTCCATCATTCACACCTTGATAGCGAACGAACAACAAAAAGATGTAATATCCAACCAAATACAAAAATTTGTAAAAAAAAAAAACGGCAGCCAAGCTCTCCTTCAAAAGTCTTCGGCTGTGAATGCTGTGAGATATAGAAGTTGAGCCAAGGTTTTTATTCTTTCTCCCTAGTTTCGCTTTGAAAATAAGTAAGATTATTTCGCCTGTTGACGAGCGCCAAGCCAACGATTTTTGTGGTAAAAAAGTACAATTTTTAATCTCGAAATCATAAAAAAAATGGCTTGGCCATTGAATTTGGTTCATGGCCAAGATTTTTTTTTTATGATTTCGAGTTTAAAAATTTTACTTTTTTACCACAAAAACCGTTGGCTTGGCGCTCGTCAACAGGCGAAATGATCTTACTTATTTTCAAAGCGAAACTAGGGAGAAAGAATAAAAAGCTTGGCTCAACTTCATCACACATCTCACAGCATTCACAGCCGAAGACTTTTGAAGGAGCTTTTTTTTTTACAAATTTTTGTATTTGGTTGGATATATATATATCACTACACTTTGTTCCAACATCGTTTAGTTGGGTAAAGGGGTGTTTCCACCTAAATCTTGGGCATCACCGAATCAGCACCGGCCTGCCAAGCTCGGCACCTCATCTTCTTCCTCATTTTCTTGTCGTAACACCAACTCTCTCCACTTTTTCCTGTCCTCCCACCATCTTTCTCTCTCTTCAACCACTTCCCACTCCTCTCCTCTCTCCTTCACATCTGCCTGTACTTGATCTTGCCACCTATCTCAAGGTCTTCCGACTTTTCTTATATCATTTTTTAGTTCAAATGCTTGTCTTGGGATTCTATTCTTCTCCATTCTTCTCATATGTCCATACCATCGTAGTCGCTCCTTTCCTATCTTGAACTTTAGGCTCTCTACTCCTACTTTCTTCCTTATCATACTACTTTACTCAATAATAATCTAAATTAAAGATTCACATTGGAAACGTTTCGTCTAATGGTATGTATTTATGGTGGTTTAGATATTGGTTTGTAATAATAATATGTTGAAACGTGGGCATTACTGCCTTTTAATGGTCAAATAGGTCAAGCCTCTCCAATCCTCATTCCCAAAATTCATTTTAAACCCTACTTCTTTTTCTTTCATCTTCAAAAATAATTTACCATCTAAGCTCCCATACCATCAGCCACTTCATTCATATACCTAGGAAAACACCAAAGTCGTTGTTAGACGAGTGAGCGAGTCATGTGTTGAGCACCCGGGAACATTTTTAAATTGATATATTATAAGGTATAAATTATAGGGTTTTGAGATTAGTTTGTAAAAGGCCGCGTCAACTGTAAGGCCATACAGCGCCGTAGCTAGGAAGGAAAGACCCATACTGGATCCAGCCATGAAACGGAAACTATACAGAAAATGTTGTACATCCTTGGTATTTATTGTGTGGATCTTGGAATATGGAGTAATAAAACGAGGACTGGTGCGGAAGTAGGCCTACAGTAGTAGTCCTAAATAGGCCTACATAAGGGAGCAAAGTTCGTGCAAAATTATTTCGCCAAGCTATTTGCATAATTTTACAAATAATTTTTGGCATGATTGCTCTACTATCAACGACTTTGGAGTTTTATTAGTTTAATTTCTTTGTCATGATATTTTCTTTGACTTCAACCACAACACCGTATTCACTTCTTATGTTATTTTGGACATGTCCATGGATATGATAGATAGATAGATATATATTTTTTTCACTTAGACTAGTACAGTGTTACAATTTATAACTCTTTGCCAGAGAAAGTGAATAGTCTATAATTAATAATTTAATAATAAAAGGGGATAGTAATTATAATGATATACCCAGTGTTAGAAGAAAGAATAGTTGAATATAAAAGCAAAAATAATAATTGATATGGAATTGATATTGATATGTATGATGTTTGATAATATTGATATATATATATATGATGATTCATTAATTGATTAAAAATGATAAACACAGTGTTTATGTTAAAGTAGAGTAGATGCAAAACAATAGCATGCGCTACTATAGATTAAGAACTCATATATAATAAAGAAAAGTTGGATATAAAGCAATTTTTGATGTGATATTGTGATAATAATTGCTGATGGCACAGAAAACAGCAATGATGTACAGGAGAATGTGTCTAGTATATAATAAAATATGATTGATTGATTGATTAGTGTTTATGGTAAAGTAGAGTAGATGAAAAATATGCCCTACTAGTTTAAGAATTCATATAGAATAAAGAAAAATTGGATATAAAGCAATAATTTGATATGATATTGTGATAAGAATTACTAAATGGCACAGAAAACAGCAATGATGTACAGTAGAATGTGTCTATAATATATGATTTATTATATATATATTATATATATATATATATATATAAAATTTTATAATATATATATATATATGCAGACATTGTATTTTTGGGTAGTCCGTGTGGGTTTTTATTATTAGTTCCAACGTTTCGGGCAGTTCTCCCTGCCCATCTTCAAGGAAATTTAAAACATAAAACAATATCAAAACAAACAAAACCTTACTTCTTAAAAAACACTGCAACTGGCATATTACTCTTTAATATTATATATATATGTATATATATATGTGTTGTTTTGATGATTGATTGATTAGTGTTTATGTTAAAGTAAAGTAGATGCAAAATAATAGAATCCCCCTACTAGTTTAAGAATTCATATAGAATAAAGAAAAGTTGGATAAAAAGCAATATTGATGTGATATTGTGATTGAAATTGCTGATGGCACAGAAAACAGCAATTGGAGGAGTACAGCAAAAGGGTGTCTTATATACCTGCACAATCCAAGGAAGCGGTAAGCAATATTATATATAGAAGTTTGTTACATCATTTCGGCTAAGGGAACATTTGAAAATTTTAAATTACATTGCTTGTTTGTGGTTATACTCTAGATAATTTTTAAATATTATAATGAAAAAATGAATTAACTGCAAATATTTACATGGAGAGGTAGTCATTGATGGAGTAAAAGCTGTTTGCGTAAGATATGATTTCAACTTATGTTTAAAAAGGGAAAAACAGGGTGGGAGAGGTTTTGTGTGGTCAGGGAGCTTATTGTAGAGGGTGGAAGATAGATATTCAGGGCCTTGTGCAAAGAGGCCAGATTGTGGGAGGGCCCCCGTATATGTGAAGGTTGGCTCTAGTGTTATGGGGGTGCACAGAAGCATTTAGATGGAAGAGGTTACGGTTGGTGTGAACGAATAATGTGGCTGATTGGATAAGGGTACATGCCCAGAGTAAGAATACCCAAGTTCCTTGAAAAGTTCTCTACATGAGTGTCTTCTGGAGACACCAGCTATGATACGAACCGCTTTTCTTTTGGAGAATGAATATTCTGTTCGCTTGGGGGAAGCTCCCCAAAATAGCAGGCCATATGATAAGTGAGAGTGAATGTGTGCAAAATAAACTAGCAATAGGATGTGGGGGGTGAAAATATTTGTTGAGCTTTCTGATTGAGTAGCAGCCAGATAATATTTTGCTGGCAACGTGGTTTACATGGATGGACCAGTCTAGATTATCAGTTAGTGCAAGGCCTAGGACTTTGACTGTGTGAGCGCGGGGGGTAGTATCAGAAATCAAGACGAACAAGGGGACTGGCAGTAGGGATCTTATAAGGGGTGTGAAAGTATAGATAAACAGTTTTTGAGCGTGAGATGGTGATTTTTTTGCCGAGGCGTATGATGACATTAACGTAACTTGATTGTTTATTAAGGGGGAAGGTCCTGAATGGGTTGGAGTTTGGGTAGTGTCAGCAGTTGGTGGGGGTCATCAGCATATTGGGTGAGAGTGCCCCTCTTTTAAGTAGCCGGACTGGTCGTTGACATAAAGGATATAGGCTAATGGCCCCCCAAAATTGACCCCTGGGAACCCCGCAGACTATTGGCAGAGGTTTAGTCATTTGCTGCATTTTAGCTGCAGTCACTTTGGGTTTTGTGTATATTTCGCCGTTATTACTTTAAACATAATATGATGTGCTTTTAAATTTTGATGTTTTAAATTCAAATCTCATTGTCTTTAGGAAGATGAGCTCAGATGCTAACATCGAAAGCCTCCCTCCAGAGGTTCTCCTACACGTGTTTTCCTTCCTCAGCCCTGCCTATCTGTGCGAGACAGTCTCACAGGTATGTACTTATTGGGAGGAGCTTTGTGGAGATCCGTTACTCTACAGAGAGCTAAAGTTCAGACAAGGCGAGGTAAGCGAGCAGACTGTCGTTAAGATACTCAAGGTCGCGCCATTTCTCAATTCACTCACACTGGTCGACTGGATTGGCGTGGAGACAATCTTAGAAGTGGTTTCCCAACACAACCAAAAGATTCGTGCTTTAGTCTTGGAGAAAGGAGATAATTGTGTCATAATCGGTTTAGAGGTAATGATGAAAATATTACAAAACTGTACTGAGATCGAAACATTGATACTTCGAAAATATGTCGTAGGCCTACTTGGCAACGATTTTTACAATAACATTTGCATTCAACTGCCTCACCTAAAAACTCTGCATGCTACTCCCAATGGAGCGACCTTTTCGGAGTTATTGGTGCACCTTGCTAGCAGTAACCTCGAACTTGAGGACCTAACGATATATTGCAGTGGGGAATACTTTAACTACACTAATACCACAGCTTTGTGCAACCGGTTCTGTAAAACCCTGCGCTCGTTAAGACTAGGTTTTGGCGCCTATGTTGGGTCACCAGAAGCTTTCTCCGCGCTGCAGAAGTTTGACCGTCTGGAAACGTTGAGCGTCGAATACCTTGTTGATAGCGACAACATTCTTGCTATCGGATCGATACCCACTTTGCGTCATCTGATTCTCGGGTTTTGGTTTGTTCCTGAGACGATCCTGATACGGCTTTTTTCATCTGAGGGCTTGAAGAACCTTGTGTCGCTTGAACTGAATTACTCCATCTTCACAGACAGTGACGCAGCGGCTATCGGCGACCACCTTAAGAACCTGGAGTCACTTACTCTACATGACGTAAGAGACACGGGCGTGGGGAACTTGTTTACCTCGTGGGGGATGAAAAGCATTTTTAAAGGATGCTCGAAGATACGTCATTTGAGGCTTTCAGCGTTTGCAATTAAGACCATTGAAGAGACCCTTCATCTCATACCACAGTACCTGCCTGGTCTGAGGCGCTTGTGTATCTGTCCCATTTTCTTTAAAGCCGTCTCACAATTTAAGACTCAAATGCCGGAGCTGCAGATAGAAGAATTATGTCTATCCTCAGACTAGGTGCTCATGGTAGGGGCGAAGATTCCTGCTCAGTTGTGAATGAACAAATGGTGACACGGATAGTCTTCTATGAAGCAAGTTTCATGTTATGGTACCGGTACCTATGTGTGTTTAATTCCCAAAGAAGTAAGCCTCCTTTTCATCGTTCAAAAGCCCACACTACTTTTACAGAATCATTGTTTAATATGTGTTTGTATTTTAAAAATATAAATTATTGAGTCTCCAATAATAAAATGTTACGAATCTACACAGAAAATGATGATACATCCTTGGTAAAATTTCATTTATATGTCGTAAATTATGGCTTAGGGAGTACATGGATCTTACCCCGCATGCAGCGTCAGTGGTGGTGTTTCAAGCATAACGCGCGGTTCTGGAGGTCCCGGATTTGAATCCTGCAATCGGCAATGGTACCGCATAATGGCCTTACGGTTAACGTGCCTCTTAAACCAACTAAACTCAAACCCGTATTATTTAAACTTTATGTCAATCAACTCAACTGCAATTGTTCCCGTGTAGGCCTACTCAATAGACATTGGCGTTTTCCTACTTAAAATAATATTCTTTATAACGGCAAGTAACTTTACTGTACCAGCCCTACCCTACTAAATTTTATAATTAAAGTAAAAAAATACTTTTAGGTAATAGCTCTTTTAGGCTTATAGTTTTTTAGGCTTAAAAAGCCCATACAAATTACAGGAGAGTTGTAGGGTAAGAATCGTTTTGTACGACCTTTGATATTTAGGCCTCCGCATGTGTAGGCCAATTAGTGATTCTCATTAACAAGATGAAGATTGGATTTCAACGAATGTGGCATAGATTCAAAGTTGTTAGTTATTTGGGGAAAAAACTATGGTTTTCCGTGACAGATCAGCAAGAAATGTATAAATATTCATGGAAAATAGCTAATCCCTTGCGCGTGTTCATATCGCACATTGTCTACATCGGTCTACAGTATCGATGAGGTAGTTTGTAGTAGCCACTACACTGTGTGAATCAAGTGCATGTAGTAGTGTTTGTACGTTATGCTTAGAAATATTGGAGAAGTTGACCACAATGCGAGCATCCGCGATATATGAAAGTATTTGGTCTATCTTCATGCATGCGGAAAATCGTAATAGTGCCATTTTCATGAGAAATATCTCTCTTATTGTAACTTAATTATAATAGTAATGATGATATCTAGGCTAAGTTTAGAGATCTTGAAGGTCCTCTGAAAATGTCATTAAAATCGGAGTATCCTTGTGTCCAGTAAAGAGCAAACAAAAGGCAATACACTAGGAAAACGCCAAAGTCGTTGTTAGACGAGTGAGTGAGCCATGTGTTGAGTACCCGGTAACATTCTCTTTCTTCCCCCTACCCTACCTAAGGCCTCCATAGCCTATCATAGGCAAGAGTGACGCATGTCGCATGACCATATAGTTGTTTTTTGTTTTGTTGTTTATTTGGATTAAGGACGTGTCAACCGTTAGGTCATAATGCACTAGAGCCTAGGGGATATAGGGAGGAGGGGCCCATGCTGTCAGAACCAACCACTGGTAAGGGGAGGAAGGGAGGTTCTCACGTCGCGGTCGTCATAGTCTTCGTCATCGTTCGTTATGTCATTGTCATCGTCTTCGGGGAGGTCGTCAAGAGAAGGGGGCAAGATCCCCGACGATGATTCCCAGAGCTCGCCTCTAGTTTCGGGGAGTAATATACAGTTGAAGCGCCCTTATAAAAACTAAACTTGTAAACCCTTTTATTTATTCCAATATAATTATCAAACTTAAATGAAAGTGTTCCCGGGTACTCAACACATGACTCGCTCACTCGTCTAACAACGACTTTGGCGTTTCCCTAGTCTAGTTGGCTAAAGCGCCCTTATACCCGAAATGTGGGAGACCTGTGTTCAATCCCCTGTTCGGGAAAGATTTCGTAATTTCTGGATTGTTTTATAAAAATTATTAAACATGTTTTGAAATTTATATAACGCAGTGTAGTCCATCATCTGTGACAATACTATGGTAAACATAGCCGGTACGAAATACGTGTAAACATTGCAAGGTTTACTCAATCTCCGAGCGAAATTTGGGGGTACCTTGGGCGTGCAAGATTCGATACACCTTGGTCACTGCATGCAATTTTCACAGCTTGACAAAAATTAATAACTAATATTTTTTTTTTCAAAAACAAAACCATTGTCGTTAAAATAAAACCTACACATTTTAAACTTTTTCTTGTAGATTTAAATCGCAACGGATTTAATTGTACATTTTGTTAGCAGTTCTCAGTAAACTCGTACCGGATGTCTGTTTAACATTTCAGCGCAATCTATACGCGTTTCCAAGCAAAGATAGATGGCAGCACTAAAACGCAACATGTCGGACCGATCGGTGATAGAGGCGAGCTGCTTACGGCGGGTGCTGTATATTCAGTTAGGTTCAAACTTGATTTTTCTTACATTTCTGATCATTTGCGAAAACATTGTTGATTATGTCATATCTTCCGCGTATTTTATTAGTAAAATTCGTAAGTTTTGGGGATCGGCTTTATTAAAAACGGGAATTAAATGGCGTTTTAAATTACAACAAATAATAGAGATTATTTGATGATATTATAGCTCGAAAAGATCAAACCACACCGTTGAACTATTAAATACAGAAACAAGTGTATCAAATAATGTTGAATGATGATGATCGATGATATTTTGCCAAGAAAATGTTGCCCACCATTACTTGATATCTAAAAATCAAAAGAGCTTCTAGCAAATTATAGCCCTACACTGTTTTGCACGTTTTCTACATCGTTTTACAATGTAAACGCAATCGTGGTAGGCCTATATATATTTATCTACTACACACGAAGGACTTCTGTTTTTTTTAAATATACATTTTATTAAAAGTAGGCCTATTGAATAGCTGATGGCCTATTTTTATTATTGTTTTGTATGTCAGTAATGGCATGACGCGTCATTCTGCAGACAGCTTTAAAATCTTGTAGGTTATATCAATTCTATTGTAATAATATAAATCGTATTTATTATGATATTATGTATAATATTATGTAATAAATGAACAATGACGGTAAACGGTATATGTAGGCCTACATTAATTATGTAAAGTAGAAAAGGAGTTGGGATTAGTGCATAAGCCCTAATACAATTATTATTATTTTTGTTGGGTATTGTTTTGTTATTATTATGACTATTTATATTAAATTATCATAATAAAACTTAAGAAGTATATCTCAATTAAAAGTGCCATAAGAAGCGAGCGATACTGTATGTGTGTGTTTACTATGAGTTGTGAACATTCTTGACGGTTTGAATTTGATTTAGTATTTATCGTACCCTGTTAGCCTATATTTAGTATATAGCCTATAAATACCAATGATTTATTATGATATTACAATAAGAGAATTGTAATATGGATACAAATGCCATCGTCGGTGTCTCATGGGTGCATGCGCAGGTCTGAATATATATAGTAATATTATTCTGGTGGACATGGTCTCGAATCCCGCATATTGGAGAGCGATTTTATCATTTTGGTGCACCCCCATGCTTTTGATTATCATCAATTAACAACATTTTGGGAGAGCAACGACAATGTACCTGTGATTGTACATATTTATAAGTGACAAACACGGAATGGCATGTGTTCTTCAAGGTAAGCACATAGCGCGCTCCTCCGACCATCACTGATCGGGCAGTTGCATTTTTCGCCACCAGGTAGCAACCCCTTTGCTTGGAAACGCGTATTCTAGGATTCGGCTGATTTTCAATGTACACACAGACCCACAGAATCACGGAAGAGCCGATTTTCTTGATTGGATTCCTCAGTCGATTCGCTCCCTCGTCTAATTATATGTTTTATTAATTTCTAATCAGTATTTATAAGATAGTCGGCGAATAACTACATATTGTTTATATTTGATATAAACTAGCTCGTAGTTTATAAACAACCAACTAGAACTACAATTTAAACAATTCTCGCGTGTATAACTCAATATTTAGATTAATTAAAAATCTGCTACTTTATATGTAAATATTCCATTATCTCGTTCCAAATTGAAATCTACTGACACTCCCTTGGCATTACCTGGAACTCGAGTGTAAATCTCTCACTAGGGCCGCACTACACTCCGACAATTGAATATGTACATATCATTATGAGTGCGACTCGCTTTGCTAGTTATACGTGTGTATTGTGGGTGTGATTATTACGTTACGGTAGCGTTCTCAAGTGCAATTGAGTTCACGAACAGCCTTGAGGGCGCTCTGTTGTATTATACACATTTAGTGTAAGGTGAGTAATATAATGAACCCTTATCTTCAATCTGTTTTTGGTACATATTTAGTTAAATAACTTAAATACACTCACATTATCCCTCCCGCTTACGATCTTCAAACGACCACAATAAACGAAAATTTGCCCCCGCCTTAAGTTTCTACAATTATTGATAATACTTAAGTCAGATCATATTTGTTCGGTTATTGTGTAATCTGTATTAATTTTCAATCAGTGTTCAAACGGGAATTTGCACTAGAACAGGTGCGGCAGTCTTCTATCGTATTTCAATCATTTTGAAACAGTTGCTGCTTGTTTTGTTTTGCACCTTCAATTTACGTTTTGTTTATCATGTTCACCCATGCCCAGAAAATAGTTACACAAATTACGCATAATATCTTGTGCCTTTATGTCCTGACTGCATTAAATAATTTAAGTGAAACGAATTATTTTTACTTTCAGTGAAAAAACTGTGTGTGAAACGCAATCACATTTTGTACTTTTATAGACAAACGATAAAAAATTATGATATCAAAATACTCGATAGATATCTGAAGTAGCATTACAATTCCATACATCTCACATTCTATATTTTTTAATACACCGATAGATAACTTTGAATATTACCTTTATTAAAAACGTCAGTGAGTTATACATAATACAGGATGAGTCGTGTGTCTGTATTTTACGTAGAATGAGTTCGTATCCCTCCATTTTCATCGCGTACTTCTATACTTTAGTATCGACGACCGACCCTAAAACAGCCCAACTCCTTCCCCTTCAAGTCTCATATTAGCTCAATTACATCTGTTGCTTTGAGAAAGTTGAGGCACGATTCTGGTATCGTTATTTCTTGTGCCATTGATTACACGAGAACAGCGAACGCTAAAACTCCAATCAACTCACACTTTCTCCTTCATTCTGTTTGTAAGATTTATCTGTCAGCAGTCTAGCTAGAATCTCGTCGAATAAGCGGATTTTATACGAACAAATTCGACTTTGAAGAGTTAAGTAGCAAAAGGAAAACCTTATAATATTTTGAAAAAGTGTTGCCTACGACGTATATAATCTTCTCTCTCTCTCTCTCTCTCTCTCTCTCTCTCTCTCTCTCTCTCTCCACACTCAGTCTGTCTATGGAAGCTCTTATGCTTTCGCTGAATCTCTTTTACTCACTCAATGTTCATTGGGTAATCTTAGTTTATAATAGAGAAAGACCAAAAACTTGGGACATTGAAAACTTAGTCTCAAATGTTCTCAACCGACAGTCCCGGGTTCAAATCCCGTCGAGACCGGCAATCATGATTTAAGTTTTTCCGAGGTTTTTCTCAGTCGGTAATGCGAGTGCAAGGGATTGAGTCCTCAAACAGCCCTCGGACATCCTTAACAAATGTCCTAATTCCTTTACCAATATATAGACACCTGAAGAGGGGCATGAATTGCACCCTGGGCAGTGCTTCCCAAGAAATGTTTTTTTATATTTTGTATGGTAATTATAGATTTTAACAGTCAAGCAATTATTTGCAAAACCATTTACATAACAAGTGCAATTATTAGTTTTATAATTTTTTATGTATAATTTTTTGTTTATTTTAATGAGCTGAATCTTGGAGGTCACCCAACAAATGTACATCACCTATTTTGCTGTGTGGTTGTTTTGATTAGTGTTTTTAAACTTTCATTTGTTTCCTTATGCCTAATAGAGCGAGCGTAGCGAGCGTCTCCACTTGAGTCTTATGGCTCGAATGTCAGTTTTTTTTCTGTTAAAAATTTAAATTTTTATCGTGGGAAACCTGTTATAGGTGCAATTAGCCCCTCTTCAGGTGATAGGCGTGTGATAGGCGTGCGGATAGGACAATTGTGAAGGGATGTCCGAGGGCTATTTGAGAGGACTCAATCCCTTGCATTCGCCTTACCGACTGAGGAAAACCCTCGGAAAAAACCTTCAGTCAGGATTTCCCGGTCTCGACGGGATTCGAACCCGGGACCTCCCGAATCAGAGTCGAGCGCTTAGCGCCCGAGCCAACACTGTCGGTATTTTCTGTTACTGCTTCGGTGCAGGTCGCACCGTTTCTCTGATCGACCTGAAATTTGGCACACATGTACATACCACCTATATGCGGGTTGCTGTATAGTTTTTGAACAAAATCCGATCGTTGGTTATAAAAAATTTAAAAATTAAAAAAAATTAAAAATTAAAATGTTCCGATCGTTATGAAATTTTGCAGGGTCAATAAGTACAACATTCTCTCCTATTTTACAAATTTTCAGCTAAATCGGTCAAGACCTTAAAGACTTATTGGTATGTAACATTATAGGAATGTCGTACTCGGGTCGTGTTGCACGTACCGGTGCTCGCTCAACAACGCGACGGGACTTTAGCGTTTTCCTAGTATACATTACAAAACGATGTTTAACAGACATTGCAGCACATTGCAGGACACCTTAATAATACGTTTTAATTTAACCCTTTCAGACCCCCGTACATGATCATGGACATTAACTCTCTAAATTTATATCTGGGTAAAAGATACTATTTTTTTAAATTTGACCCCAATTTTTTTTCCGTGCATTAAAAATAAATACATTTTTTTCCATCCCGATTGGACAGAAAGTGCCTTTTTTAGAGAACATTGAAAATACACATCTGCAAAAAAGGCTAAAAATGGGAAAAATTTGGTTTGTCCCGGAAAAGTAATATATTTCTAGTATTGTTACTATTTGAGATACAAAAATGTAAAATATGAAGAAAATAAATCAGAAAAAAATCTTGTTTTAGGAATGTACATCGAATTTAAATCTTTACCTAAAATTAAGCTTTAATTCAAAATCCAAAATTTCCAATTCCTTAAAAAACACAATACAAATATTTGGAAAACACCAAAAATCTCAGAAAAATTAGTTTTTTTGAAATTATTGCTTAAAATAACTTAATTTTGACCAATTTAATACAATACTGAAAGAGTAACGTCAATGATAATGTTTACTGTTACGACTAAGAAATTAACCTTAACGTGCAAACTTGAAAATTGATAAATTAATTTGCATAAACAATTCCAGCGCTTAAGAATAGAATATCTTAACTGATGTTTCTCTGCTACTCGCATTTGCATGAAAACAGAAGAATAAGCAGCCGCTAAAATCTTTATTGCGTCAAAAGAACAACACAGTAAGCTTGCTTGAACTTCTCACATGTTTGAATTTAGTCACAGTCATTAAAAAAACAAATACATTCAAATTAGAATTTTTTTAATAATATAAAATCATACTTCGAATGCAAGAAATTTTAATTTTTAATTTTAAGCAGTCCAACATTTATAATCTGATGTTTTGTTTTTATTATGAACAATTTTTAGGATGCTCGCTGTAGGGAGACTCTCTTCAAGCGATAAGGTTGTTAAGGATTTTAGGTTAGTTGAGAATGGAGTGTCCGAGGGCTGTTTAAGAGGACTCAATCCCTTGCATTCGCACTATCAACTGAGGAAAACCTCGGAAAAAACGTCCAGTCCGGATACCGGTCTCGACGGGATTCGAACTCGGGACCTCCCGAATCAGAGTATC
Organism: Sweltsa coloradensis; assembly: GCA_024449915.1. Classification (NCBI taxonomy): domain Eukaryota; kingdom Metazoa; phylum Arthropoda; class Insecta; order Plecoptera; family Chloroperlidae; genus Sweltsa; species Sweltsa coloradensis. The sequence continues at coordinate 93,772 of JAMZAV010002417.1, read as the reverse complement.
GTGCTTAACGCTCGAGCCAACACTGTCATACTCAGATATATACACTTTAAACCCCGCACATGATAAACATGCAACTATTAAATTGGGTGTCTAATTTAACTCGCTAATCGATACTACTATTCATAATTATTCCCCCCTCCACATCGTAGGAGGGTTGGTTAGCATTTCATTCCGGCCCGTACCCAGATTGAACCTCTCTCTTCTCTACCGCGGCCTAATTGGGGACACTTTGTTTTTGTTAGCGCGGCTGTTAAGTGCGGTAAGTGCCCGGGCATAGAGGCCCACCTGTGTTATTGATACCCCCCCCCCCCACAACTCGCAACCCAGCCGCTAACGCCGTCCATACTAAAACTCGATCTAATGGGGTTTCCTTGACAACTTTACCCACAAATAATTACCATGCGTTTCACCACGGATACCTCTACTAATTACTTATATCTGTACTACCCCGTGAAAAACATTTTTACACTTTGCTTTGTTTAATTACTTAAGTTACATTTTTTTCAGTTTGATTTTGATTCTTTTATTCATTTTCATTTTCGTTTTTTATTTAATTTAGTTTTGATGGCCTACTGATTAATGTAGTTTGTTATTAATGATAGTTTAAAATTTATATTAAATTGTTTGTGTTTCTTTGTATGACAAATAAACCGACAGTGTTGGCTCGAGCGTTTAGCGCAAGACTCTTGATTCGGGAGGTCCAGGGTTCAAATCCCGTCAAGAACAGTAATTATGACTGGAGTTTTCCAAGGTTTTTCTCAAGGGATTGAGTCCTCTTAAACAGCCCTCGGATACCCTTCACAATGGTCCTAACTCAAATATACTTATAGTTAACACCTGAGGGGTTGCATTGCACCCTGAGCAGGTTTCATACTAGATTTGTGTGTTATATATTCACAGTTGTTTAATTATTGTGCATTGTTTAGTTTAGTTTAGTATTATAAATTTATAAGTCTTTTCTTCTTTAGAATCCAACTTGTCTATCATTTTGGACAGAACTTTCCACATTTTTTAACTTTCCAATCTCCTGCACTTTCTTCACTTTCACTTTTTACTTTTCACCTTTCTCAAGTGCCGACAACGCGCAAGAGTTCTATAACTAAGTACATCCTATCTCAACCTTATTAGTGTGTCCTTATTTTTTTACACGAAAATATACTAATTAAAACTGTGTGACTATGCCTAATAATAGTATGAAACTGAAAGGTAGGCCTACAATATAATGGCCGTTGCCAAAACATGAATTTATGTCATATATTGACATAATCGTATTTCCAATGTTATTTTTAATATACTCGAGCTCTCAAGTACATGTGTGTAGCTTAGATGAGTAGTATCGAAGCTCCCAAGAGAATATACTTTGACGCGAGGAAAATACATGAACGATCGGTTATGGCGTTTTTACTCGACGCCACATAACTCTTATAACATTTGCATCGTACATAACCGGAAAACACTTCCGCAGGTGGTAATGTTAAAAGTGGGTTACTTTCCAGAAGTTAACTAAATATGACTCCTTGAATCGTCGGAAAAAACTCAGATTTTATAAAGCACATGTCGCAATCTATTAATAACCGTACCCAGTTTAGTTATATGCCTGCATATCATTTCTGTGCCACTATCTATAGCACCAATGTAAATAACCACATTGAAAAATTCTCTTCTCCAGTTATACTATATACCATATCATTATCATTAGTCACTCGCCTATTTTTCAATTCCACTTATACTAATTATAAATATTTTCCATGATATCATGTGAATCATGTACATTGCAGTTCTTAAAGGGGCAATTAACCCAAAAAATTATTTTTTACCACATGATCTATAGCACAATACTACACTAAAATGACAGTTTAAAAAATTATATCTTGTAACTGTGATTCAACACGAATTTTTCAATTTTTTTGATCCAGAAATTTGCGAAAATTGGTGTTTTGGGAAATTTCTTAAATCGGCTTTAATCTGCTTCTTTTTTGGTCCACATAGGTACTAGAGCATCATACCAATCTAAAATGACCATTTTTTACATCGTGTCTCGAAACTGTGCCCAAATATACCCTAAAACACGCTAAAATATGCATTCCAAAATCACACCCCATCTTGGTAATCAGCATATTTTGACCGAACTACTTGCCCAAATTACAAAACAAAATATAGAGAATTTACAGAAAAGGCTATAGAGTACGTCAATAAAGGCCAATATTTTTTTTGATCAAAATTCTCCAAGGTCACGGGGCATAAAGATCGTCCCCATGTTATTTCTTATGGGAGATTTTTGCCGATGGGACCTAGCTCGAAAAATGTGATGTTTGACAATTTTTTGGGAGGTCATGGTGGCCCCAAAATTTTTTCTGTTAATTGCTAAATTCATTACTAGTTAGCCTAAATGAAATATTTTTTTGAGTTTAGCGGTTAAATACCCCTTTAAGGATTATTCATTCCCTCTCTACCAAGAGGGGTTATATTTGTAGGCTACTTTGTATCGATCGAGTCACGATTGAATAAAATTGAAAATTGAAACTTGAAACACATCAGTAAATGGTTAATTCAGTTACTAAAAATAACTAACAATGTTTAATTAGGGCTTCGTTTTAGTATTTTTGTACTCGTCAACACCTTGATATCATTTAGACTGTAACGCGTAGCAAGCTGTGTCTACAGTGTAACCACCCTGAGGGGGTAGAATACATTATCATCAAGTGGCTTCTTATGTACTCCATTATAAACTTGGCGAATAAACTTATGTATAATGAAAAATAATTATTCCATTGGGAAATAGTGAGACTGAAATACAGTGTGTTCCTACTCGGATCTAGATTATAAAATAGAGTGCTCGACGTCTTTACTAAATCATTTACCAGTTAGAATTATGACGGGCATTAATTTTACGGCTGGAATAACGTGTAATCACGTAAATTTTGAGGTTATTGTTAGACTACAGCTGTACGGTGACGCTTGTTGCAAACTTAAATGCCAAAGCTCGACTCTGTTGTTAAATAGATGTTTATAGTCACAATAAGATATTAATGAGCAGTGAACACGTTATGTTGCAAAGGGTTCTGGGAATAGAAGAGCTTGATAATACAAGCCGAGTTGCAGGTAATGATGTGGTTTCAGCTGGAAATGTAGAGAATCCTATTAACTTAACTATAAACGGAAGAATTTGTGTAAGCTGTTGAATTAAGACGTTTTCAAGAAGATGTTAATATGGGTGCAATAAATGTGTGAAGTTCAAAGGTTATTTCAAATCAAACAGTATTTGCATACAAATTTTTGGGGGGCTTGTACAGAGTTTCATAGAATCTAGAATGACAGATATCTTCGAATCTGAATTTATCAGTATTTTATACAAATATTTTCGCTAGAATAGTTTTATAGACTCGAAAGTAACAGACAAAGATGTATTTAAAAATCGTTAATAAAGGTGATGGTTTACGCCGATTGGATGGACGTCGACATAATGCAGGGTATACGTAACACTGTGCACCACACACACTGATATTATGCTATTAGTTGAGAAGACAACATACCCAAGTTTGTAATTTTATTTTTGATAAATTAAACTTTTGAAGATAGTATTTTATATGATTGTTTGATTTTTCGTAAAAACGGTTGATTTGATTGAATGTTGCAATTCAACATCTAGACCCCAAGTATAAATCTACGTTGAATTGCTAAATGTACATAATGGAAACAAAATATGTGGTATACAATTATGTTTTTTATAAATGAGATCCCAAATGAAAATATAAGTTTTTATTTATAATACAGCAGAATGAGTGCTTTACAAAACGATCACTCGAGTCAGTAGATTGAAATACGTTTTCTTTGTTCATCGTAATAATATATTGGATTTATTGTAGTTACAATTTGAAAATCCCTTCCTCTTTTTCTACAGACTTTGGTTAAAAGAGTAACGGAGTAAAGATTTGTTTGACGTTGACAATTTATCGTTTAGGGACCCATGTTTGACATTTGAAACAATTTTCACCTTTAACACGTTAGTTGTATTTTCACGTACAAATTGATGTTTGCTGTAGTTTTAGAGTAAACTCAGTTTGTCGCGTTTCAAATTGAAATTGTAGAAAGTGGATTGTGTTGACGTTTTTCATTTTACTTTTCGTATTGTTAGCTTGACGTTAAGTTTGTACTGATAAATAAACAAAACATCCAGAAAGTCGCACAATCACGTTATATTCAATTCCCTGCATGAAAACCTTGGCTTTCCTGAGTGGTTCAGTTGAAATGTGTTTTTCTAGTACGAAAGTACACATGACTTGTCTTCGCATATCTCAACAAGATGGCTGTTTAAATATTAAATTGGAAGCTTTTTATATTTCAATAGTTGCCTGCCAGCAGCAAGAAAATAACAACGCTAAACTTGCACTAGAGCAAATACAATTAATTGTTAAACATATAGGCCTTTAATTTGTAAGTATTCTTTTGTACGTGCACATGCGTAATAGGTTGTTTACTAGTCAATAGAACGTTTCATCTTCCCAAATGCCCTCTGGTGGTGAAAGCTGGCGGTGAAAGCTTAAGGGTATTAAGAGTTCACATTCTAAAAAAAATATTTTATAGCAGCTTATTTTAAATTTTTTGGAAGACGAATTTAACACAAACGAACACAAAACATAGTATTTACGTTTCGATTTATATGAAAACTTTTCACTAAACATGCACGTGATGTCAATGTAGATTAGTGTGAACTATGATTTACTTATTGTTTTGTTTGTATACAGGAAAATGAATTGTTGCAGCTAAACAAACTAATTATTAAGTTATACGAATAAAGAATAATTATACGATAACATATTGATAATAAGTCATAATAATTTACCCCAAAATTTGTAACTGGTTAATTTAAACAATTTGTTATTTTAGAACAATTATTTGGTTATCTTTTTTTAGCAGTTATGTTCACTCAGTTATTGTAGTTGTACTTGTGTAATATTATTGATGAAGATATTAAATTATTTTTATGGATACAAAATATATACTAAATTTTATTTGAAATTTAGTTATCTGTTTAGTTTTGTTAACATTTTGAAAGAATGAATCAGATACGCATTTGGAAATGTTGAAGCGGGATTTTTCGAAAGTTATATTTTCATCCAATGTTAGGGCTATAAACGGAAAAACTAATAAACAAAATCGTTCTTTAAAAGTACCATTTTATCGTATTCTTGATTATAAATTCAATAAAGAAGAACAGTTTCTGAAAAGTTTATTTAATCTTAAAATGACGCTTACAGCAATTTATTTTTTAACTGGATTAAATATTCTGAAACAAAAATTTATTTGAAATTTACATTCAACAAAGAATAGCAAATAATAGGTAGTATCTTTAGGTTTTATTTTAAAACGAGAATTCGGATTTAGAAATGTCTTCGTGTTTCTGCTAATGAATTTGAGCGTTTGGGTTTGTTTCTTTTGTATTTCGTTGTAGAACGTAACAAATCTAATTTGCGTCGTAACAGGATTTACTGTTTCTTTCAGCATGCATTTTCCGTTTTCCCTCGACACATATTCCAGGACTTCAGGCTACCTCGTCTTTGTGTTATTTTCTCTTGCCACTCGGCTCCAGTTTAATAATAAACCCTTGACGCTCTTGTTTCAAGAGATCCGTCGGTGTCGACCCCACTCGAAACTTGAAAGCGAACACTTAAAAAATATTGATCCATGGCTTTGATACTTCTTTATGCTTTCACCCGTCAACTTTACAAAAGCTATGTATAAATATGTATAAAATGTATTTTAATTTTACATAAAAAACTATAGAACATGTAGGTAAGAAGTCGCGTACACGTATCAAAGATTCTGACAGTGTTGGCTCGAGCGTTAAGCGCGCGACTCTGATTCGGGAGGTCCCGGGTTCGAATCCCGTCGAGACCGATTTTCCTGACTCTTTCTTTTTCTTTCTTTTTTCCGAGATTTTCCTCAGTCGTTAATACGAATGCTAGGCATTTAGTCCTCTTAAATAGCCCTCGGACATCCCTTCATTATTGTCCTATCCGCAATATACGTAGTTAGTCACCTGAATGGGGTCACACCGGTTAAATCTGATATGTATACCCTACACCGGGCATCCTACAAAAAATTTATTTTATTTATATCAATTATGATTGAAATATATTGTTACAACATTATTATGTCTTAAAACTTACTTATTTGACTGAATGTGACTGATTTATAAGATTGTGCATAAAAAAAACTACAAGTGTACGCTACTTGGTATAAGTAATCAGTAAATAGGACTCAACACTGTTCCCAAACAAGGAAGGAAGAAAGAAGAAGACAGAAGGACGAAACGCGTCGTGGAGCTGCAGTCATCATCAGCAGGTGAAAAGTTTTGTCGCCGCCAGCCCTTCCGCCTGTGCTTTATGTACTCTACTCTTTCCCAACCTGTCATCCCTTCTCAAATCTGAACCAAGAATAACTATTATTTAGACTATTAGTTTGATTCACTCTTTTTAAGAGGTCATTTCAAACAAACGGTTAGAAATAGTTTTTAACAATCCAAATTAAATCCAAATATCGAAAAACGAGCTTGAAACCATCTCTTTAATCATTAACATGATTAAAATAAAACATAATTGAAAATACTATTAAAAGGTGAAAAAAATTACACATTGCTTAGTCCTAACATTATCCTATTTATTATGAAAATATCCTGTTTCATTAGTTTCATCTATAAAGTTAGTATAGATTGAATTTTAAAAACAAGTACAGTTAGTAGTCATTAAAATATATGTGTTATTGTGATTATACGCAGAGGTGCGGTAGACCTATCTACAATTCTGCCTTTTCGACACATCGCTTAAAGTAGGTAATCACTAATCAGTTATGTGTGTTATACTGTGTGCCATTAAATACACAATTTTCTATAACTGAAGGAACAACATATAAGCTGATTCTCCCTTATCAGGTGAAGAAAATTTTAAATTGGAAAAATTGATAACACAAATTCAAAGCTGTCTAACTACCATAGCCTTGACAAGAGTAGGCCTACATCAATCAAGAATATTGAAGTTTCTCGTTGGAAATGGAAGTAATTTTGAATAGATCTAAATCATACAGATTCAGATAATAACGAAGAGATGAGGAAGGGAAAATAAGATGCGATTCCCTTAACAAGGCCAACTAATGAAGTGGAAAATACCCAATCAATGAACCAGGCTTTCCCCACCTTTGCCCTAGCCTTGCCTCCATCCATTACCTTGAACTTGAAGATGAAACTTTTCTTGTTTGTAAGCTTATTTTAATTTCTTAGTAAACCTAAAAGCGATTTTAAATGTCTTTAATTTGTTTTTTTAAACTTATTTGATTTTTATTTGAATATCCTAGAGCTAGTACTAAAATCATATTTTTAAGTAAGCGAGTTAACTGTTAATTTGTTTCATTTTGTTGGGTAAAACTGTTGTTTTTCGATATCTTTTTGTGCTAAGAAAACCTAACAACACTGAATATTTGTATTTAAATTTTAAAGCTCTGAATAATAGTTATTAATCAATGAATGTTTTTTTTTTATTCTGTGTCCTTGTGGCAATTGTATCTGTACAACAGAGTTTTGTTTTGTTAAAAATAAAAGTTCTCTCTCTCAACAAACTATTGTTTATCAATGTCAAGAAACTTTCGTTTCCACCTAACACATTGCTTGAACTATATCGTTAAAAACGTAGAGATCTTATTTATGATGATGCTAAGTGATGATCAGTGGCGGAACTAGGCGCCCGCAGGGCCCGCAACTGCGGGCGGGCCCAGGCCCGTTTAGGGGCCCCGTTAAAAAAACTTAGAAAAAAAACAGTATTTCAACCTGTTTGGAAAATATTGTATTTTTTCCGTTGCTAAAATGACCGCTTTGTGAATCTTTAGGTTTGAAGCTGAAATCTAGCGGATGTTTAGGAACGTTTAGCGTCCACAACACAACGCACCAAACGCACTCTAAAAACCTGATTTTCAACATTTCCGCCTGCGGTAAACCCCCGTTCGTCGTCCTTATTTAATACCCCCGAGATGAAAAGCCAGAATACAACACTGAGCATATGTGTGTGTGTATCTGTTGGGGAGCCCATAGAAATTTTGAGGGCGGGCCCATGAAACGAAGTTGCGCCACTGATGATGATGATGCTGAAGTTTATTGTTATCACATCTTTTAAATGTACGGTAGAATTTCACATTGCGGTAATATTACCAAAAACAGTAACTTTTACTTGATTTGATCATCAAAACCTGATTATCCAAGTAAAATTTCAATATCACAATACTCGTCCAAAATATACAGCAGAACTTAATGATATAATACCAGTAGGCAACATATTATCAAATTTTCTGTTGGCATTTCATGCAGATTAGATTTAAAAAAAAATTAGTTCAAAATAATTATTTATCTTATCATCCTGTCATGTTATTGTTCAGAGCTGCTGGCAATAACATATTTTGTAGACCTTGAAACACTGTCATTACTTATTTTACAGACATAGTCACGAGGAAGACCCGTTCGACTTGCGTTGTAAAACTCAGTCGCTGCGCTCACTTGTACAATTACTGGGATATGTTGCAGAAATAATTAATATATTATAACAACGTCATATCTCATCTTAAAGTAAGTTTTATTATACATAACACTGACTTTTACAATAAAAATAAGCTTCTTGAAATTTACACTATAAATATCACGACGTGTATACAATATTCATGAATTAAGCCACATTGTTTCTATTATTTGCATTGCTACTCTATTCAGTCTGATAAAATAACAATGTTTAGTTACGGTATAAAAACTTTAACGGGGATATCTGCCTGCCTGAGGTTGTACCAAAAGATATTTACAAATACAATATATCGTAAACAATAATTATCCTTACACTGGATAGGTTATGTGACATTATGGACTCGCATTATACAAGCACAACAATGCATTGCTATTTAGACATTATCTGAGTCAAGGTCTTTTGATGACTGTGTTTTGTAAATAAACCTTGACATTATGTCGGATAGTGAATACTGATTTTGAAATATTTTCTTTGAGATGTAAGAGACCACAATATCACAAAATTACATAATATACTTTGTTAGAGTTTTGAATGCAGATTGTACAATATGTATGGTAAATATCAATACAATGAGCTCGTATCTTTAAAATAGAAACAATTAATTACTACTAGTTGACAATCGTTATTTCGATAATATTTGTTAAAATGTATAAATAAAATATAATCACCGATTGTCTGTTGTCAGAGAAGTGTAGTTCTATTTCTATTTTCTGAAACAGGAGCTAAGTAAACACGCACTTTTCCGTTTTGCTAGTTTTACATGTAAAATACTCACATCACACATTGAATATACACTTAAAGTTGATAATAGTGTCCGATGCATATAGTGATAAAAGTAAAGCAATAACACAAATAAAATTAAAATGTATAATCTTTTAGTATGCAAATAATAACATTGAATTGCTAATAAATAGATATTCATATAATTTGTCATTTTTGTTTAAAAATTGTTGTGTTGTAAGTTAAAATTCATGGAACATAATCTTTATTGTTTTAAATTACAATTTAATATCATAATTTTAGCTTATATCACTCTACATAATTATTTTGTAATCAGATGAGTGAATTTAACCTAACTTAAACACGTGTTATCAATATATCGAAACAGGAACTTAACACAATGTCGGACACGTGTGCTGGCAAAACAAATAATTTAACCACTTGTTGAATCTACTTTGGAAGCTGCACTTCTCAAGCTGACAGAAGACTTGACTGGACGCCATTGCGTTGGCTCACTGCGATGGTTAGGGACATTGAGAAGCCGTCGGCCATTTAACACGTACACATGTACACTTACTCAATTATAACTTACTTAGAATGAGAAAACATTTTTCGGTACGTCGCCGTTTCCACTGTCGTTGAACTCTAATTCTCCATTCTGTTCGGAGGGCATCTGACGCACCGCGTCATCAGCAACCTGTAGAGAATCACAAAGTGTTTTTAGCATGGTGCAGCTTAGTTTCGTAAATAAAATTACAAATAAATAATATTTTTTTCTATAAATTACATTAAATTTGAATATAAAGAAAATGTATCTATAACTTTAATAATTGTTTCCGAGTACGAGAAGAGAAGTTTAAACAGTATATAAAACGATTAGTGGAAGAGACTATGCCAGAATGTATGAAAGAAGGATTGAAGAAGGAAGAAGACGGGGAAACCAAGGAAGAGATTGAAGGAGACTATAGTAGTGGGTCTATTTACTAATTGTGACAATAGTCGACGCATGCGAGATGCGACATCTTTAGTGAAAAGCTTATAAGCTCGTATAGCTGCAAACAGATGCATGAAGCGTTGAGCCAAGCGTATAAGCTTTTTATTCTCAAAAATTACAGATTTAACACTTTTAAAGTCGTCTGCCAATGTTTCTTTATCGTAATAAAACAACTACACACAGCAAAAATGTAAGTAATTACAATTTAATTAGGTATGATGAAAATTCGAGGTGGCAGTTCTCACTTGCTCTTTTCACTAAAGTTAACGTGTCGGTCGACTTTTGTCGCTTGTCACTGTCGCTGACGCTGTCACTACTGTTGTCACTTAGTAACTAGAACACTGGAGACCTACAGGCGAGAGGACTAAAGATAAGAATACGAAGTGAAAACATTTGTCTACACAACTTCCAAGTTGACCCTGCATGTCAGATGTGGGAAATGCCAAATAAGGGTAATAATAGTTTTTATAGTTATGAGTGACTTAAGAGCAACTAAAATTCTAAAAACGTACATGGTTTTAAATGTACTGTATCTGATCATGAACTACTAGTTTTCTACATGAACTGTGTTCGTTCTTCGTAAAGCAAAATCCTCATTCAAGACTTGCTGTTTGCCTCGTGGTGATGGGTATAACATAACTATGATGTAACTGGTCGAAGTTCAATTGGATCAAAAATTGTAACGAGCACAAGCAATTAAAACGCAAATGCACGGCACATTTGAAAATCTGAGGCAAGTACGAAGGACTGCTTAAATCTTTTAATGGCGTTAGAAGATGGCAGCGTTTCTGTCTGTTCATTAAACAAGCTACAACCCGATACAGATGGTTGTCGGAAAATGCACGAATTCCTTATGGGAATTTGGGGCATTTATAGACCTTTTAAGTCTTGAAGTCATATACACGGACGGATTGTTACGAAAATGCTAATTAAATTAAAGAATTCACTATCTTTGCACAACTTTTGACAAATATGAAAATGGCAAGAGTTGTCATTTTTCTCTTGTACAGAATGACAGCATAATCATTGTTCTAGCTGACGCCACAAGGTAAATCGTAGGTGTGTGCAAATAATGGATTTAAGATTTAAATCAAATATAGAATAGTTAATGATCCAATATTGAATAATTTTTAACAAAATAGTATAACGAATATCGCACAAAAAATACTAAAGGTCTCACATTGAAATGCACACAATTGGGATGCGAGCACAATCACATGCAAATTTGTTTTTAACACTCGTTTTCAATTTTAAACAGATCCGGTGGTAAAAGTGTTTCTAAACTTGATTTGTTCACCCCTGACTATTCAAAAAAAGAACGAAATGCAGTAAACTTCCATAGCCATAAATCTAGATTGCAACATGCAAAGAAACAATCTCTGGTCTGCCTAGCGGACCACCATTGTGGAGGTGACGGGCTGGATCCAAATACGATCCACGATCCACGAAATTAAAATATTTGCACACTCGTAGTAAACGGTTGATGAAAAGGATGATTACTCACCCCATCGACGTAACATTCAATCAACATTCTAGCCTTCTGATTATGGCTTCGGTTTTGCAACTTTATAAAAGCCGCACCTTCTTCGACCATGTCCGCAGCCTGGAATTATGAGAGTAACGTTTTATACAAAGAGCAGATACTCTTGAAGTAGTAACGGTAACAATTAGGAATTGGGGCCAAACTTTGTAAGCATTCATTTAGTTCAATTTAATTCATTGCATTCATTGAAATAGGGACATTAGAGAAATGCTGGGTGTACAGAAGGTAAGCGACATGTTAGGAAGGACGCGGTTGAGATGGTATGGTCATATGAAACGAATGGTGAAAGAGAGGATGCCCTAGAGAATGTATGAAAGAAGGATTAAAGAAGGAAGAAGAAGATGGGGGAAGCCAAGGAAGACATGGAAGGACATAATAGCAGGTGGCTTGGAGGCAAGAGGAGAGAGCTGGGAAGATGTGGAAGAGATACGATTGTTGGAGGATAGAAATAAGTGGAAATATGTTGTTGCTAAACCCAAGCTGACCCTGCCAGAAGCAGGAATAGGCGATGGATACTGATGATGAATTCCATCCTAATTAATTCGATTGTTAATTTAATTGTAGGAGGATAGAAAACAATATGACCCTGCCAGAGGCGGGAAACCCACCTCGAAGATGTTATAAAGTCCGTCCAAGACAACGATGACCGTCTCACAGTCCGGACTGCCGAGGAGCGCAGAGAATGGCGCGAGGACGCCTATCTGTGTCAGCAGAACCATCTGTTCAACCGAACAGCGAGTCGTGTAGTTGGTTATCGCCCACGCAGCTTCTTTCTGAGACTCGGAATCACCCTGCAAAAGAAACTGAACTTAAATTAAACAAAATTAATTCGAATTAAGAGTCCCACTCAGTTATATAACTAATTTTCAGTGTAGGGGACATTAAACCAAAGCAACCAAGCCAACCCTGTAGGCCCCGACCGACGCAATCAACGAGTGAACGACAACCAACCAAAGATCGATATTTTGTAATAGGAAATATAGCTATCAATGGTATGGACTGTGCGAACACCTGCGGATCAACGCCAGAATCAACAAGACCGATTCAGAACAACTTTGAATTTATTATGTGCCTCGTTGCTAGGACGGCTCCAAAGTCACCGTTTACAAATTCCTAACACAAGAACAGATGGACTTAAGTCCAAATCAGTCAGAAGTTATAAAACTTCGGTCTATAGACTTACCCATTACGTAGGCCTACATGCAAAGAACATTCACCTATAGAGAGTCCTTTAGGGAGAAACTTTTTTGAGTGCACAAATAAAAATAAGCAAGTTTGATTTTAGTCTCACGAGCATAAATTGATCTATCTATACCACAATTAAAGAGTTTCCACAGAAAATGACTATATCGGTTATCTTGACAATGTCACTGCTATGGGCCTATCTCTAATCTTATTTTGAAGGTAGTACCGGTACTAAGGTTCTATTAACATATATTGACAGCGATAGTGACAGCGACAATAGTCGACTGAAACAACAACTTTAGTGAGAAGAACAAGTGGGAACTGCTACCTCGAATTTTCATCATACCAAATTAAATAGTTATTACTTACATTTGTTGTATGTAGTTAAGGAAACATTGGCAGCAGCATTAAAAATGTTAAATGTGTAAACTGTTGCCAATACACAGCTAATAAGCTTGTAGGCCTATAGCTGAGGTCAGATGCGTGACTAATGTCACTTATGTTGTCGTTTTGGTCGACTTTTGTCGCTTGTCGCTGTCGATCGACTGTTGTCACTTTGTAAATAGCCCCCCTGGTGTTTGAATCAGATCAACCATAGGGTTTCACTGATTTGTTTCTACTTATTTGTCGCATCAGGGTTTATTTGTAATTTGAATGTCGGAACCTACATTTGCCAAGACCTCCTGTAGCGGTCCCATGGCGCCACACTCGATCACCTCTTGTATCTGGTGGATGTTCCCTGCGGTGATGTTGGATATGATCCACGCAGTGACCTTGACAATGTTTTTTCTCGGGTGCTGGAGGAGGGTGGGTAGCCGCTCCAAGGCTCCTGCCTGGATGACAGCATCCGTCTGAGAATAGAACACAATGGTACAAGTAAGACTAGTGGAGTCGAATCTGAAATCATGTTAGATTAGCCCACGAATTCATAAACGAATCCTAACGCTACGTATGAAATTTGGTTCATTTTCAATATTCACACTTGAGTATCAATTAAAACTTTTAATTTATTTAAATTTGCATAGAAAAATGTTCCATGTTCATACGTCAAAGCAGTTTGAAAAATACTGCGGTAATGGCTATTTACGCAAATCCATCAAATAAAATGATTCCAATTTAACCTGAATATCGTTTCCACTGGCAATATTGCCAATCGCGTGCAACGCCGGCGTCAGCACGGTTACTTCTTCCGATCCGAGATGGTAAACAAGTCGCCTGACCATGCCGGTATCCACTGCAGCCTGGAACAAGTAGAGGATAAGATTAGGCCTAACCAGAGTCCACTAAGTGGATGCATTTCAGTTAGGCAAGATTTGGATAAGTTTTTTTTTTATATATATTCCATTTATTTATTTGTAGAAGAAAACACATAACAAAAATTGTAAAAATACAGCCAAACCTTACACACTCTAAAGAAATGAGATTAAAAAAAAGTGCCAAGCTCATCTACTTTTCCACATTTGCGCATTCTTAATTCATAAACGTACAGTGTCCCGTAACAATATCCTTGAAAAGCTTCGCAAAATAGAATTTGCAACTATTAATTTAAACGTAATAGTTCATTCAAATTCTTTTTTTCTAATTAATTTTAACGTAATGGTCATGCAAATTCTATTTTGCCAAGCTTTTTAAGGATGTTGTCACGGGACATTGTACGTTTATGAATTAAGAATGCGCAAATGTGGAAAAGTAGATTTTTCTTTTGAGTGTGTAAGGTTTGGCTGTATTTTTACAAGTTTTTGTTATGTGTGGGATCTCATTACTTTTTCAAGTTCCATTGCAAAATTATTTGTTAAAATATAATAATTTTATCAAAGTCGATTTAATTGCTATGGTATTACCAATTAAGAATAGAATGAAAAAATATAGTGGTCCAAAGACTTGCTTTTTGTAAACAATGTAGGCGATTATTGTCACGTAACTATAGTTACTTGTTGATTGTATGCCGTATAAGGCTTATTTTAAAACCTTTATTTGGAAGCCTTCCAGCAAATGTTTTAAAACTTTTTCTTTCAAAGGGAATTATATCACTTAAATGTCCATGTAAAATATGAACGTTGTAGCCCCACTCGTTTGGTCAGAATCGCTGGGCAATTGAAACTGACGAATTAGATAGTAGTAGTAGTAGTAGTAGCCAGTAGTAACTAACATCCTTAAAGTGATTTTGAGCATGTTTCAAGTCATATTTTCACCAAGAAGGAATGCTTGTACCCCAACCAAATTTGGCATGTGTTGTCGGGTACCTAAATCCCATCGATTTTGATAGTTTTCAAATTCACATCACGTTTCATGATGGCTGGGTGACACCTCGAAATCACCCCAACTCTGCTTGCTGTATAAGGTGCCAGAGTGTGTAGCGCACCGCGGCTTGGCTGCGGCGCCCTAACGGGCACCTAGATACTTCACACATACACAATAAGGAATGACTCATAGAGCCGACAAAGCCAGAGCATGGCTTAGCTGTGGGAAGATATTTTAGGAAGTAATGATGTAAGTTCAACAGTAACAAAAAACGGAACTTTCACAAAACAAAAAAATACAAAAGGGAAAGAAAAATTTGCGTATACAACGAGTGAGACATATCATGGAAATTTTGAACAAAAACTAAAGTTAATAACAGTTTTAATAGGAACAGCAAAAATTATGAGAAACATTTACATGCTAAAGGTGTCAGAGTGAAGATGCGTTTTTAGATCTGTTTTAATTTTAGAAATGGACGACAGGGTTCTAAGTGAAGACGGTAGCTTATTGAATATAGAAGGGACCGAATAAGACAGGGCACGAAGGCCATACTTGTTGCTAAAATTTGGAACTTTTAAGGCACCCGCCACTTTGAGCCTTGTCTCCTTACAGGTGTCCATAGGGAACTTAAAATCTGATTTAAAGTAAAAGTACAATAGAAATCTGTATATGAATAATGAGCGAATTGGCAACACGAGACAAAAGGAAAATATTTGATTGCTAGTGAATGTAGATTCGATATTGATGTCACACATTACCATTTTTAACATTCTCAATTGTAAAGCTTCAACCCTTTGCGTGTGACACCGCGAAGCATTACCCCATGCTAGAATTCCATATAAAATTAACGATTCAGCCAATGACTGATAGACGGTTCTGAGTAGTGTAAATGGGAGAATATATTATTTAAGAGCATACATTCGGGAAGAGCAAGAGCGTAGTTTATTACATAATTTATCAATATGGCATTTCCGGGACTTATCATAAAGGCACCGCCTTGTAAGGTGTTCTTCCGCCTCTGGTTGTGGACAGGCCGTGCATTCAGCAGGCCTAGAGCCAGATCAGTCAGTAAAGACACCTTGCTTTGTAATGACGCCTAGTCTAACAAATTCTTAATCATCCTACATAAACATAAGAACTCTTCACATGGTGTCAGAAGTGGGATGATTATTTGTATGATTATTATGAATTTTGATAATAAATTATAAAGATATTGTGCTAAGACGTAACTCGTCCCATTTGAGAAAGTCACTACACGAGCCTTAAATAATTAGCAATGAGAAAGAAGGTGAAATTGTTAAATCATCTATTTCTTCTGCTGAAGATAGCACTGTTACAGCCCCTACTACTACTTGTTGAAATACTGATAGTAAAGGCTATGTTACACGAACTGGTAGAGAGATCAGAAAGCCCTAGAAGTTTATGCATTAATTCAATTTCTGTTGTTATGTTTATGTTTTGTTCAACTCCTGTTGTTTTGTTAATGAATAAGAACCTTTTATCAATCATAATAGTTATGTTATATTATTAAACTACTGCTGTTCTGGTGAAACAGGGAGATGTGACAGATGTCATATGTACACCACCTGTGCATTGTATGTACATCATAAAGGCACCGACTTGTAAAGTGTCCTTTCGCCTACAGTTGTGGACAGGCCGTGCATCCAGCAGGCCTAGTGCTAGATCAGTCAACAAAGACACTTTATTTTGTAATGTTGCCTCGTCTAAAAAATAATTTATCATTCTACACATCAGAACCCTTTACAAGGCCTACTTAAAGTCAATGCTGGCTTTCTAGTTCTACGGTTTACTCTTAACTATAACCAGGTTGCGATATGCCATCATTTAGTTAATATTTATAATCTTCATTTTAAATTTTAGAGTCGCAATACTACATAATACTAGTAACTAGGGAAACGCCAAAGTCGTTGATGGACGAGTGAGTGACCCATGTGTTGAGTACCCGAGAACATCCCCTTTTCTCCCCTATACCTAAGGCTGGATCAAGCCCAGTATGGGGAATGATACCGGGTATTCCACACATGGTTCACTCACTCGTCTATCATCGACTTTGGCGTTTCCCTAGTCTAGTTGGCTAAGGCGCCCTTATACCCGGAATGTGGGAGACCTGGGTTACATCCCCTGGTCGGATAAGATTTTGTAGTTTATGGATTGTATTTAAAAAAATATTAAACATGTTTTGAAATGCATATAACGCGGTTAAGTCTACATCAACTGTGACAATACTATGGAAAACAAAGCCAGTACAAAATACGAGTAAAGATTGGAAGGTTTACTCAATCTCCCAGCGGAATTTGGGGGTACCTTGAACATGCAAGATTTGATAGACCTAGTATGTCACTGCATAACTGCATTACAAATATTTTTCCAGTGCCCCCATTGCAACCGAGTAACATCTAAGAAGCAGTGATTTTTTCAAAAGAAAAAACCATTGTCGTTAAAAGAATTCCTACACAATGTTAGGCCTATTTTTCATTTTATTATTTCTTTTCTGTTTGTATCGAAATGGATTGTGCTCATTTTGTTTGTTGTTCTCAGTTACCTGGTCACGGATGTCTGTTTAAAATTTCAGCTCAATCTATTTGGCTATTCGGCCGTATGGGACCGGACAGACAGACAGACAGATATTTAACATACAGAATTAATCACGTGAAGACCCGATCGAGTAGCGTTATAATTTCCTCATTCGCTTCGCTCACTCGTCTAATTTTATTGGCCTACATACGTACCACCCGCCGTACGTAGGCCTAAACAGGCATAAACATTCAACAGGGTTAGTTATTAGTCAACAGGCGAACGCATACTGTTGCCTTATTTCTTGATCCATAAAGGTATCAATAACCCAATTTAATAACCACAACATCGATAATGATTGATTGGTTATTGAATCCTTTATTGGACATTTGAAACAGCTATGGGTTACAATGGTAATTCATCACTCCTTTTAAAACTGCACAGTTCAGAGTCTATTTGAGCCTGGCCAGTACACTGTCATTTTGTAACAACACACCACTGCCGTGTCAGCTATAGGTGCAAGCTAGAAATGATAAGTACATTGATTCATTGATGTCACCCAGGGTATTGGGAGATTTCCCTCTTACCCCTCTCATGAAGTGAGTAGCCAACTCACTCTCTCTTCTGTGAACAATATTGGAAAGGGAATGGAAAGAGAAATAGGGAATAGGGGGTCTTTGAGAATTCATGAGTATTGCTGTGAATGTATTAGTAACATATTTATTAAAGTTGTTTTGTTGACATAAAGCTTATGATTCCAAAGTGACACCTGTCATTCCCAACCTCCCATCAGAGTATTTCATCTCAGGTCAAATAGTCATAGCTAGTTGGGAGCCTTGATTCGTATCAATCAGTATTGATTGATTGGTACCTATTGCCGTCACATCAATTTGGTGGCAGCGCATACTGGAATTTTTGTTTACAAAAATCAAAGAACCCGTGCAGACTATTTTTCTTGAGTGATATGGTTTTGGGAGAAACTTGGAGAGTGCCTTTACAGAAAAACATCTAGGTTGGTCTGAATATCATTTTCATTGCATATGTGCTTGTTACTACAGTAGAGGATATTCTACTGAATCTACCGGGGATTTCAGTCAGTTGAATTTTTTGGGTAGATTTAAGCTCCTTTGTGAATACTTTTTCCACATGGCAGTTTCAAACGAAGCTTTTGAGCAGATAGTTGCAGAGGTTAATGCTCTCAGGGCAAAACTGGCTCAATTGAAACCGGCTAGGATTAAAATGTATCTAATCAGGGTTCAACTGCAACAGGTAGAAATCAGGGAGACGGTTAGGCCTACTAAGTGAAATAAATAAAAATAATTAAATAAATCTGTATTAAGAGTCTACTTACTTTCTTACTTACTAAGATCTTACTGTAGGGAATTGGGACAAGCCGTGGAGAGGTGAGGCTTCGGACATTGCCGTCGCAGACTTTCTCTCACAGGTTGATAAAGCCGCGGAGTTAGGTTAATGGACAGAGGCAAATTATCCGAGAAACAAGAGTAATTGGGACAATCCGCCATATATCTCCGTTGACATGATATAAGAGACCCTCCTGATCGAGTTGATACTGCTCCTCGTATCGCTTATCTATGTTCTTGATGACTTAACAACAGAATTCATTGGTATGTTGTTTTTCCAGAATCAGGTCCCTACTTATTATTGGCAGATATTCAGTCGTCTTCTTCAAGTTAACTGCATTAATTTGTCTTGATAACGCGTCAGCGTTTGCGTTCTGTTTCCCTGGTTTATAGATCACCTTGAACTCTAACTCTGATAATCGTACCATCCATCGAGTAAAATGAGACAATTTAGGTTGCTTTAACATCCATTTTAACGAAGCATGGTCAGTAAATATGGTGAACTTGTTACCTAGTAAATAAGCATGGAAGTACCTACAAATCCATCCTACAGCGAGCATCTCCTATCTGAAGAACTATAATCATGCTCTGCCTTATTTAACTGTCTTGATGCATAAGCTATTGGTTTCTCTCCCCCATTCAGTGTCTGTGAAAGCACACCTCCGATTGCTATTCCACTTGTATCGGTTGTTAGTATGAACGGTTCTATGAAATAATATGGTTCTGTTGCTTTTCTGTCCATACAAATGGTTTATCCTGCTTAGTCAGCTCTGTTAAGGAATGAGCAAGGCAAGCAGTCTTTTAAATAGCGCCTGTAGTACCCTGCTAAAACAATGAAAGAGCGTACTTCTTAGCATTCTCCGGTCTCTTACAGTCTCTGATGGCTTTGGTCAGCCTAGAATAAGTTTGGACCCCTTCCCTTGTTACAAAATGACCCAAGTAATTCACTTCAGATCGTGTGAATACACATTTCTCCAGCTGTAAATGCAAGTTGGCTTCTCTGCTTTCAGTACCCTTGCTAAACCTTGAATATGCTCACCCAACGAGACACTATTTAGGATTGTGTCATCATCCAGGTAAACCATACACACTATCCCTTTCAAACCTGCTAAGATACAGTCAATTAGCCACTGAAATGTGGCTTGAGCCCCTGACAACCCCATGGCCATTCGTTTATAATGGAAATGCCCTATAGAAGGTACAGAGAAAGCTGTTTTTCTCCTTATCCCCATCTTCCATTAAACATTGGTAATACCCACTACGTAAATCGAAAGAAGAAAAATACTTGCAATTTCCCAAACTGTTCAGAGTTTCAGTAATGTGTGGCAAAGGGTATGCATTCCATTTTGTGATCTGATTCAACGCCCTGAAATCAGTAACCACCTTTATTCACCTTACCATCCGCCTAAATTTTTAAGGTATTAACGTAACCAGCGCGTTAAATGGTAAACTCGAAGGGTCAATCCTCTTCCGGCGAATATTATTTACGTGCTCCTCTGCACGTGCTTTTAGTGCATGCGGCATTTTAAAGGGTGGATGTATGGGACTTGCACTCCCCGTATCAATCTTGTGTTTTACCATGCTAGTACACCCTAAATCATCGTCTGAATCGAGGAATAATTTCCTGTACTTGTCTAGTTCAGCCCCAATCTTAGCCCTATCCTCCAGGTCTGAGTGGCTCAATTTTTGTGCAAGAAGTGCGTTTGCTTTTTCTATCTCGTGCTTTTTATTTTGAAGTGACCTCTTTTTTTCTTCTTATCACCAGGGTGCACTAAGCGTTCTTCTTTCCGAGTGTCTTGCATGTTCGGCTCTATAATCTCCGCTTGTCCTAGCAATGTATTCTTCTGTAACTGAATCACTTCTACACCAATATTCATGACTTTGATTGGAACCTGTTGCCGGCACTTCAATTTGGTTAGAGAATGACTATTTGAATTCAGGAGTATTGCTGTGAAAGTATTAGTTAAATGTTTATTAAAATTGTTTTGTTGACAAAGTGACACCTCTCATTCCCAACCTCCCATCACAGTTTTTCAACTCAGGTCAAATAGTCATAGTTATTTGAGAGCCTTGATTCGTATCAATCAGTATTGATTGATTGATACCTATTGCCAGCACTACAATATAATACCACCATATATCAATTTATTTTCTATATAATTTTCATTTATACGCATATTCTGTAGCAGTGGCATATCCTGGAATTCATAACCAGGGGGTTAACCAATTAATTAAAATATGCACTAAAGCTAAATGAGGAGGGGGGGTCAAGGGGGCTTTCCCCCAGAAAATCTTTTTCCTTGAAGGTCATTTTGGTGAAAGTTTGTGCATTCTAATGCATCCCAATGGTTAATTTGTTACCTACTAAATTAATCTAAACGTTTTCACCTTCAAGGCCATATTGGTGAAAATCCGAATCCTACGCTGAACAGCATCACAATAGCCAACTTTGTATCAACTTAAACCATCTTTTGATTCAAAAAAATTTCGCCTAAATTCGAGGTCATTTTGGTGAAAATATGTGTCTTGCAAAGGATGACCAACTTATTATGTACTAAAATAGTCTTTTTTAACTTTATTCTAAATAAACCAAACATCAAGTTCCACTAATAGTTCCACTTAGCACGATATTCAGCGCTTGAATCTCTTAATACAATCTAATTTTAAATTTTTTAATTACTTTTGCATTCAATTAAAATCACACCCATTAGTAGAATAAAATAACGTTAATAACATTGCAAAGGGTCTAATGATATTTGACAGAATTGTTAAGCTCAAAACGGTCAACACAGCCTCGGTAAAAAACAATAGTCAACGCGTCTGTAAATGCGTGTTGCTATGATGGAGAAATATAGTAGCCTAGGTTGTGGGGTGGCCATGGCGATATCAATCCCAAAGATGTAAGGTTTATGGCAAGATCTCAGATGTGGATCTATACCTGATTTTGGTAGAGATGGTAATATGAATTTAGTATTGAGATAAAAAAGTTATTTGATATTCTCTCCATTGAAACGTAAAGTGCATTTTCACACTTTTTGGGGGTAACCGCGCGGGGGGGAGGGGGGAGTAAAAGTTAGTCTGATCAATTCTGTTCATTCATTATAATAACTTTCTCACACAATCTCACATTGAACAAAAATAATGGTACAACATTGTTCTGTCCAGTGCTTTGATTGGAAGAAAGAAATAGAAATGTTAGAGGGTAAAAACACACAAACAAAACCTGTAATGTTATCCTCCTAAATATCCTATAATTGACATAAACAACTTAAGGTCGAGATAAACACAAACTTCCGGTGTACCTGTATCTTGTCCTTGTTGCCGTCCGTAAGGTAAGACAAGGCCCAGCAAACGTGAGCCAGCACCTCCGTGTCCATACTTTGCAGGAGCTTAAATAGAGACGGAAGCGAGATTCTCACTAGTTCGAAGTCTGGAGGTGAGTTCTCGTTGCGGCAGAGGTTTGAGATCGCCCAGACGATGTTGCGGAGCGTGTGGATCTGCGGACAAGGAGAACAACGTTAGCGTAGGCTACAGTTTACGCATAACATGCACACTGCATTTGACCAATAAGGTAATAAAATAATAGAGATGGAAGTTCTTAAAAAATAATTCAAAGCATAAGACATAAACATAGTAAACATTAATTTCATTGTTACACTAGAAAAACGAGAGAGGCGTTGTTGGACTAGTGAGTGAGCCATGTGTTGAGTACCTACCTGGTAACATTCTCTTTCATCCCCTATCTAAGGCTGAATATAGACAGTATGGGTCTTTCCTCCCTAGCCTATCATAGGCTAGAGAAGCACATTATGGCCTTACAATTGACTCGCCCGTATACCAACTAAGCCCAAAACCCTTCATTTACACCTATATACCAATCAACTTAAATGCAAATGTTCTCAACCCATAACTCGCTCACTCGTCTAACAACGACTTAGGCGTTTTTGTAGTCTAGTTGGCTACTAAAAGTAATTGCTGGATAAACATACAAATAATAATGTGATGAATTAGTTGGACTTTATCTTTTAAATAAAGAAAACAATGTAGGTAACGATATTTGGACGACTATTTAACCCCGTTGAAACAGTTGAAACCCGTTAAAGGCGACTGAATAGTCGTCAAAATATCGTTACTTACATAGTTTTTTTTATTTTAAAAGAGCAGTGTATTGTCCAACTTTGTGTGGTGGGCAGTAATTTACAATAAATAGGCCTAGTATTTAAAACACTTTTCGAAATTTGAGAAGTCAAAATAGACTTGTGGGCATACTCGAAGGCAGCCGGCCTATAATCGAGTAACACTAACAGTAGACCTATTCAGTACTGGTACAGTACACAAGGTATTAATTTGCATTTTGTGTTACTTTCAACTGAAAAAGAAACTTGACTAGGCAGCCTACACGTAAAGTACATTAGGTCGATCGCGCTGTCGTTCTCTTCGGCCTGCATCGCGTCCAAGTTTTGCTCAATTTTCTGGAAAAGTTTCGAATTATAAATCTTGGGCCTAGCTTAGGGGTTCGATTCTTCCGACTTTACGGGATATTAGGCCTAGGCCCTTGATCCAACCTAATTTTTTACGCTTTGGTTACTTAACCGAAGCTACGGAAAAATTACGAAATCAATTTTAACCTTGGACTGTACTTTGTAAAATTTACACCTGCTATTTTAACCGTAGCTACAGGAACGGCGGTAGAGTTTAGCCGTAGATTTTAGGCCTAGGCCATAATAGAGATCGGTGGCCTTGGCCTACAGAAGATTTACGACCGCTTACCTGAGAAACGGACAAGTTTGGTACCTTCAATTCTCGGCAAAATAGATTAATTGAGTACGCTTAAATTGCTACAAACAATTTTCGAATTGGCTGCGATTTGCAAGGTGCATGCATGGTGCACGACTGAGGCAGCCAGCCTAGAAAAAAAATACTGTAAATTGTTAATGTGTGATACTGTAGACCCCCCCCCCGGCCCCCACAGTGATATGTTCTTCTAATATCGACTTTATCCAGGCTTTATCAATACCGTGGCACAAAGGTTTATGGCAATATCTCAAGATGTGGATCTATATCCGACTTTTGTTCAGATGGTTTGATTGGATTGGATATTGCTTAACATCTCATATTTTTGCACTTTGGCTATTTGAGACGATAAGTGGTGTGAGATGAGGATGAAGACGAGTATGAACAGAAGGGAGGAGGGAAACTCGGTACCGGCACGTAGCTTCTCCTTTCGAAAAGTACCATGGGGACCAACGGCTTAACGTCCATCCGAAAGTACGGTGTAACCTTGACAGTCAATAGGTTCCTCCACTAACCCGGACTGCCGAGCAGACGTCGAGGATAACGAAGCCGTTACACTAGCTCTCGAACCCTCCATCTGCTCTAACCAGCGGTATACGTGAGTTTCAGGGTAGAGCGGTCACCCACTCTACCCATCACCACGCCCGATTCTGCTTAACTTCGGTGTTCGAGTGGGAACGGGTTAAACGAGCTCGGCTAAACTACTGGCTTTAATAAACTGAGAGAGAGAGTTGTATGACATTGTAGGTCTAGATGATAAAACATCCATTGGTTTCTCTCTCTTGTAAAATCTCGTGTATTTCAGAATGTTTAGTTAAATATTACATGTTACGCTTATTAGTTATGTTTCTCTTTTTATGTTCGTTCAAGATCCATTTTGAAATATTCACAGGGAATTGTAAATTTCCTGCGATTTGCGGAAACTCATTTTTGACCGGACAAATTTGAGATGACTATAGCCATAAAATAATGATTTATTTATATTTATATTCTGCGGTCTACTCTCATCTAGATACTTACTACATTTAACGCAACTAACAGCAAATTTGATCTGTATGATTACTCTCTGTAATGGAAATGTTTTTTGATATTTTGAAATAAATTGAACTAAACACCCAATAATAGACTAGAAAGATTAACGAAACTTGCGAAGGTTGGGGAGTTGACTGAGTATATCATGACTAAACCTTGAAAGGAACTGTAAACTGTATCAAGCAACCTTCTGGATACAATAGACTTCCCCAGACTTCGCAAGAGACTTCCGCTTCCGACGCAGCTGGGAGCGAATTTTAAAGAAGTTTTCACCAGCTTAATTCAAAATTATTATTCATAGGCCTACAGGACAATTAGTTATGATCTTACAGTAACCAGATAAAATATTAGGTTTACCATGTCCCGTGGAGAAATATTCAATCTTGGGGTAATTTCATAGCTAGGTCCTACCGGATAAAATCTCCCATAAAATTGCGTTGCTGTTTTCTTTATACCCCGCGATCTCGGAGGAAAATGGTCAGAACAAAGTTTGAACATTATTTATGTAGGTACATGTTAATAGTTTTTGTATAGACACTAATTTTGTTTTTGTAATTTGGGTAGGGTAGGTAGGGTGGGTTGGGTGTAATTTTGGCTCGCATATTTTTGCGTGTTTGATTGTATTTTGTGCAGAGTTTTAAGACATCAATTTTTAAAGGGACATTTTAGATTGGTGCTACGTTGTCGTACCCATGTAAAACAAAACATCACTAGGTGAAAACCGATTTAAGAATTTAAACTAAACGTCAATTTTAGCAAATTACTGGATCAAAAAATTTAAAAATGATTCTTGCAAGATCATAGTTACAAGTTTGAAGATGAAATTGTTATAATTTTAACTTTAGTTGGCAATCTTTTACTATAGAATATGTGGTAAAAATAAATTGTTAAATTATTCGATTTTACATTACACAAAATGTTTTAGCCTATCCTGTCATTTACTAACTTTTCTAGGTAGATCTTCAGTTAACTAAAATCCCTTTTAACAAATACCACAATTTACTTAAACGAATGGTTTTGTTTTGTGAAAGTAAATTATTGTCATACTACGGGTACAGCTAATAATTTAGTGCGCAGGTAAAAAATACAGCTAAAAACTTGGGTTAAAATTCCGCATAAGGCACTTCCATTGTACATTATTTTAAAAAGAAAATTGCATTGAAATACAATAATTACAATTCTTTTTATGAAATATGAATATATATATGATGTTAAACCTTGGTGTTATAGTAGGCACATAAATAATATATGTATATATATTTTTTTTATAAAATATTTATATTCCAGATTGAAATAAATTCATATTGAAGTTTGTACGGCTTACATTTTATTTGAAGTAGTTGTACACAAAACTGATGCACGTGTTTTATAAGGTTGACTTTGGTGTTTCCAACTATTTCAAGTCCAACCGTCTCTGAAGCGCTTTGTAGCGCTCACCTAAAGCACTTCCGCGATGAAATATCTCAGCGTGCAACATTTTAAGAATATATTCGCGAAGAAAAAGTAAAACGATTCGCATCTCAAGAGTTTCGATTCCAGAAAGGTTATTTCGAAGAAAGGGGTCGTGAGAGGGTTTCTATGTTGTCAAGTTCTTTGAAAGGGATATGTTCAATAAAACTTATGTTCACTTGAACCCTCACCTCACTTCACATCACCCCGACCTCACACGTTGCGAATGTGCGAGGCACATTTTGAAAGATACATCCGATGCGGTTACTTTATATAAAAATAAAATAAATGTAATACATATAAATATAAAAGTATATTATGCAAAATGGGACATGCGTTTTATCCTTGTACTCTCGGCTTACTGACGAAACATTTGTCCAAAATTTGGCATAGTGGGTTTTCATGGAATATTGACAAGAGCTATACCCTATAGCAATTTTTTCTTATAAAAAGATCGAAGGTTAACTGTTTAAAAATGAAATGGTTTTTAAGATTTAATATTTATTTAACAAGTTCCCAAACGAGTTATTTAGTGAATTGTTTATTGCTGATTACAAACAAATATTGATAATTACTACCTGTAGGGTTTCCTAAACAATTCCTAAGAAGTTTTATAGACATTGGACACTTTCTGGCGATTCGAATAGCTGTTTGTATAATGCCGAATATGTCCAATTCCATCTTAATTTATTGTGTGTATTGATATTTGACTAGAACAACGGGTTGCTAAAGTCATTTATCTTTTTTAACTAACATTTTGAGTAAAGACATTCGCAATTAATTTGTTAAATTATAGCCTAACCCAGCTTTACAAATTGTTTTACATTTGTGCTATTATAGTTGTTCTGCATCGGCGTTGTTGATTCTGGCGTTGATCCACGGGTGTTCGCACTGTCCATACCACTGATTGCTATTATTTCCTATTAAAAATATCGATCTTTGTTTGATTATAGCTCACTCGTCGATTGCGTCGGGGCCAGCAGGGTTGGCTTGGTCGCTTTGGTTTAATGTTCCCCAGTGAAAATCAGTTACATGACTGAGTTGGTCAACTCTAAATACGAATTTATTTTATTTTAGGAAAATAGTGAAGGATTAATATTATAGGCCATTATTGCGCCCAGTAATTACATTGTATTAAAAATGAATACGCTACTGTTATAGTATTAATTTAATCGTGTCCCATTTCGAGATAAATTATCATTTAGATTAGAGATGGGGACGAATAGCTCCAGTTATGCATTACATTTTTATTTCATTAAAATTATTAGACTTACATGATATTCCCAAATTTTTTTAAATCATCCAAGTGTCTAATGTACGCAGATGACTTGAAAATCTATCTCCCCGTCAATAAACCGCAAGATTGCTCACTTCTTCAAAGTGATGTTGATAATTTAGTTAAATGGTGTTCTTTGTGGAAACTTGATCTTAATGTCTCGAAGTGTAAAGTGATAACCTACACAAATAAAACGAAAAACACTGTATTCTTTCAATACGCGATTGATGGTTCAATGCTGGACAAGGTGCAGTCTATGAGTGACTTTGGTGTTACGATGACCAGTGACCTGTCATACAACAAGCACATCGACTCTATTAGGCCCCGGGCTTCTAAACTTCTTGGCCTCAAGACGCAATTGTTTACGCAACGAATAGACTGTTGTATGTCGCTCTAGTGAGGCCCCAAATTGAATACGCCAGTGTGGTGTGGAATCCGCATCATAAAACTAAAATAGAAACCCTTGAAAAAGTACAGAATATATTTGTGAAACTGACGTGCATAAAATCGAACATTGAGTATCATAGGAATGGATATCTCAGTCTTTGCGATAGCAGTAGGATGCGTACGCTCTTTAGCAGGCGCAAGATAGCAGATATGGTTTTCTTGTATAAAATCTTGAATAATTATGTCGACTCTCCACTCCTTGAAAAGCTTAATTTCCATGTTGCACCACGTGTTACTAGGAATTAGAGCACATTCTATCCCACAAAAAGTAGAATAGACGTTTGTAAATATTCATGTATGAACAGGCTGCAAGACACTTATAACAGTCTATCAATCTTAAACATAGAAATAGATCTTAATTTTAATACTCTTGCAACATTTTGAATCTGTTTTACAAGACACTATTGTTGACAACTAAACACACACACTCACGCACACGCACACGCACACGCACACGCACACGCACACGCACACGCACACGCACACGCACACGCACACGCACACGCACACGCACACATTCACACAACCAACACAACCATAAAATAGTAGTATAATTATGCCTTTGAATATCAAGTGATGTATTTTTTCATGTTCCAAATTTATGTTTATTTTAGTTAGTTCTTAGATTGTTAATTGATAAGTTCATATATTATATTTGCACTTGTGGAATAATTTTCTGTTGCAAATAAAGACTTAATAATAATATTTTTAAATTTAATTTTCATCTATATTAATGTTGAATGTATAATAAGTGTTACAAAGTAATTAAACCATTAGCAGAATATTGTTCACAACTTCAAATTATACTTTTGACATTGATGTAATTTTGTATCGAGTCATATACAACAGACTGTTGTTAAACTGTTCCCCGTTCCAAAACAGCAAAACAGTAAATGTTAGATACTAATCTGAAGTATTGAGTTTATAGTGTTCAAGTTATTATTAAAACCAATATGAAAACCACGTGAAATTACGAGAACAGTGCAAAATATCTAAAAACTGATTACAGACAGATGTGGTTTTGTTTCAACAATATAATTCAAGCTAAATTATTGAAATATAATAATCGGTGCGGTTTGTATATTTCAAATATGCATTATATTAATTGAATATCAAATAAAAAACTTAATAGCCCTGTCCCCTTGTCCCCCCGCGTCATCCCTTACGTCCATCCCTTCGTCTCGATTAGCCAAGTTGCATAAATATGAGATGTTAAGCAATATCCAATCCAATCTACAATCTTTTTCGTGCAGGCTTGAGCTCTTACAAAACCACATGGCTGTCAGCAATCAGTTTTCCAATATTTTTGCAGCGTTATCGAGACATCACTAAAAAAACCTGTAATTTCTCTTGGTTTTAATATTCGTGGTAGTCCACCACCTTAACCCAAGCCCATTATCACATTCTCTTTGATTTGAATTTACATTCGTGTTGATAAAAAACAAAACTTGTATATTTACTCTTTCCCGCACCAGAGTAAGTAAACGTCTTAGAATCTAGAGGGAGATGTCTATCTAACTTTCTGAACGAATTTGCGTTGAGCTGTGTTAATATTTGCTTACCTTTCAGTAAATGTCGAGACTCTGAAATACACGTTGATATTCCAGAGTAAGATGGTGGTTTTACAAGTTGCTAGTTCGATCTCCTTAGCAAATAGTTATCCTTGTGTACATCACACATAATATACATAAAAGTAAACATTGTTAAGTCAACCTTGTTTAATTTATGTCAAACTTGTTATAAATGGTTTTGTTCACGGTTACGTGAATATAGTTTGTGTTTAAACTAATAAATAAATAAATAGTTTAAAATAAATTGTATTGAGAGTCTACCCACTCAGTTATATATATATATATATATATTTTCAGTGGGGGACTTTAAATCAAAGCGACCAAGCCAACCCTGTAGGCCCCGACGCGATCGACGAGTGAGCGATAACCAACCAAAGATCGATATTTTTAATAGGAAATATAGCAATCAGTGGTATGGACAGAACGAACACCCGCGGATCAACGTCAGAATCAACAAGGCCCATTCAGAACAACTTTGAATTTATTATGTACTTCGTTGCTAGGACGGCTCCAAAGTCACCGTTTATAAACTCCTAAGACAAGAACTGATGGACTTAAGTCCAAATCAGAAGTTGAAAAGCTTCTGACTTTCGCGGGAATCGAACCCTGGACCTTCGGCGTTGGAAGCAGATACGCTACCCACAAGACCAAAGATGCACACATTTTTTTTGATACTATTGTTTATCATTTATTGTTTTATTCAATGATTTTATAATTTATTAAAATGTTAAAAAATATTGTTAAATCGCGGGTATGAATGTGTACGTGCAGATATATCCGCCTCTTTTATCCACAGTTTCACGAAACACATTATGTATCGTCCTTGTTGAAAGGCAACGGCAACACAAACGCATATTATTATCAAACAGACGTCGTGTTCGGTTTTTATCGGCTACGCTCCCTTATATCGCCTCAGGACTCGGCTCTGCTTTCTGCTAGAGTTTATAAACACCTGCTTATACCTGAATTGTCAATAAAAGTTTACAAATACTTCAGTGTATACATGCAAAAAACAGTGGAATTTTCTCAATTTTAACTTCTAACATACCTGTAAAATCGAAATAGTTTTTATTACGTTTTTTAAGAAAAATAAAAATAATCTCGCTACGCGTAATTCCCATTGTGTTCATGCAATTTAATTTTCTTTTTCGGATTCTTTCAGAGTTTTTAAAATCGTATATAAATACAACACATAATGCATTGAAGTAGAAAAACAGTTCTCGGTTTGTTAATTATGAAATAACTGCATATTTTGCTTCGAAAAGATGATTTTAAAACTTTTAAGAAGTTAATTTATTATCTCTTACCACAGATAATAAAGAACACTACACTAAGGAACTTCTTTTGTATACTCTTCTAACACAAGATTAAGATTATTGGGTTTTGTTGTTAAATTGAATGTTGATATGAAATATCAATTATTGTGATTGTATTCCATGTAAGTCTGTATCTGAACAGTGTTATATAATCTTCGTATAGACATTTATACATCGAATAAGGAATAAACTTCACATCCAGATGGCTTAATACTTAATGGGAGTAAAACCACACCCATTATATATTTATATCGATATCTACCTAGCAAAGGGTAATATTAATGCTCAAAGTTGATTGCTCTTCCCTGGAGCGATATTATAATCCTCTCAGATCGTACCAACCGAGGAAGTTTTGCAACCGATTGAGACTAACCGGTAGTCGGCTTGGCTTGAACGGCGCCGTTAATTATGGCAATGAGTAATTTCAGAGTGAGTTCAACTAGAGTTTGCTGGTCTTTAATTATGCTAGAACAATTCCGTACCAGATTGTTATCTTAGCAGAGATGGCATGGAAGCGTTTCTGTGAATTAAGTTAACTTTATGAAATTTGTAACATTACATGGTAATGATAGTTAAATAGCACACTAGTATAAATGGTTCTTTATTCAAAGTTAGGCTAGACTTGTAGATGATAAGCTTTGTTTTGTAGACAATTTTACGATTTTACGAAAATATGCACTGCACAACTGTAGTTTGACTGATTGCCTTCAGATTTTTACATCGACCTCAAATACACTAAAATCAACATAATTGCTTTAATTTTTTATGTTATGTTATAAGGTAAATTAAGCCGTCGTCCGCAGTGGCTTATGCGATTGATGTGCATGTCCTAAGCATATTGTACCAAGGGACGCGGGTTCGACTCCAGCGTAAGACATGGGTGGATACTTTTTCGGTTGGTGTTGGCCAACTGTTTAACACAGTTTTTTTTTTCAATTAAAAATGACGAAAAACCACTGTAAATATGAAATAATGGTAATTTACACAGGTTATATAAAAAGAAACGCACATTAGGCTGACGGCCATACTGGATATTTACATTTACGCGATGCCTCGTTCACCTACTTTGAAAATGTAAAGTTTTACGAATTGAAAATTTTAAGGTTACTAATGGCGGTGCTCAGTTCTCAGTATGACGGTAGGCCTGAAGGCGCGTCTCTCATCGCTACTTGTAACTTACTTTTGTTTATAAAACAACACGAAAAGAAACTTGCCAGTGCATTTTTTTATTATATACAACTGCAATTATAAAATATAAATCATTTACAGAGGTTTTCCGTCGTTTTTGAGTGAAAAAACGGTGTTAAAAAATTGGCCAACACCAACCGAAAGATTGCCAATGGGTGTTTGTAAATGTCCTTCAGAACTTCACCCTCATCTATCACTACTCATCGATTCGAATAGTAATATTGCACGTTTACCAACACAGATAAAACAATTAGGTAATTACTTAGGTATTTTGCGCGTCATTTCGCTGTGTTTGATAATAATAGATATAGATAGTAAAGTATAATAGATAATATTATCATGTTGATTATATTGATTAATGATATTGCAGACAAAATATTTCGTGTAAGTATCCCGTCGCAATATAAAAGTAATTTTTTTTATATATATATTTGACTAACTTTTGGTCAATTGACCAATTTTAATTTGACCGGTCAAAGTGCCATACATTTCTATAGTACAAATTCGTGAGGGGACTTACCTTATTTGGTTCCACACGAGACGAGAGAAACACACTCGGGTCCTGGTTTTGAAATTTGAAAACACGAGTCACAGATTGTTGTTAGTAAAGAACGTGCACAACTGGCGAAAACCCAACAACATAAAATTTATGTCGTCTTTTACATTAGTTAAAACATCACAGATTGCACCTGTTGGACATGTGTCTTCGAGCTCGCTGTGACCCTACATGAGCGTAGACAATCTCCCGCGAACTATGCGGTGAACTGACAAGTGGTGAGCTGTCTAGTGAGCTCGAGGCTTCTCTTCCCCTACTTTCCCCTCTCCGGTGATTTTATAATGTATCTATCTAAGCTTGACACATCATGATTTGGGAAACTATTCGGATTCCTTATCGAGACTTTGACCGTAGTATGTATGATACGACATGCGAATCGTCATCCCAACATTATATTTGACTCTGGAATTAAGGAATATAAAATATAGTTTTTATGAAAATTTGAGCTAGATCAAAATCTATTTCTATAAAGAAGAAAATTTTGAAAAACTATAATAGCACAAACACACAAGAAAATTTGTATTTGTGTAATTTGTAAGTGATCGATTTGATTGGTCAAAATAAAGCAATGTTAGTAAAGTTAACGTTGTATGGGAAATGAGTTGAATAAAATCAAAGTAGCTTCATTGGATGAGCGTAGCGAGCGTAGCGAGCGAAGCGAAGATTCCATTTCACTACACTGGAGAAAAAAATCCGGAATGTTTTTTTTTTTTTTTTTTTTTTCTTTCTTTCTTTCTTTCTTTCTGTATTTTTGTCTGTTTGTCCACACGATTCCGGCTAAACCGATACTCCGATTGCGATGAAATTTTATGGAGGCCTTCTAAATCTCTGAACTTAGAACTGCCACGTTTTTGAGCGCAATCGGAAAATTATTTCTCATGAAAATCGCAATTTTACGATTTTTTTCGATTTTTAACAAAACTCTTCGATTTATAACACCTACATGCTTTGTCCGATTGTGATAATTTTTTCACAGAACCTTAATTTTATGAATTGATATATTTGTGTAAATTTTGAGCGTTTTCGAAAGATAAATTTCTTTAAAAAATCGCAATTTTACGACTTTTTTCGATTTTTTATATTTCTTTGGCTTATAGCACCTACATGCTTTATCCGATCGTAATGATTTTTTCACAGAACCTTAATTTTATGAATTAATATATTCGTGTGAAATTTGAGCACAATCGAATAATTATTTCTTATGAAAATCAAAATTTTACGATTTTTTTCTTTTTTAAAATTACGATTAATTAAAAAAAATAAAAATTAAAGTTTATTTTTAATTTAATTTAAATAAATTTAAAAAAAATCTTCAACTTAGTAATGATTTTTTCACAGAACAACAGAAAATCCGCATAACACTTGGCTACTCAATGCACCAATTACGCTCATCCAACAACGCGGCGGGACTTAAGCGTTTTCCTAGTTATAAAGAAATGCACATTTTTTTTAAAAAAAAGAGGCGCCCCGCAGACCTGTTTAACAC
Organism: Sweltsa coloradensis; assembly: GCA_024449915.1. Taxonomy (NCBI): domain Eukaryota; kingdom Metazoa; phylum Arthropoda; class Insecta; order Plecoptera; family Chloroperlidae; genus Sweltsa; species Sweltsa coloradensis. The sequence continues at coordinate 59,520 of JAMZAV010002417.1, read as the reverse complement.
AAACAAGTGTCATTTCTGTCCCATAACTTAAAGCAACAGGTAGGAGTGATAATGTTTCGTAATAGGGATGTCCGGTGAAGATAATAGATCAGCTTTACCCATAGGCCTAGAGGACCCTCATGTGACTAACTATACGGTAAAGAGTGTTAGGATAGTTGTCAAGGGAATTCCAATGGCTGTTTCGTAGTAGGACATAATCCATATTACTCATAGTAAAGACTAACTAGGAAACGCTCAGTTGGACGCGTTGATAAGCGAGCACGTGCTATAGCTAGACCCACATTGCACATTTTTTTAAATTTTAAAATTTGCGACGTTCGCTGTCCACAGGGCAATGTTTCCAATATTATTTATTATTGCCAAGGTATTTGGGTAAACCCGTGTGTAAATCTTTACTTTAAAATCCACCGCCATCTAGAGGACCTTGACTCCTTGGAAAAACTATTTAAACTCTTTGTTGACAATTAATAATAGACTGCTTCCTCGAAAGTATTTTGATTACTTCTAGGTGGCAGTGCATTAGAAACTTGGCGCGTATTTTCGTTGCCATGGCAACGTTACTTTTGTTATAATGTAATTTCCATCTACACTACTTATCGGATCAAAATAAAATTAACATATTCGTGACCGGACGGACATTCTAAATGATTTGGCCATCTCAGATTTTGTCGCCGGTTAGTTTGAAAAAAAACTTTCGGTTAACTTTAATGTAACTTTTTAACTTTTTAAACGATTTTGCCACAAAACTAATGGCATTCAATCGAGAACAAAGCTTGCGGATGGTCAAAATTTCAACTCGATCCGAGCCTTCGTTCGAACGTTATCGCGAGACATACATACAAACAAAAAAAAAAACAAAACAAAACAAAACAAAACAAAACCAGTGACTAATTTTTCCGGCAGAGTCAAATGGAAACGCTCGCTTCGCTCGCTTAATAACTAATTGCTTCGTATTATGGGTTAACGAACATTAGATTAGCCAAGGATAGGAGATAAAACCAATACTAGGAAACGCTCAGTTGGACGCGTTGATAAGCGAGCACGTGCTATAGCTAGACCCACAATGCACATTTTTTTAAATTTTAAAATTTGCGACGTTCGCTGTCCACAGGGCCATGTTTCCGATATTATTTACTAGGAAACGCTCAGTTGGACGCGTTGATAAGCGAGCACGTGCTATAGCTAGACCCACATTGCACATTTTTTTAAATTTAAAAATTTACGACGTTCGCGTTTCCAGTATTATTTATTATTGCCAAGGTATTTGGGTATAAACCCGTGTTTAAATCTTTACTTTAAAATCCACCGCCATCTAGAGGATCTTGACTCCTTGGGAAAACTATTTAAACTCTTTGTTGACAAATAATAGACTACTTCCTCGAAAGTATTTTGATAACTTCTAGGTGGCAGTGCATTAGAAACTTCGCGCGTCTTTTCGTTGCCATGGCAACGTTACTTTTGTTATAATGTAATTTCCATCTACACTACTTATCGGATCAAACTAAAATTAACATATTCGTGACCGGACGGACATTCTAAATGATTTGGCTATCTCAGATTTTGTCGCCGGTTAGTTTGAAAAAAAAACTTTCGATTAACTTTAATGTAACTTTTTAACTTTTTGAACGATTTTGCCACAAAACTAATGGCATTCAATCGAGAACAAAGCTTGCGGATGGTGAAAATTTCAACTCGATCCGAGCCTCCGTTCGAATGTTATCGCGAGACATACAAACAAAAAAAAAAACAAACAAACAAACAAAAAAAAACAAAAACAAAACAAAACCAGTGACTAATTTTTCCGGCAGAGTCAAATGGAAACGCTCGCTTCGCTCGCTTAACAAACCTCTATTTTATTATACCTCGTTGGTAAAGACCGAAGAAAACTAAATTCGAATCGGCGTTTAAATTTTTAATATTTCTTTTAAAAGATTTTTTTTTGTATTAGACCACACAATACATTCTGGAGCAAAACTTCCATTAGCAATTTACTACAAAAGAATTAATTGCTGCGTCTAAAATGTGTGTATTTGAATCGTGGCGATAGCGAAGATAAGCCAAGTGATAGTATGAATATTAGTAATATGTATCAACACAGGATAAAATATCTAAACATTCGTCAATAAAATCCAATGACACCGTCCCTGGCTAGTAAAATATTGATGTTTAGAGGGCATATAAACATAACAGACATTACATTTTAGTATCGCAGTTTATAGCTCATTGTATGTGCTCAGCGAGTGCTTTTAATCGACTTGCATGCTTTCTCAAATATCATGTGAATTTCAACCAGACAAAGTGAAGCGTTATTTTAAAAAAATAATTGGACTTTACACTGTTCTTAGGTGGGAAAATAAGTTTTATTATGCAGCAATATTACGAAAAATTTCACTTTTCTTCGACAGGCTCACATTATTTCCAAAAATACAAACATCTGACACAACAACAACTACAGCATATGTGCACAGTATTATTATAGCTCCATGATAATATTTGGATGAAAAATATCAAAGAATTGCAAAAAAGTAACGTTGATTTTGTAAGTAATTTAAATACGTGACAACATGACATTGTGACTTTGAAGTACATTTTGTTATTATCTAGGGATATATCGCTTTTGAATGTTTTTTTTTACCTCGTTTAAATAACTTACAAAAAACAAGTTACGTGCAATTCTTTGATATATTTTTCATCCACATATAGCTGTGATTGTTGTTTTGTCAGATTTTTGTATTTTTGTGAATAATGTCAGCCTGTCGAAGAAAGGTGAAACTTTTCGAAATATTGCATAATAATAAAACTTATTTTCTAACCTAAGAGAAGTCAAATTAATTTTTAAATAACATTTACCTGTTCTATAAAAGTTTCTTTTAAAATAAATTGAAGCGTGCCTCATTTTAGAATTTATCACACCCTGTATTTGGATGACACGCTGACCTTTGTGGTTACACCCGTGATTCTGGTAATTGAACTAATTTAGAAGGGATGTTAAAAGAACTTAATCCCTTACATTCGCATTTACGACCGAGGAAAACATCGGGAAAAACTTCAGTCAGGACTGCCGGTCTCGACAGGATTTGAGCCCGGGACCTTTCAAATCAGAGTCTAACACAGTCGGATAATGCTAACTACCCCTTCTTTATATTGGAAACTAATAAGACTTGCGCATTGCGTATTTTATAGTGAGTCTTTTTCAAAGAAGCTTTTAAAGATTTGCAAACATCTTTTCCTATGGGTGTATTTCAGTGCAAATAAAAGTTTATTTTTTCTTTCCTAATGAATATTTTATGACGTTCTGTATCTTCATTTCTTCCTTTAGCTTCTTTAATGTGAACATCGCTGTCATATATTTTTCATGTTTTAATTTAAATGCTAGCTCGTGAAACTTGAAGCGCGTACCTTGAGACAGGCTTCGCTAGTAAAACATTCCCCCTACTGCGGTTATAATAAGTCTTGCTAATTAACAATTCTGAATTCTTTTTAAAAGTCAAGTTAATATTTAATTAAAACAAGTAAGACATGCTCTGAAGATGTTTAACCGTAAAACTTTCCATAATTATAAACTCATATTATAAAGTCAAATTGCTCATTAAATGAGTTCCGTAGACTTTAAAACTTTCATCAAGAGTCTATTGTTTAAAGTTATGTGTTGGCTCATGTCAATTGAAACCATGCTATTGTGTATTTTTTGTTCGAGAGATATGGGTACAGCACACGTAACGTTTAGAAAATGTTAGATACATTACACTCATATGTGAACACATGTATAATGATTACAAGCACGGTTAAGGGTGTACCCATAGCATAGAGGGAGCGAAACTACAAAATAGAAGTATTCAAGAACTATAAAATCCCTCCAACATTAAATCCCTTGATTTAGGTGACGGATTGAAAAAAGAATCACCAAACAGGCATTCACCCTGAACGCAACGGTCACCAAAAACATTACATATTATTATCTTTGTTGAAGGGCAAGTGTAAAGAAAACAAAACGCGTCAATCGGTCGTCGTGTTCGATATTCATCTTGATGTGTGACACTTGCACAGACGAACGGAAGGACATAAAGTAAGGCTTAGGAGAGTTTCGCTCCTGATAAAAAATCGTTTTTGTAAGATTAAAAATATTGCAATAATAAATATGAATGAAACTACTTGATTGATACCATGGTACAAGTCCGCGAATCGAAAGAAAAATGGGATGTATCAACTGAAAGTTGAAATAAAAAGTTTATTAACTTTTTAATCAAATTTTTTACTTTTGCCATTTCAGAGGATTCAAAATTACTTTAATTCCGGTAAAATAAGTCCCTAGATGATCGTTTAAAATACGTTAAATCTGTTTCTTGACGTGAGATTCATGGAGTGCTATTTATGTTTTTTAATTAATAAAGTAACTAACATATTTTGTATAGTCTGATTGCTGCTCCAGAACGGCCGTACCACTAGCCAGATTGCGCTGAAATTTTAAACAGACATCAGGTACCATTTAACATTTTGAGGAAAATCCGTTATGATATAATCTTACAAGAAAAAAATATTGAAAATAGGCTGATAGGCTGAGAATGTCACATAAAATTTAACGACAATGTCTTTTGTCCATGAACAAATCACTTTTATAAAAAATGATGTTTTGAATGTCAGGCGGTGAATGCGGTGAATGCGTGCAGACATAACAAAACTCCAAGCTAAAGGTTCCACAAAATTCCGCTGGGAGATTAAGTAAACCTTGCAATCTGTACTCGTATTGTATTGTAAGCATTTCGTAACATGTTGTATATTTTTTTAATACAACTCACAAATAAAAAATCTGTCTTTTGAGTTGCAAGTCCTCCTCTCTCTTTTCTGTCTTCCCTATGAAAAGTAACAACACATTGGCGCGTGCCATACAGGATCCAGCCCTAGAAAACAATGGCCTGTCTCATCATCTAGTTGCATAATTGGTAATTCTGCAGTGGCTGCAGGTCGTGTGCTGCAGTGCGTTGTGTACGTCCACTGCACAGGCCTAGTACTCGGGACTTTGCTGGTGAAGGTGAGTCATTAGCTGCACTTCCTCGTGCGAGATGCAACATGCAGTATCCAGGTAGATCGCGCGGTGATAGTTGGGGCGGCTGCTGCATGCGGAATGCTGAGGCCATGCTTACTTCGATAACAAGGTAAGACTAGTTAAACGAGGGAGCGGAGCGACCGAGTGTCTCCATTCAACTCAAACGGCCCTCATTCTGTGATTCTGTCTGTCTGTCTGTACGTCGAAAATCAGCCGAACCGCTGAACAGATTGCGCTGAAATTTTAAACTGACATCCGGTACTAATTTATTGAGAACTGTTAACAAAATCAGCTAGATCCAATGCGATTTAAGCCTACAATAAATAAAAATGTGATTTTTAAAAATATCGATAGCATTTGTTAAGTAGCAGCTAGCGGGACGAAATCTGCGTGGCATGGCACGGCCTACTGGTAAGCATTAAGCCTACCGCACGGAGGGTTGGGGTTCGATACCCGTTAGTATGAACTTTTTTATATTTTTACACCCACATATTTTTTTTGAGGGGTGTTAAATGGGAAATAAAAATTGCGTGATTTTGTTTTATCTTGGAAATTTGTTAATGTTTCACGCTAGTACGTTTCGAACACGATTCGCATTTTTAATGTTCAATTTAAATAACTAGGGAAACGCCAAAGTCGTTGTTAAACGCGTGAGTGAGCCAAGTGTTGAGTATCCGGGAACATCCCATTTCCTCCCATATACCCAAGGCTGGATCTAGTTAAACGAGGGAGCGGAGCGACCGAGTGTCTCCATTCAACTCAAACGGCCCTCATTCTGTGATTCTGTCTGTCTGTCTGTACGTCGAAAATTAGCCGAACCGCTGAACAGATTGCGCTAAAATTTTAAACAGACATCCGGTACGAGTTTACTAAGAACTGTTAACAAAATCAGCTTTATCCATTGCGATAGAAGCCTACAATAAATAAAAATGTGATTTTTAATAATATCAATGGCATTTGTTTCGTAGCAGTTAGCGGACGTGGTTGACGTGGCCTGCATGGCCTAGTGGTAACCATATAGCCTACCGCGCGGATGGATGGTGTTCGATACTCGTCAGTTTTAACTTTTTTTTTATTTTTACACCCACATATTATTTTTGAGGGGTGTTAAATGGGAAATAAAAATTAGGTGATTTTGTTTTATCTTGGAAATTTGTTAATGTTTCACGCTGATACGTTTTGAATACGATTCGCATTTTGAATGTTCAATTTAAATAATTATTGTGGCAAGTAGAGTGAGTTCCTGTAAGGTGACCAGACGGTACGGTTTTAGAAGTCAAAACACTTGGCTAACTCACTCGTTTAACAACGACTTTGGCGTTTCCCTAGTTAAACGAGGGAGCGATGCGACTGATTAAACGAGGGAGCGGAGCGACCGAGTGTCTCCATTCAACTCGAACGGCTCTCATTCTGTGATTCTGTCTGTCTGTCTGTACGTCGAAAAGCAGCCGAACCGCTGAACAGATTGGGCTGAAATTTTAAACAGACATCCAGTACGAGTTTACTGAGAACTGCTACAAAATCAGCTAGATCCATTGCGATTTAAGCCTACAATAAATAAAAATGTGATTTTTAAAATATCGATAGCATTTGTTTAGTAGCAGCTAGCGGGACAATTTCTACGTGGCTTGCATGGCCTATTGGTAAGCATGTAGTCTACCGCACGGAGGGTTGGGGTTCGATACCCGTTAGCTCGAGCTTTTTTTTATATTTTTACACCCACATTATATTTTGGAGGGGTGTTAAGTGGGAAATAAAACTTAGGTGATTTTGTTTTATCTTGGAAATTTGTTAATGTTTCACGCTAATACGTTTTGAATACGATTCGCATTTCAAATGTGTCAATTTATATAACTAGGAAAACGCCAAAGTCTTTGGTAAACGAGAGAGTGAGCCATGTGTTGAGTACCTGGTATCATTCCTCATGGGCTAGATCCTTAGGTATAGGGGAGGAAAGGGGATGTTCCCGGGTACTCAACACTTGGCTTACTCACTCACTCGTTTAACAACGACTTTGGCGTTTCCCTAGTATTAATTAAACGAGGGAGCGGAGCGACTGAGTGTCTCCATTCAACTCAAACGGCTCTCATTCTGTGATTCTGTCTGTCTGTACGTCGAAAATCAGCCGAACCGCTGAACAGATTGCGCTGAAATTTTAAACAGACATCCGGAACGAGTTTTCTAAGAACTGTTAACAAAATCAGCTTGATCCATTGCGATTTAAGCCTACAATAAATAAAAATGTGATTTTTAATTAAACGAGGGAGCGGAGCGACTGAGTGTCTCCATTCAACTCAAACGGCTCTCATTCTGTGATTCTGTCTGTCTGTACGTCGAAAATCAGCCGAACCGCTGAACAGATTGCGCTGAAATTTTAAACAGACATCCAAAACGAGTTAACTGAGAACTGTTAACAAAATCAGCAAGATTCATTGCGATTTAATCCTACATTAAATAAAAATGTGATTTTTTAAATGTCGATATCATTGATTGTTTAGTAGCAGCTAACGGGACGATATCTGCGTGGCTTGCATGGCCTATTGGTAAGCATTCAGCCTACCACACGGAGGGTTGGGGTTCGATACTCGCTAGATCGAATATTTTTATATTTTTACACCCACATATTATTTTTGAGGGGTGTTAAATGGGAAATAAAACTTAGGTGATTTTGTTTTATCTTGGAAATTTGGTAATGTTTCACGCTAATACGTTTTGTACATGATTCGCATTTTAAATGTTCAATTTAAATAACTAGTGAAACGCTTAGGTCGTTGTTAAACGAGTGAGTGAGCCATGTGTTGAGTACCCGGGAAAATCGCCTTTTCTCCCATATACCCAAGGCTCGATCTAGCCCAGTATGGGGAATGATACCGGGTACTCAACACATGGCTCACTCACTCGTTTAACAACGACTTTGGCGTTTCCCTAGTTAAACGAGGGAGCGAAGCGACTGAGTGTCTCCATTCAACTCAAACGGCGCTTATTCTGTGAGTCTGTGTGTGGGTCTGTCTGTACGTAGAAAATCATCCGAATCGCTGAGCAGATTGCTCTGAAATTTTAAACAGACATTCGGTTTAAGTTTACTGAGAACTGTTAACAAAATCAGCTACATCCATTGCAATTTAAAACTACAATTAATAAAAATGTGACTTTTTAAAATATTTATTGCATTTGTTGAGATTTTTATGTAAAAAAGGCCACAGTCTGCGATATTACTAGGGAAACGCCAAAGTCGTTGTTAAACCAGTGACTAGTGAGTGACCCATGTGTTGAGTACCTGGCAACATCCCCTTTCCTCCCATATGCTGGATGTAGCCCAGTATGGGAAATGATACCGGGTACTATCCCTAGTATCCCTAGTAGATAGAGTGGGATAAAGAGTTACCCTCAAGTTGTAGAATGCCATGCTTAGTTGGGAGTTGATAATGATTGAAGCGAAAACCTGCCATAGGGTTATTAATTATAACATGAAATAGTTCGGCTGTAGTTGATGCCAAAATCAGGGTTAAACCCGACACAATCTGATTCTTATTTCGCGCCGTTAGTTGAGACTGGGTGGATATGTATATATTATTAGTTAATAATTAGTTGTAATACGTATTTGTGTATTTTCTAATATCTATCTATAATAATTATAGCTTATCAATAGACGGGTCCTGTGTTGTGTTGATATCATCATGTATGGTATAGCTGTTGTTATGCATGATGGTGAAAATGGGATGTAGGACAGCAGTGCTATCACTTAAAACTCCAGAGATAACGATAGAAAACGATTTCTATCGTTATCTCTAGCTACAATAGATAACTTTTGCGATCACGTAACTACATAGCTAACGTTCTCTATAGAAAGCGATTTCTACTAGAAAACTTCTTTATCGACGTACGATAATAATTATCGACGTACATATTATTGTACGTCGATAAATTATCGTACCTTCACAGCCATGTTCACAGCGTTAAATCGCAAATAAAAATCATTGCAAGGCAGTGAAAAAAATGAAAAAGCGGTAAATTCAAATACGTACCAACATGACGTAAATTCATATCGTAGCCTACGTAATAAAATGATAAAAATATAATAATAATAATAATAATAATAATAATAATAATAATAATAATAATAATAATAATAATAATAATAATAATAATAATAATAATAATAATAATAATAATAATAATAATAATAATAATAATAATAATAATAATAATAATAACTATAAATAATAAATTAAAAAATAGTAAAAAAAATAATAAAATGTCTGTGTTATTTATTAGTTCATTGCATAATAGTAGCCTTGATTACAATTTACAAGCCAACTGATTTTTCAAGTTTTATATAATCCCTGACCATCCAGAGAAAAGCTTTATTATTATTAGGTATGTTTAATTGGATGTAGAAAGACAGTAGGTCTTCTTGCACAACCCTATGTTTTGTATGCAAAGTTCATACTTCGATTTCCAAGGCAAAAATACAATTGCCATCCCTTACAGCCTACAAACATTGTAGAAAAGACTTCTTTTGCAGATATGTTGATTGGCCATGTTTCTATTAGCCCACCATTTGGGAAGGTATACTAGGAAGGATAAAGTGAACACAGATAGTGTAGGCCTAAGTTAACAAATAAGCAGCTACCAGTGGTGTCAAACTGTTTTCAAATATCAGGATTCAGCATTTGTATGGGTAATGGCACTTTCTCAGACAAACTACACTAATTGTTTTCCAATTTGGGTCTGTAACAAGCATAAAAGTGTAAAATATTTTGTCTTATTATACTTTTTATAAGGGAAATGTTGAAACTAATTCTACAGAAACAAGGCATTTTTGTTTACAATTCAAAATAATTAGCATGTGTGTGTGTCACATGAACACATCTACACAAGTGCCTCAGACTGTATAAATATAATGCCTCTTCTATTATCATTTAATAATAATAATAATAATAATAATAATAATAATGCCTTTATTTACAACAGAATACAGATATTCCACAAGTGTAAATATAATAAAACCTGAAAAGAAAGCATTAACATAATTGCAGTCAATTTATATACACACTCAATAATATAACAATAAAATAAACAACAACGTAGCCTCCTCACGAGGCCTACTGAGTCAGTACATAGCCAGTGTGGCAGTCACAATACATTTAAATCTACGAACACTTATATCAAACAAATCAAGAGTGTTGAAGGAATTATTAGATAAAGAGTTAAAATCAGTTTGAATTCTCCGAAGAGGTGAATATTTTAAAATATTGATCCTGTTTTGGGGTACATAAAAGGTCGGATGTCTCCTAGTTAATCTTGGTGGCACATAGAAATCTAATTGGCTGAGCAAAGTTGAATCAAACAAATTATTGGCTATTTTATATAAAAACATCATATCTAAAAGCTTGCGCCTGTTTTCAAGTGTCATTATGCTATTACTATCACAGTGCGTAATATAGTCTCTTCTGTGATAGTCAATTTTTAAATGCTTATAACACATCATCTTAATATACATTTTCTGTACTTTTTCGATACACTCTATCTTGGTGACCTGATAAGGATTCCAGACAACGCTGGCATACTCCACCTGTGGCCTAACTAAAGCAACATACAGCGCCCTTGTTGTTGACATTTTAAAGGATTTAATACAATTACGCCTTAAGAGACCGAGAAGCTTGTAGGCTTTCGGAGTAACGGAGTCTAAATGTTTATTAAAAGACAAATCATGGGTCATCACAACACCAAGATCTCGAATAGATTGAACTCTATCCAAAGTCACTCCATCTAAAATATAATCAAATATAATAAAAAGTTTCTTTTTATTGGTAATGGAGATTACGTTACATTTCGCAACATTAAGGTCAAGCTTCCAAACTGAACACCATTTAGATAGACAATCAATATCTTTTTGGAGCTGCACACAATCACGTACGGTACCCACAGGGCGGTAAATCTTTAAATCATCAGCATACATCAGACATTTTGATGATTTTAAGCATGATGGTATATCATTGACGTATAAAGTAAAAGAAGTGGACCCAAAATTGACCCCTGTGGGACCCCTGACGTGACTATCTCCGAATCAGAAAACCCATCATCAATAACAACCGCTTGCGTGCGTCCACTCAAGTAACTTGTCAATAAATTAAAAAGTGGACCACACACCCCATATCCCTTAATCTTAAGAAGAAGAAGTGTGTGGTTAACACTGTCGAACGCCTTTTTAAAGTCTGTGTAAACAGCGTCGATTTGTTTTTTGTTACTCATGTTACTTGCAAGGTCATTGGTAAATTCAACCAAGTTTGTCACTGTCGAACGTCGGCTAGTAAAACCATGTTGCTCTAATACAATGTGTTTTGAAACATGATTATACAAGTTCTTATGTATCAATTTTTCAAAACCTTTGACACAACCGGCAACAATGAGATTGGGCGGTAATTACAGACTTTGAACCGACTCCCCTTCTTTATTACCGGTGTAACAAACGCGTGCTTCCACCGTTTAGGAAAAATACCAGATTGCAAAGAGGAATTAAAAATGTCCGCTAAAGGCCGAGATAACACGGCTCGACAATGCTTCAGAACCTTGATTGGAATTCGATCCGGACCCGCAGACTTATTGTCAACTAACGTTCTTAGACAATTTTCTACTTCGCGTGCAGTTATATTGAAACCAGATAAGCATTCAGTCCCATACTGTGGAGCGTCAGGCAAAACCGCAGGACACGCGGAAATAGGTTGGAAAGAAGACAGAAAATATTTTGAAAAAAGTCGGCAACACACTACCACAGTACTTGCTACGACACCCTCATGTTCAACTTCAACGGGAACTCGCCTGACTTTTGTCTTACGGCGTATATACCCCCATAAAAGTTTAGGGTCCTTACCAATGTTGTCATTTATCTTTTGTAAATACTGCTTATGTGCCTCCCTGACAATATTTTTGAATTCAATACGTTTAACTCTAAATTCAACCATATGACATTCTAATAGTGTTCTTTTCCACTGCCTGTATGCCCTATTTTTATTCTTCAAAGAGTTAATAACCTCACGATTGAACCACGCGGGATATTTACCAGCATTCACTTTCTTGGTTGGGACAGTAGCATTTATTGCCTTGTCTAAATTGTCATAGAAGATATCACACTTTACATTTACGTCATTATTGCCGTACAATAACTCCCAAGGGCAGTTCAATAGTTCGTCGCTCAATGAATTCAGGTCAGCATTAGCCCAGTTATATCTCGATTGTTGTTGTTTATTCTTGTTATTGTAGTCGGGCTTGCTCCCCGGAAACGCAAGGTCACAACGAAGAGCCGCGGGGATCCGAACGCACAACCTGTTCTGCTAAACTTACGTTGACAGTAACATCCAAGTTGTTGACAAACAACAGATCTAGAAAGTTATTTCCACGGGTAGCGAAAGGATTTTTTCTGATACAAATCAAGCTCGTTTAATTTGTTCAAGAACTCAGAGGTGGCTTGAGTGTTCGTATTGCCGATAACAGATGATAACAACAATTCAGGGTGGTCAATGCTAGGCTTCCAATTGATATCGGGAAAATTAAAGTCCCCGCAGAGCAATACACAGTCACTTGGTCTAATAGCACTTTGCACACGTGATGTTGATTCGTACAACTTTTCAACAAGGTCCAATGATGGTTTGGGAGGTAAATATGCACACCCTATAAATATGCTGCGTCGAGAAGTGACCTTGACCTCCGACCACACAAGCTCACATTGTGCAACTTCGAATTCTTCCCGCCGTCTTGACACCAATGTACTAGACACTGCTATGAGGACACCTCCCCCAACCTGCCCCTGCTGTTCCACCGAGTGTCTATCCCTTCTATACACCGAGTACTGGTTCGAATCCAGCAACTCGCCTTCACCCCACAATTTTGTGTAGTGTTTTACTGAAATGCAATTAAATTTGGTTAGAAATTACATCTTTATATAATTTTAGCTTCACTCCTTGTGAAGGACAGAATTTACATTTTTAAATCTAGGGGAGAGGTGTTTTTAAATACATATTTTAATATCATATTGATTAATGTGGTTGCCATACTAAAAGAAGATCAATATGGTTGTAGAGGAAGTAGGAGCAAAATGTCAATGATGCAGATTTATTAGAAATGTGGTAGGCCTACATAACTAGCTACTATTTTGAGGTCTAGAATAATTGTGCTTATATTTTATAGTTTATAAGCATGGACCTCTTGCAGGCATACTACAAAATCAAATAGTGTCTTTGTTAAAATCAATACAATGTTTCTGTTGTAATACAAAAATATTAAAAAATACATACATCCAAGCCAAAATATAAGTCGGGCCTACCTAATACAGTAGGCCTACCTAGGTACCGTCTACTGTAGATAGCTGTCAAGCCTATACTTACTGTACCTAGGCCTAGGTGGGTACATATTTTAAAGAAATGTTACTACACAGGATTAAACATTACAACTAAATAGTGCTTGAAAAGTTGAAAGCTGCATTCTTTAGCACCATTCACTTCAGTGTTTCTCTGCCAATCACCTACGGTACCTTGTTTAGCATTAAATATGGAAGGTACAAGTTAAGTTACCAAGTATTCAGATTTAAAATAGTTGGAAATAAATTGAAAAATTAAATCATTTATCTCAGCCGGGTATCGAACCTGGGTCTGTCATATTGGTCTTGAATAACATGTACGTGATTCAGTGTTTTGTTGATTGAGTAGGTAGAGATTCTTTTATGTGTACCGGTAACAGAGAATAGCTGTCCGTAGTGGATCATAAGGTTTGCGTGCAGGTCCGAAGTTTGATCCTTGCTCACGGCCTGGGGTTTGGTCGAACTAATGTAACTGTAGGGCAAGGCTTGGGATAAGTTCTCCGAGCAAGATAAGGGCCTACAGACTAGGGGCATTGTAGACTAGCTTAGACAAGTGATGAGTTAGCTAGGCTAGCCTATGCTAGGCCAATCCTTCTCAGGTTGACAAATGACATGCACTATCCTATCGCAATCATCACAAAGCATATATCGCAATATGAGAACAGCACCTAGCTGGTCTTACATAGGGATGACATGAAATTTACTGCGGGTCAAAGGCCATTGTGTAGGCCCTAGACCCATCCATAATAATGTGTGTCGGCATAGCCTACACCAAGCCCTAGAACCGAATACTAATGCGAAAAGTAAGGTTAGAGGAGCCCTGCGATCTAGGCTAAGCATCAAAGCCTCTATTCTACTGTACTATTCTATACTACTACTCCTACCTGCCGGGCTTAAATTGACTAGGCCTAACACTTGTGATATGACTGGTCGTAATTGGCCCTACAGAAAATAATAGGGACTTACTACGCCTGGGCCCTAGGCCCCTAGCGCAGTGTTTGACAGGACTGTCACCCACCAATGTAAAGAAGGTTAGGTTGTTATGCAGGCCAACATGTAGGCCTACACGGCTGACGGCTGGAAACTCGGAAGGCTGTAGCAGCTGTGCCAAGAGGAGGCAAATTCAAAATAGTCTTTTATGAATTACATATTTTCGTACGGCCGTATGGATGCCGGCTACACGGTGGACTAGAGTCCTTGTAATCTAGCCTTCATGGTAAGCTTACGCACAGTATGGGCTAGGCCTAACATACGCCTACGACAAACTGAGCAATTTGAAGATTATTTGATAAAGTTATTGAACCTAGATAGTTTATTATTGTTCTGCATACCTTGTTATGTGATCTACGTGTAACAAATAACATCTAAAGTACATCATTTTATTGTTATTAAATATAAAAGAGCTGAGGCGGTATTGATATGAAACAAGTCCGCCATTTGTAATTTGAGCTTTCTATAGGTGACAACTCGTAACGCGATCTCCTTTGCTCACGCTAAATATTTGTCACTGTAGTTATCGTTGTCTATAGAGAAGTGATGTCACGAGTTACGTGGTCGGACTTTAGGATAGTTGTCACAGAATTGAGATAACGATAGAGAGCTCATGAGCTTTCTATAGAAATCGATTTCTACAAGCTTACATGATCGCACTGCTGGTCTACTAGATAGACTATAATATAGTGTCGTGTTTTTGTGGCAAAGATGTACAATTATAATAGTTATAATAGTTAGCGTGTCATGTAAATAGTCTAGAAACTAGAAAGTACTATTAAGAATTAATTGTAAATGGAGGGCACATTTGTGTAATGGGGCTCTGCCCTTTCCATTCCACCATCAAATTGTCATATATGTCTGTATTTGGCTATTTGAAAATAAAATAATAATAATAATAATAATAATAATAATAATAATAATATTAATAATAATAATAATAAAAATAATAATAATAATAATAATAATAATAATAATAATAATAATAATAATAATAATAATAATAATAATAATAATATAATAATAATAAATAATAATAATAATAATAATAATACCTTTTAGTTTGTAAAGATACATCACATCACACACCTAAAGCGGGATTCGAACCCACGTATCTCAGCTCAGCTCCATGTTTTGCGAATCTGTGCTGCAACCATAAATAAAATAAGAATTTATCATAATATAATCTTTATTTCCTCAATAGCCTATTATAGGTTAGAGTGGCGCATTATGGTCTGACAGCTGTGTGCAACTAAACTCAAAACCCAATCATTTATACGTTAACAATGCTGAACTAAAATGCAAATGTTATCGGGTTCTCATCAAATGGCTCGCTCACTCGTCTAACAACGACTTTGGCGTTTTCCTGAATTTGACAGTAACCTTAATTTTAAAGTAATAAATCAAAATGATTGTCATTGTATATTGTGTAAAAAAAAAACACACACACAATAAGCGTGTGCGTGTGGTTCAGAGTGTAAAAAATGTTGTATTTTGTTACACAAAATATAATAATTTTAAACTCAATTGTTCATACGATGTCGGGTTGAGTGATGTTCTTTACACCAACATCTATGGCGAGGGTTAAAGAAATTACTTTTTAAGAGAATTAGTATAAACTGTCAGTAACGCTGTATTCAATCACATGTTTTAGTACACTATATGAAGTAAACGTGTTGTTTCTTTAAACCACGTGCACTCAATTGATTTCCCACCACATTCTCTCGTGTCACCTTGCGTCACGTCAGAGAGCTCATCTTAGACCTGACAACACTGTACCGTACGGGTCGTCTTAAGTTCACAGCCGGAAGACACCTTTTAGTGACCCTTAACGTGTCTCAAACTACGACACCTAGGAGCCAGCGTAATTGGGCGAAAAGCCAGAAAAGTGCTCCAATCAGGAAAGAAAAAATAAAAGCTTCCGTGCAAATAACGGAGCTTACGAGAATGTAAAGGTCTTTCGAAAAATATATTGGGTTCACTTATTTTTCGGTGACATCTTGAAATGAACATGGGGGATGTATTCGTTGGGCGTAAATAAACGTACATAAAATCATATTTGTTCGTTGACTGGAAATGGTACGCTTTGTGTGACAAATATTTTTAAACAAAATCTGAATAAATATGCAAAATTAAACAAACAAAATAAGAAACAAACAAAAAACGCATTACGTACAGAAAACAAAGATGAAAAGATGTTAATAAAAAACGCGTATAAAATTGAAAATTCGATACGTCGAGATACACCTAAATGTTTCTATACTATAATACAGAGTTTAGCAAAAACATTTTTGAACAAGACTAAAAAACTAAATAAAGACATACTAAAATAATAGATATCTAGTAATTTCGATGAAGAATTTTTATTAATACCAATTCGTTTTACTTAATAATTCAAATTTGTTAAGATACCGCACGTTTATTTTATACATTAACCATATCTTACATAAAAATAACGATGCACGTGCAGAATGTATAGACAATTTAAACTTCGGCTTAGTGAAGACATTTTATATTAATCTCACTTAGAGAGAATTGTGGAGAATATTTCTTGTACGAATACGAATATTCTTGAGGCACCATGATTGTTAGTGGGCCCATAGTCTTTGTAAGATAAGAGAATTTAGTTCATACTCTTCACCTTAAAGTTTAACTGCATTCGCAAGGAAACTTTATTCTTAGATAAGCTACCAGGAACAATGAATAGTTATTCTTAAGCAAACAAACTTACAGTTAGCCATGAATTATGGGAGTTAAACCTACGTTTTCGTCTTATTTTAACCAACTTTCCACCATCCAAGATAGGTATTGTTTTAGTAAAGAAACTACTTCGACAGCTGTAATATTAATTAAAAGATAGGTAGTATTGTTCGATAGTATATTATTGTGGGATTTGCATGCATTGTATGCATCATTATGTTTTTTAGAACATAATTTTGATTAATTATTCTCAATGAGTGTCTTATAAAATTTACTACAAGGAATCGCCCTAGTAGGAAATATAATATAAAACCACATGAAATATTTCTTGATTATTTAAGTCGGAAACACTATAGTAGGGAGAATTGCTGATATTTAATACAATTAAGAAATTACAAAATCTCACTCAACCTGCGGTTTCCCGTGTGGCCGCGGGACACCAAGAATTGGTTCCCATCTTCTACCGAATCGTATCAAGAATTGTAGTATTGTATCGATTATGCTACTTCTTCGCATTTCATGTAATAATTACTTCTAAATGAGAAATAAATTTGTATTTAATATGTGTATTAATAATTTTCAGGAGCTATTTGACCCGGATACACATTATAGACGAGTGTGGTAAACAACTAATTAAGGTCAATATTTGTAATACTAACTTGTAAAATAAATAAACAATAAATAAATAAAATATGAATTTCGAAAACGTTCGTCTCAATCGTCAACTTCCTCAAAAGTTAGTGTTAAAATATATACCAAGGTAAGTTGTTATAAACCCCATCTACTAATGTGTGTTATTATTATTACTAGGAAACGCTCAGTTGGACGCGTTGATAAGCGAGCACGTGCTATAGCTAGACCCACATTGCACATTTTTTTAAATTTTAAAATTTGCGACGTTCGCTGTCCATAGGGCCATGTTTCCAATATTATTTATTATTGCCAAGGTATTTGGGTAAACCCGTGTGTAAACCTTTACTTTGTGAATAAAATCCACCGCCATCTAGAGGACCTTGACTCCTTGGGAAAACTATTTAATTTCTTTGTTGACAAATAATAGACTGCTTCCTCGAAAGTATTTTGATTACTTCTAGGTGGCAGTGCATTAGAAACTTCGCGCGTCTTTTCGTTGCCATGGCAACGTTACTTTTGTTATAATGTAATTTCCATCTACACTACTTATCGGATCAAAATAAAATTAACATATTCGTGACCGGACGGACATTCTAAATGATTTGGCTATCTCAGATTTTGTCCCCGTTAAGTTTTAGAAAAAAACTTTCGATTAACTTTAATGTAACTTTTTAACTTTTTGAACGATTTTGCCACAAAACTAATGGCATTCAATCGAGAACGAAGCTTGCGGATGGTCAAAATTTCAACTCGATCCGAGCCTCCGTTCGAACGTTATGGCGAGACATACAAACAAACAAACAAAAAAAAAAAAAAAAAAAAAAACAAACAAAACAAAAAAAAAAAAAAACAATGACTAATTTTTCCGGCAGAGTCAAATGGAAACGCTCGCTTCGCTCGCTTAATTATTATTATTATTATTATATGATGTTATTATATATTTATATAAAATGTGTAAGTACTATCTGTATTGTCACTATATACTTGTTTCACCACGGTTTCACATCACCAAAGTAACTCAAATGATTACATAATATCGTTTTTGATCTGGATTTTTACCTTTTTTGATGCGCAAATTGAAGTTAAACTAGGAAAACGCTTAAGTCCCGCCGCGTTGTTGGATGAGCGTAATTGGTGCATTGAGCTGCCATGTGTTTTGCGGATTTTCTGTTGTTCTGTGAAAAAATCATTACTAAGTTGAAGATTTTTTTAAAATTAAATTAAATTAAATTAAAAATTAACTTAAATTTTAAATTTTTTTAATTAATCAAAATTTAAAAAAAGGAAAAAATCGTAATATTGAAATTTTCTTAAGAAATAATTATTCGATTGCACACAAATTTTACACGAATATATTAATTAAAAAAATTAAGGTTCTGTGAAAAAATCATTACAATAGGATAAAGCATGTAGGTGTTACAAGTCAAAGAATTGTTTTAAAAAAGAAAAAAACGTAAAATTTCGATTTTCATAAGAAATAGTTTTTTGATTGCGCTCAAATTTCACACGAATACCTTAATTCATAAAATTAAGGTTCTGTGAAAAAATCATTAAAATCGGATAAAACATGTAGCTGTTATAAGCTGTTTTTTTTTTAAATCGTAAAAAATCGTTAAATTGCGATTTTAATGAGAAATAATTTTTCGATTGCGCTCAAAAACGTGGCAGCTCTTGGTTCAGAGATTTCGAAGGCCTCCATAAAATTTCATCGCAATTGGAGTATCGGTTTAGCCGGAATCGTGCTAACAGCTAACAGACACACAATAATACAAAAAAAAAGAAAAAAAAAACATTCCGGATTTTTTTCTCCAGTGTAGTGAAATGGAATCTTCGCTTCGCTCGCTTCGCTCGCTACGCTCATCCAAAAATATTAGAGGTTTATTCGAATTGTTAAAAGTATTATTATAGGTTAGAATCTACGTTATAAAAATTTTATATTTGAATTGAGATTTACAATGGTAAGTGTAACCTAATATAATTCAAACCCCAAAGTGATTTCACTCATACAGGTATCATTATCATCTTCTGAAACTGGGGGTAAATTGCGACGGTACTCAAAGTTTGCAATATCCGGTTTTCTCTCGCATCTCCATCCTATTCCTAAATTTAGCGTTCTACAGCCTGCATTTGACGAGGTAGTCATTTCACGTGAAAATGTCATCCCATCCAAACTTTGAATTATTTATATTCTATGCTACGTTGGTAATTAAACGGCTAAAATACTTGGTTTAGTCGTAATGACAAAGTCACAAAACCTCGTTTTAGAACGGAAGTTAGTTATTCTGTGAGACTGTAGAACGTAAGACGGAACGTAACAATATCCTTCGTGGAATTAAAAAGAAGCTTAATGTTGACATTTGGATGTATTACCGAAGAAAAAAAATGAAGTAATTCCACAAAAACATTACTGGATGCTTGTATCACACTCGAAGTCACCTCGTACAAATAATGTATTTTAAAATATATTGCTTAAAGGTTTTACTGGCAATATAGTTTGAAGATATTAAAACTTGCGCATCCATTAGAATTGCAAAGAAAAAGTAGCATTAACTGTTTTCTTGTGTTAAGCCAAATTAATTGTAAATAAAATATGCACTCATTGTAGTAATTGCATTCAATCAGTTAGCGCTATGCTAAACAATGCTTTTAACGATATTTCTTTGGAAAAATAAAAACAAAAAAGATTGGAAACCGAAGATTAATACATTTTTTAAACTGTATTTAGAGTGTACCCACTAAGTTACATAACTTATTTTCAGTGGGGGACAATACATTTAAATTCGACCAATCCAACCCTGTAGGCGCCGACACCATCGACGAGCAAACAATGACCAACTCGAGACCGGTATATTTAAGAAGGAAACACCGATCAATCAAACTGGACACGATTCCATCCGCGGACCGCTCCAGTAACAATAAGGCTAATTCGGAACAACCTTATAAAATGTATTATGTGCTGACTCGTTGCTACGATTCGGACGGCTCCCAAGTCATCGTTCCTAAGCAAAAAACTGATTGAACCCGGCACCTCCACCAACAACAAAATAAAGCCCGACGAAATTGTTTAAATGGGTATTTACCCGCTCAACTTAAAAAATGTATTTCATTCAGGCCAACTAGTTATGAATTTATAAGTTAGAAGAACAATTATTGTCCAAAAATTTTCAAAGTTGGTAATTTTCGAGCTAGATCCCATCGGCAAAAATCTCCCATAAGAAATAACATGGGGACGATCCTTATGACCTGTGACCTTGGAGGATTTTGATCCCAAAACACATTGGCCATTATTGATGTACTAGTATTTAGTACTAGGGTATTTACCCGCTCAACTTAAAAAATGTATTTCATTCAGGCCAACTAGTTATGAATTTATAAGTTAGAAGAACAATTATTGTCCAAAAATTTTCAAAGTTGGTAATTTTCGAGCTAGATCCCATCGGCAAAAATCTCCCATAAGAAATAACATGGGGACGATCTTTATGCCTGTGACCTTGGAGGATTTTGATCCCAAAACATATTGGCCATTATTGATGTACTAGGCTGCCTTTTCGGTAAATCCCCTACATTTTGTAATGTAATTTTGGCTAGTGGTTTGGTTAAAATAAGCTGAGTATATATTTGTGTTTAGTTTCTAAGACACGATGTTATAAAGGACCATTTTATATTGGTACGAAACTCTAGTATCTAGACGGAACAAAAAATTAGCAAGTTAAAGCCGATTTCAGAAATTCCTTAAAACGCCAATTTTCGACAATTGCAGGATCAAAAAACATGAAAAATTCGTGTAAAATCACAGTTGCAAGATATAATTTTTTAAATGGTCATTTGAGTGTAGTATTATGCTATGGATCATGTGGTAAAAAAATTAATTAGTTGGGTTGGGTATTTCCATATCTATCCAATTGTTTGCAATCGATCTAGGTGCCCGTTAGGGCGCCGCAGCCAAGCCGCGGTGCGCTACACACTCTGGCACCTTATACAGCTAGCAGAGTTGGGGTGATTTCGAGGCGTTACCCAGCCGTCATGAAAAGTGATGTGAACTTGAAAACCATCAAAATCGAAGGGATTTAGGTACCCGACAACACATGCCAAATTTGGTTGGGGTACGAGCATTTCTTCTTGGTGTAAATATGACTTGAAACATGCTCAAAATCACTTTTAAGGATGTTAGTTACTACTATACTATCTAATTCGTCAGTTTCAATTGCCCAGCGATTCTGACCACACGGGTAAGGCTACAACGTTCATATTTTACATGGACATTAAGGTAATAGTGATGTAGTTCCCTTAGAAAAAAAAGTTGAAAAAGTTTGCTGGAAGGCTTCCAAATCAAGGTTTCAATATAAGCCGTATACAGGCATACAATCAACAAGTAATTATAGTTACATGACAATGATCGCGTACATTGTTTACAAAAAGCAAGTCTTTAGGCCACTTGATATTTAACATCCTATTGTTAGTTGGTAATTCCATAGAAATTAAATCAACTTTGATAAAATTATTATATTTTAACAAATAATTTTGCAATTGAACTTGAAAAAGTAATGAGATCCTACACATAACAAAAACTTGTAAAAATACTGCCAAACCTTACACACTCAAAATAAATGAGATATTAAAAAAAGGGCCAAGCTCATATCTACCCTTCCACATTTGCGCATTCTTAATTCATAAACGTACAGTGTCCCGTAACAACATTCTAGAAAAGCTTGGCAAAATAGAATTTGCATGACCATTACGTTTAAATTATTTAGAAAAAAAGTATTTGGATGATTATTTAATCAGCTGTAACAATATCATGATGCATTATTCTCTTCATATTACAGTACATATGTTCTATGATTTTATCGGTGTCTATTATTGATTTTTACTAAGACTACGTGCTTGCGAGTGTGAAGTCTGCACTGATCCTCAGATAGCGGTCTTGCAAAGTGGTTAACAAAGATGCATGATTCAAGAAGAGGAGTCTTGTTGGAACGGAAATAATTTATGTCATGACCTCAGAGACTGAGAGGTATAACGTGATGTTTCTGTACCAGTTGGGATGATGTAGGGCGGTTGAATTACTCTGTTGTATCTGTATTTATTATTATTATTTTTATAACTATTAGGGCGCTTCGCTAATGCTTTTTCCAGTCACGTTGATGGATGTGCTTTTATGGTTGATTATCGGCTCAAATATCACGAAAATATTGTAATAAAAAACGGATGAAAAATCGTAAAAGTACGATTTCTCTTAATTTCTAAATGTCTCTAAAATCGTAACATATATAATTGCAGTGATTTTAAACGTTCCCATAAAGTTTCATCAAGATCGGAGTAGCCGTTTTCCCGGTCGCGGGCCAAATATCACGAAAATATCTCATTAAAAATCGAAATAAATCGTAAAAGTACGATAATCATAAGAAATATTTTCTCGAATGTACCCAAGAACGTGGCAAGTTTAAGTTCAGAGATAAGGTACGAAGGTCCCCTCAAATTTTCATCAAGATCGCATATTATGCCGTTTGCCCGGTAGAGCGCGAACAAACAGACAAAAATACAACAAAAAGAAAACACCCGAGCAATTTTTTTTTTTGGGGGGGGGGGGGGGGTCAGTGAAATTGAAGTCTTCGCTTCGCTCATCCAATTGTTTTTTCAATTTGCAACATACAGTTATTGGACCATACTAGACCGCTTCGCGAACGCTTTTTCCAGTCGCGTTGATGGATGAGCTTTTTTTATAATATTTCTGTCCAATGATTACGTTTTTATGTGGAATCTCCTTACTTTTTCTATAGTGACTTGATACTACTTGTTCATTATACACCTGTAAAAGGCTTATGTTTAAAAACATTATTTCTATGAATTTTGACCAACTTTTTCAACTTTTTCTTTCAAGAGGCACTACATCACCATAATCTTTATGTCAATGTAAAATATGAACGTTGTAGCCCCACCCGTTTGGTCAAAATCGGCCCAAATATCACGAAAATATCGTATTAAAAACAGGAGAAAAAATCGCAAAAGTACGATTTCTATAAGAAATATTTTTTTAAATGTCTCTCAAATTATAACATATATGATTTTAGTGATTTTAAACGTTCCTTTAAAGTTTCATCAATATCGGAGTAGCCGTTTGCCAAATATCACGAAAATATCGCACTAAAAATCGAAAAAAATCGTAAAAGTACGATATTTATGAGAAATATTTCTTCGATTGTACCCAAAAACAATACAGCTCTAAGTTCAAAGATTTCGAAGGTCCCCTCTAATTTTCATTAGGATCGCATATGCCGTTTGCCCGGTAGATAGCGAACAAACAGACAAAAAAACAAACAAACTAAAAAAATTCGAGCTATTTTTCTTGGGGTAACGTAAGTTAAAAACCAAACAAAAAAACACAAAGTCAAATTGAAGTCTTCGCTGCGCTCATCCAATTATACAGAACATATTGATGGCGACAAAAAAAAGATTCATATTTAGAGCAGACCTAGCCAACCATCGGCGCTGCCAATGAACAACTAGAGACTTAGGGAATATTCCACTTACTGTTTTATAGTTTAATTTAATTCTTATATATGTCTTAAAAGTCACTGCACTTTTTTTATTTAAAAAAAATGTAATTTGTGTTATTTAAACAAGGAAGTAAATAATGGACCCCCAGTTTGCGCGCCAAAAACGAGCGTGCGCCATCTTTGGACGGTCTAACGTCATAACTGTGTTGAGTCAAGGCCAATTGGAAACTAAATGTACGTATATTGTACATATTTACATACAGACGGCGGTGCTCGCCCATCCGCTCAACACAAACAACTCCACAGCTACTTAAACGATGTTCATTTCCCCAAATTTTTCTTTTTTCTTTTTTCGTACGTGACAGGAGATTTCGCGAGATCATTGTGATAAAGAATTACGAGCATTCTGTCTTGAATTTTTGCACAGCCTAGGACTATCATGCTATTCTTTATCTACCCTAGGCTTTAAATTTGTGATCAAAGTTAGGTTTTTGTGCGGGATGTGTGTCAGAACACGGAAGTGCAGGTTTTGGGTTGGCAAACTAAGCCAAGGGCTTGTCAAATGAGTAGTTTTTAGTATTCACATACCAAGGCCTATATCCTACAGGAACGATTGGCCTGGACTGTTGTATTATAAATAATTTTCTACGCCTAGGCCTAGACCTAGGACTGTTTCAGTTTTGTTTTTTTGATTGCAATGTCAACTTTTCTCGTTTTCTGGCTAGGCGTTAAATGTAAAATGTCCGCCATCTGTTTACATTACTGTAGGCAACGCTAGGCGCTGCTTTGTTTAAAACACCGCCGTCTTGATGTATATCTCGATCCTACTATAATACTATTCCAACATCTTTGGTCTGGATGTATGTTTATCCAGACGGCGTTGGATCAACACAGTTCTGACGTCACAGTCGTTTTTGCCGCTTTAAAAAACTGCTGCTTTTAAAACGGCTATAAATCACTGGATTATTATTTCACGGAAAAACAAAGTGCATATTTGTAATCGGGACGAAATACTTCTTCTAAAAAATCTATTCGTACAGTATTTGGCGGAAGTGGAATATTCCCTATTAGGTAGGAAACACCGATCAATCGAGCTGGACATGATTCCACCCGCAAGCGGCATCAAATTCAACAAAGCTTATTCGGTATAACATTAGAATTATGTATTATGTGCCTTTTTACTATAGGACGGCTCAAAAGTCACAGTTTACATACCGTATTTTAATATCTCTATATTATTTTGCAAGGTGATATTGAATATCTCTATTTGTATTGAGTCCCGCCAAGCCCCACGTTGCAAAGAGCCATGCGATACCTATACGTCTACTTAGTGAGATAGCGTCACAGGGACACATTGATCCACTCAAATACAAAGCAACGAAAATAGCTCTGACTTTCATTTCTAGGCCTATTGAAAATTTAGCTTAAGTTTTGATACACGTGAACATTTGTGAAATGTGAAATGCCGCTGGCTGTGCAGTCGGAGAGACGGAGACCACGTTATTTAAAATCAATGCAAATGAAAAACCATTTCATTAATTGACGGCAGTGAATTTTTAGAAGCTTTTTATCATAGGCCTACACATTATGAAAGAGAAATTGAAATAGGAATGCAAGTTAAATGTGTATAAATTGTAGTTTAAATGATTATCGATTCCAGTTCGGTACCATGCTTGTTTTTTCCCCAAGTGTTTTTTAACCACGTGCAAGTTTAAATAAATTTCTTGAACTGTTTTTCGTCGTTAGGAACATTATTTTTATTCAATTAAATTAAAGATTAAATACATACATTTTTGAAAATAAAAGTGTATATATTTGTGTGAGTGAAAATCCTAAGTAATTGAAAGTTATTTTTCAACAACAAACAGTTTATTATTGATAGTCAGTGGGTAGACTATACATTAATAATTCAATCACGAATCCATTTTGAATTTGTGACAAAAAGTTACACACTTTAATAGATGTAGTGCCTATTTAATAACATCACTAATTTTAATAAAAACTAACCACTAACACATGTTTTTCGCATGGCGTATACAATTCGGTCATTCCATCCACGTCACGTTTCTATTTCACTATTTCGCGTTATGTCGGTGGCTTATTTTTCGAATTCACGGCCAAACATATGACGCGTTTACTACTTCGCCCGTGGGATTCCCCGTCTGTCCGGCCATTACCGGCAACAAGCCGCCCGCCCGAGGGCTCCCTCGCGGCTCGTACCGGCTAAACCACGCCTATAAAGTACCCACAAAAACACGGCGCTCACAGCCCACCGACCTGGAGTTGCCGACCATCTGTTGTGGCACGGAGTTTGGAAATATTTTCATTACCGAATGATG
Organism: Sweltsa coloradensis; assembly: GCA_024449915.1. Lineage (NCBI taxonomy): Eukaryota > Metazoa > Arthropoda > Insecta > Plecoptera > Chloroperlidae > Sweltsa > Sweltsa coloradensis. The sequence goes on along the minus strand of JAMZAV010002417.1, from coordinate 32,961 downwards.
GTATGTGATCAGTAGAGTGTATTTTGTATTTTATTGTTATTGTTCATGATTATTCAATTCACTTTATCAAAGCATTGAAAAACGAGGATAATAACTACAAAAATTTGCTGCATTTATACACAATGATAATATTTCTCGATGCACATGGTCGGGAAACGCTCCCGTAGGTGGTTAATATTTAATGCAACTCAGAAATTTTAAATGTCCATCCCGACCGGGGTTCGAACCCGGGTATGCAACATTCCAAGTAGGCGCTTTAGCCAACTAGACCATCCATCCATCTATTCAGATCGACAATGTACTACATTTCAGAAGTTAAAGAGGTTACCGTCTCGGTGGTCTAGTTGGCTAAGGCGTCTGCCTGGGATGTGGGAGACCTGGGTTCGAATTCCGGTAGGGATATACTTTTTTAATTTCAGAACTCTATTAAATAGTTACAATGATGTATTAGTAGTTACAATGATGAATTATTGAAAACGTATCCAAAAAAGTGTTGCATTGTAATGCACCTAAAATATATACAAAGAGATTATTTGTTTCATTACTTCATTACTCTTGAAAATGTCATCCACAGTGATGACGCTACGTCGGGAATTCAGGAATAAAGTAAATTATTCACCACTACGACGCAACGAAATGTTATAATTTCTCTTCAATTATATAGGGTCGCGTGAAATAATTGTGTTTTTTTTATCAAAACATTGTTCAGAGCTGGATCCGAAAGTAGTATTAAAATATCCTCCTGCAATAACTATTTATTGTGAAATTTGGATACAGGACATGCTTTATTAGCAAATTTATGTTCGTTCGGCTAATTTGCATCAGATTTTTTTGATATTTTGCACAATTAATGTCAAGGAATTGGAACTGTAGGGCTCTACATTAGTACTTTTTGATGAATGGTTTTAGGTAAACGCTGTAAAAATAAATCAATTTATACAATTTTTCATTTTCTAAAATAGTTTGAAATTTACCATTTTCACGAATTGTTTCTGGCGTAAAAACAATCAATACTGCTAATCTGTGACTGAAGGGCTGTTAATGTATGCTTCCTTGACAACTTTGTAAAGTTGCATATTATACATCGGGTGCTTCTGGCCGAGCAAACAGCTATTTGCTAAGTGCCAAATGTGTCCTGTCGATCTGCACTTTGATCGCCTCTGTATGGTTTACACTCTTTAGCTTCAAGATCTCGTCTTTAAAATGTGCTTTTTATTTTTCTAGACGTTCTTTTCCTGTCAGCGTCCTGTCTCACTGATGGCACGCCGGAAGTGGCAGAGCGGACATTGGTCGGATTTTCAAAGAGACTTATGTCTTGCCGAACAGTTTTCATCCCTTCAATGAAAGCCGCTTTTCACAAAAAATCTCAATTCAACGAACATTTTTATGTCATGGGTTGTGGGATCCCCGAGTCCAGACTATTGAGTCCGGGTGCATTTAAAAAAAAATTACTATCTCTCTGAATATACTTTCAATATACACATATTAATGGTATTTATTGATGTACGTCTGTATGTATGTAGGCTCCAAATGTGAAGACAGACTAACATTTAATTGGCTTTACTAGGAAGCTTCGCAAACGCTTTTTCATGCGCGTTGTTGGATAAGCGTAATTTTTTAAAACGAAAAAAGGTAAAATTGCGATTTTCATGACAAATAATTTTTCGATTACGCTCAAATTTCACACGAATATATGAATTCATAAAATAAAGGTTCAGTGAAAAAATCATTACAATCGGATGACGCATGTAGGTGTTATAAGACGAAGAATTTTTAAAAATCGAAAAAAATCGTAACATTGCGATTATCATAAGAAATAATCTTTCGATTGCGCTCAAATTTCACAAGAATATATTTATTTATTAAATGAAGGTATTGTGAAAAAATCATTACAATCGGATAATAAAGCATAAATAGGTGTTTTAATCGAAGAAATTTTTAAAAATAAAATAAAATCGTAAAATTGCAATTTTCATGAGAAATATTTTTTCGATTACGCTAAAATTTCACACGAATATATTAATTCATAAAATAAAGATTCTCTTAAAAAATCACTAGAATCGAATAAATCATGTAGGTGTTATAAATCGAAGAATTTCGTAAAATTGCGATTTTCATGAGAAATAAATTTTCGATTGCACTCAAAAACGTGGCAGTGCTAAGTTCAGAGATTTCGAAGGCCTCCAGAAAATGTCATCCTAATTGGAGTATCGGTTTAGCCGGAATCGTGCTAACAAACACACGAAAATACAAACAGAAAAAAGAAGAAAAAAAACATTCCGAATTTTTTTTCTCCACTGTAGTTAAATGGAATCTTCGCTTCGCTCGCTACGCTCAGCCAAAAATGTTATCACTCTCAAAAGAATTGAATTTCATGTTCAAACGTAATTAGGGCTAGAAGATAATATTACAATATCATTCAATTATTGCAACAACATGAAAATGTTGACTTGAAAATTTCGTTATTTGTGCATAAAAAGTTGAAAGCTCCCAAGAATAAACATATTTATCACTAGGAAAACGCTTAAGTCCCGCCGCGTTGTTGGATGAGCGTAATTGGTGCATTGAGCTGCCATGTGTTATGTGAATTTTCTGTTCTGTGAAAAAATCATTACTAAGTTGATGATTTTTTTTAAAATAATTTAAAATAAATAAAAAATAAACTTTAATTTTTAATTTTTTTAATTAATCGTAATTTTAAAAAAGAAAAAAATCGTAAAATTTCGATTTCCATAAGAAATAATTATTTGATTGTGCTCAAATTTTACACGAATATATGAATTCATAAAATTAAGGTTCTGTGAAAAAATCATTACAATCGGATAAAGAATGTAGGTGTTATTTGTCAAAGAATTGTTTTAAAAAAGAAAAACCCCGTAAAATTGCGATTTTTATGAGAAATAATTATTTGATTGATCTTAAATTTTCTACGAATATATAAATTCGATAAAATAAAGGTTCTGTGAAAAAATCATTACAATCGGACAAAGCGTGTAGGTATTATAAATCGAGAAATTTTTTAAAAATCGAAAAAAATCGTAAAATTGCGATTTTTATGGGAATTTTTTTTTCGATTGTGCTCAAAAACGTGGCAGTTCTAAGTTCAGAGATTTCGAAGGTCTCAATAAAATTTCATCGCAATCGGAGTATCGGTTTAGCCGGAATCGTGCTAACAAACAGACAAAAATACAAAAAAAAAAAAAGAAAAAAAAAAAAAAAAACATTCCGGATTTTTTTCTCCAGTGTAGTGAAATGGAATCTTCGCTTCTCTCGCTACGCTCGCTACGCTCATCCCAAAACACTGGGATTCCTATAAGTCTAAAATGGGTTGATAAGGATAGCGCCAAAATTCTGAAACATTTTTACGTTTTCACACTAGCGTTTAAAATGACCCGACATATTCACCATGGGTATAAGGATTGGAACGAGTTTACTATAGGCTACCCGGCACTTCCACCAAAATCGTTATTTATTTAATACTCTATTTCAAGGAGCAAATACTCAGCTCGAGTCAAGTACCAAATACCCGACTTAGCTCAAAATTTCGAGTTCTCGCACACCCCCACATCACAAGCACGATTTTCAGCTTCGAAGACGCATAAGAAAACACGAATTAGGCATTTTAAATAATTTTTTATAAAACAGATATTAATAAAATTAAGCCTTGCTATGTTCTTTTGTACAAAAAATTTAATAATGCAATATTTCAGAAGTTTCACCTTCCTTCGAATTCCTTGTGGACATTATTCTGTCAATATTTGTATTGTTGTAAATAATGTTAGCATGCCAGTCGAAAGAATGTGAATCCTTCTGAAATATTTCAAAGTAAAATATATTTTTCTACAAAAGAACAGAGCTTAAGTTTATTTTATTTTATTAAACATATTTTTAGGTATGTACTTTGTAGAAAATGTTCTGCAATTTATAAATCAGTATTAAAAACAAATATCCCTAATTAAATACTGTAGACACTCTCTGGCCAAATGCACTGCTGTAATGTCATTCCAGAAATGTAATAAAAATATGTTCTTCACCAAAAATTAGAACGTATAGAATGGAATTTGAGTACATCATATGAAAAAAAGAGTGAAAACCGAAAACCAAAACTAGAAACTATATGGCCAGAGCACTAAACCAAAAATCAGAGACGAATACCGAAAACTCAAAGACGAAAGCAAAAACCGATACAACGAAATCGTGGTTACAGTTTGTTATTTGGCCTAAAGCCATAAACAAATGAAAACCGAAAAAAGTTTATTTCTGTGGGATGTCCTTTCAAAGTTTCTGTTACATAATTCCGCTACAGCTAGATGAAGTTCTGCAGTGATAAACTATTAACAATTAATTGTCACTTTTGAAATAACAATTTTTATTAAATGCGAAACTGAGGAAATAAAATGTTTGTCTATGTTAACAAACTTATTGCTTACAAACACTTTCGACGACTGATTCTTTGAAACGAGCATGCCACCATTACAGCAATCATTGTGTCGTTCCTTCAATCAATTTCAAACCCATTCAATTGTTGTTTTTCGAATTTAAAAAAACTTGTTTAATCTGTCTAGTGGAATTTTAATTCGTTCAATCTATCACTATGGCGTCAATGTTCAGCCCTGCGTTCTTTTTATGGGAATGGAATCTCATTCCGTCAAACAAAATGCTAAACTCAACCCCGAGGCGAAAACTTTTCCATTAGCAAATTATTTTCCTTGTTCGAAGTAAGCAAATTTTTCACTCATTTGCAAGTTAGATCTACCCCTCGCTTTGTTTCCCAAAAAAGCAATTGGATCTTTTAAACCCGGTTTCCACAAAATGAAGGAAAGGGATTTTCTCTTGCCAAAGAGTTTATCGCATTAGGTCGAGACATCTTGAAATGAGCTCTTTGAGTTTACATTTAGACAGACAGTGTCAGACAATTAAAGTTTCCGAATTGATTGATCTGGTGCGTGAAAGCTCACAGTAGCATGTCCATGGCTGGAAGTATATCGTTGGTTGGCTGTCAGGTCAGATATTTATATTGTTTGAGAAAAAGTTTGCCCTTCACAAGGTATTTCATTAAGCAGCAAAATAATGTTGATGTTCTAGAACTGTGTATGTAAATTAACCATTCATTAAAAGCATTTTTTAAGACTAAATTATATGTTTATGAATTACTGAACACGCACGGTTTTGTCATCTTCCACGAGTCGAAATATAACAAAAACATCAATCAATTTAGAAATGTAAGAATTAAGACAACCGTAAGTAGTTATAATCAATACACGGTTTCAATATATATATACCGCTCCCTTTTTTATTCCAACAACTATATAGTTGGGAAAAGGGGTGTTTCCACCATTGGTCTTGGGCATCCCAGGAATCATTTATCGGTCTGCCAAGCTCGACACATCATTTTTCTTGAACTACATGATCTTCGTTGTATTTCTTCCTCTTGTCGTGACACCACTCTCTCTATCTCCCACCACTAAATCTCCCACACATCTCCCATCTCCCACATAATAAAAAATTTTTTTAAAACAGCATCCAGCTCTTTTGCCGAACAAGCTACCGAATTAAAATTTATGTTTGATAAAATTGTTAATTTCATTCAATCAAATAATGGCAAATGTATTTTTCCCTAATCACATGAATTTTACTTCTATATCCAGATTAATTCAACAAAGTTTAAAAACCCTTTATAAAATCTTCAAGATGTATGAATTATGTATTCAAGAAAACTTCATAAAAATTTCGGTATGCATTCAAATTTTAAATTTTTGACTACAATTTGATTTAAAATTTTCCAATTGTCGTAAATCTTTCGAAGTTCTGATGAAGTTGCTACAATTTTTAAAAACAACCCCCTAAAAAATTTCAATAAGCCTCGTGGAGCTTCGTGTACGTTTTTTTGGATTATAGCGACTGTGATAATTTTATATTTACATACATAAATTACACTTAATCTCGTGATGGTTATTTCATAAGTTAATACCAACAAGTATTTTCCGATATGAAAAACACTTTTAACTTATAGAAATTAATTGCCGACACACTGAAAATAAGAAATTGTTTTTATCGTTATTTATTCATATCATGTTATTCCTTTCTCGAAGTACTTCTTAAATCATATCTCTAAACACATCAATAAATAAAATGATAACGTCGCTTAATTTGACTTGAATGTATTTTAAACATAAATTGGAATACTTTATCTATTAGATATTTTCTTTAGACAATCATCAACAATCAAGTAGAGTATAAGTAGAACTACTTCTGGGACATTTGTTTATAACACATTTTTAAGGGGTTTTTAGATTGATTATTTTAACTATATGATAAATAAAAAAACTGTGAAACTTTCAAAAAATTATTCACTTTATTAAATTAAATCGTAATATGCATCACTTTGTTGCTGGCAACTCCTAATCAAGTTTTTTGTGTATTTTATTCACATAAATGAAAAGAACATCGGATATACTCAATAAAATGTTCAAATGTTTTTACTCTGAATAGTAGCTTGTAACTTTCCAGAAGAGCTTTTAAAACCTCTAAGAGAGTAGTCGGCTTTCTCTTAAATCTCGCACCGTATAAGAGCGAGCTTTCATTCGGCCGGCTCAGTGACTTGGGGAAATTGATGGCACATTCGTCGCGTGCCAAAGAGAACAGCTATACAGCCCCCCGCAAAACCATTGCCATACCCACACACAGGGGCAGCACGATACCTGGGAATACAAGGTCGTCTGTTCGATTACACGCCTTAACCTGAAAGGTTCACTTTTCTCATGTACTGATGCACGGGTCATGATTTCTTATACTTACATCTTAAGGAATAAATTAATTTATTTGGAAGCCATACACCAAACTTTTTCAACTTTTTCTGTCAAAAGGCACTACATCACTATTACCTTAATGTCCGTGTAAAATATGAACGTTGTAGCCCCACCCGTTTGGTCAGAATCGCTGGCCGATTGAAACTGACGAATTAGACAGTAACTAACATCCTGAAAGTGATTTTGAGCATGTTTTTTCAAAGCCATTTTTTCACCAAGAAGGAATGTTCGTACACCAACCAAATTTGGCATGGTTGTCAGGTACATAAATCCCCGTGATTTTGATAGTTTTTAAGATCACATCACGTTTCATGACGGCTGGGCGACACCTCGAAATCACCTCAACTCTGCTTGCTGTATGAGGTGCCCGAGTGTGTAGCGCACCGCGGCATTGGCTTCGGCGCCCTAAAAGGGCACCTAGATAAAAATGACAAATTTAACAAAATAACTGGCAGTAAGTGTGTCATTACAGAGGTAATTGGCAGTATTTCCAAAGCTTGTGTAAAGGAGTAGAGGTGTGCACGTACCCGAAATTTCGGGTCGGGTATTTGGGAGCCGAACCAATAATACAAAATGTACCAGATTTTCGGGTAAAAGAAAATATTTTTGGGGGCATGGTGGAGGTGCCCGTCCGTCCGGATTCTTAAAATTTGTAGCTCCATCAAATTAAAATTCAGACAATCGAAAATAAATATGGATTAATCTTACTAGGAAAACGCTAAAGTCCCGCCGCGTTGATGGATGAGCTTTTTTGTAAGTTTTTAGTTTGCGTGTGATCACTTTCTTTTGCAAGTGCTTTGTGAAAGCATTGTAGGTGATTGTTGTCAAGTTTCTATTGTTACTTGTTAATTGTTATTATTAACCTCAAAAAACTCATATTAAAACCTTTATTCTATGGATTATGGCTAACTTTTTAACGTTTCTATAAAAAAGCAATACATAACCATTGTACCTTAATGTACATGTAAAAAAGAATTTTTTTAAACAACGCTCATATTTAAATGTACTAAAAAGTAAAAAATAAATTTTCGGCCAACAAATTTTTGCCTTACTCGGGAAATAAAAGCGTTGGGCGCTTTCCCTCCATGAACAACAAAATTATAATACCGTAAGCGCCCAACGCTTTTATTTCCCGAGTAAGGCAAAAATTTGTTTGCTGAAAAATTATTTTTTACTTTTTAGTACATTTAAATATGAGCGTTGTTTTTAAAAAAATTAATTTTTTCATGTAATATTATTTTATACTTTTTGGTCTTAACGAATGTTGTAATTGAATGTGTGCTCACTGGACGTGTCCAAATTTCTGCACCTGAATGACCCATCCTCACTAGCTGTGACTAATTTCCCCTATGAAGCTTTGTTTGATTAATTAGTTATGATGAATTAATTGACTAATAATGATGAATTAATTGATTAATTATGATGAATTAATTGTTTAATTATGATGAATTAATAGATTCATCTATTGTCATCAAGAATATACGTATGTGTGAAAATTTTCAGCTCGATTGGACATAGAGAAGTGGGTGAAATATCGATTATAAGATTTCGTCCAGACAGACAGACAGACAGACAGACAGACAGACAGACAGACAGACAGACAGACAGACAGACAGACAGACAGACAGACAGACAGACAGACAGACAGACAGACAGACAGACAGACAGACAGACAGACAGACAGACAGACAGACAGACAGACAGACAGACAGACAGACAGACAGACAGACAGACAGACAGACAGACAGACAGTCATGAAGCTAATATAAGCGTTGTAATAATATGAACGTTGTAGCCCCACCGGTTTGGTCAGAATCGACCCAAATGTTACGAAAATATCGCACTAAAAATCGAAAAAATCGTAAAAGTACGACATTCATGAGAAATATTTCTTCGATTGTACTCAACAACGTGGCAAGTCTAAGAACGATAATCCGATGATCCGATAATAACGTGAACCCAAATACACGTTTTATTTTGAAGCTCTGGATCTTATTTTGTGAAAAAATGTTACCATTAGTATCTGTTATTGTAAAGAAGAAAGTTATCGTAATTGGATGAGCGAAGCGAAGATTTCATTTCACTACACTGGAGAAAAAAATCCGGAATGTTTTTTTTTCTTTTTTTTTGTATTTTTGTCTGTTTGTTAGCACGATTATGGCTAAACGCATACTCCGATTGCCATGAAATTTTAAGGAGGTCTTTGAAATCTCTGAACTTAGAACTGCCACGCTTTTTGAGCACAATCGAAAAATTATTTCTCATGAAAATCGCAATTTTACGTTTTTTTTTTCGATATTTTAAAAATTTCTTCGACTTACAACACCTACATGTTTTGTCCTATTGTAATGATTTTTCACAGAACCTTAATTTCATGAATTGATAATATATTCATGTGAATTTGAGCTTTTATCAAAAAACTATTTTTTACGAAAATCGCAATTTTACGACTTTTTTCAATTTTTAAAAATTTCTTCCAGCTTAAAAACTAATCCTGTCAAATAAGAATTTTGGAAGAAAAAAATTGCGATGTCGCTGAATTTTTGCAGAGACCTTCCTTAAATGGTACTTATCAACATACTAAAACTCCCCTACAATCGGACTGGAGCTTCGGCTGCCATATTTGGAAAATGGCGGCCAAAAAGTGTTTGTTATCGAATATCTCCAAATTCGTTTGAGATAGACAAAATATCTCAACAAGAAAAATTTTCCCCATTTAATTCTTTACAAAAAAGGTGTCTTCTATAGTTTTGGTAGGGGCAACGGTTACGTCACAAAATCGGTGGTTTATATGTTGCTTATTGGAGTACCAGCTTATTTCCAAATTTTCACGCCCAGCATCAAACAATGCCGGTAAATCCGTAAGGAATCGATTTATATACAGAAGGACTTTTGTACGGGGTTCATGAAAGCTTCCATTAGTATTTTAAAAAATCAGTTCTGCGAAATCGGATTTTGCATTTACCCGGAATTTGGGTTTTTTTTTCTTTTGTTGCTTTTCCCTAAAAAATGCCATATTTTACTGCCCATTATTAAGCATAAATAGCATTGTGGGAAAAATTCTTTCTACGCACATTTAAATGACTTAATTAATGATCCGATTACAACCAAAGTTTAAATCCAATATGACTGCTAATTCCTAATATTCACAATATGAATACTGTTTTCGTTCCTGTTTTTACACTCTTTTTGTTACATAATTCACTTTGTGTTGTGGATATTAGGAATTAGCAGCCATATTGGATTTAAACTTTTTATTGTAATCGGATCATTATTTGAGTCATTTCAATGTGCGTAGAAAGAATTTTTCCTCAATGCTATTTAGTGCTTAATAATGGACAGTCAAAAAGGGCAATTTTGAGGAAATGCCAACAATGGAAAAACCCAAATTCCGGGTAAATGCAAAATTCGATTTCGCAGACCTATTTTTTAAAATACTAATAGAAGCTTTCATGAACCCCGTACAAAAGTCCTTTTGTATTTAAATCAAATTTTTTACGGATTTTCCGGGCATTGTTGATGGTGGGCGTTTAAAATTTGGAAATAAGCTGGTACTCCAATGAGCAACATTTAAACCACGAATTTGGACGTAACCGTTGCCCCCACCAAAAATATAAAGGATACCTGTTTTGTAGGGAATTAAATGGGAAAATTTTTGCCATTGAGATATTTTTTCTATCTCAAACCAATTTTGAGATATTCGATAACAAACACACCTTTGGCCGCCATTTTTCCCAAAATGGCGGCCCCAAGCTCCAGTCCAATTGTAGGGGAGTTTTAGTATGCTGATTAGTATTAAATAAGGAAGGTCTCTGCAAAAATTCAGCGACATCGCAATTTTTTCCTCCAAGCGTCAATATACGATCTTATTTGACAGGATTAAACACATACATGCTTTATCCTGATTGGAAATGATTTTTTTTACAGAACCTTTAAATTTTATAATTTATATATTCGTGTCAAATTTGTGCGCAATCGAATAATTATTTCTTATGAAAATTAAATAAAAACTTTTTTTTCCCTTTTTTAAATTACGATTAAAAAAAAAAAATTAAAAATTTTTCAGTAAATGTTTTTTTAATTTTAAATTTTAAATTTTTAAAAAATGTCTTCAAAGTTATGATTTTTTCACAGAAAAAACAGAAAATCCGCATAAAACAGGGCCCACCCCAAAACCCCCAAAAATTACGCTCATCCAACAACGGGGCGGGGACTTAAGCTTTTTTTCCCCTGATAATTTTGCCCATGCTTTTTCGAAAACTAATGAAAAGAAATCATTCAATTTTTAAAAAAAGTGTTTTTTTTGTCCCAAGTAAAGGGTTTTTATCGAATCTCTTGGGGGGCGGGCTAATTACTGCCCTCTTTTCAACCCGGCGGCGGGGCTCATTCCCGTCTCTCTCAGACCCGGCGGCAGGCTCATTACTGTCTCTCTCAGACCCGGGGCAGGCTCATTACTGTCTCTCTCAACCCCGGGGGCAGGCTCAATCTGTCTCCCCTCAGCCCCGGCGGCAGGTCATTACTGTCTCTCTCAGACCCGGGGCGGGCTCTTTACTGCCCTCTCTCAACCCGGCGGCAGGCTCATTACTGCTCTCCCCGCCCCGGCGGCAGGCCAATACTGCTTCTCTTTTAGCCCCGGCGGCAGGTCATTACTGTCTTTTAACAAAACCGGCGGAAGGTCATTGCTGTCCCTCTCGCCCCGGGGGCAGGCCCATTATGCCCTCTCTAAACCCCGGGGGAGGCTCATTACTGTGTCTCTCAGCCCCGGCGGGGGGCTCTTTACTGTCTCTCTCAGAACCCGGGCGGCGGGCTCATTACTGTCTCTCTCAGACCCGGGGGGGGCGGGGCTCATTACGGGTCTCCTCAGACCCGGCGGCAGCCCTCATTACTGTCTCTCTCAGCCCGGCGGCAGGTCTTTTAAAGCTTCTCTCCGACCCGGGGGAAAGGCTCATTACTGTCTTCACAAAACCCGGCGGCAGACTTTAAAACTGTCTCTCTCGGGCCGGCGGCAGGCTCTTTACTGTCTTTTTCAGCCCCGGCCGGAGGCTCATTACTGTCCTTCAGCCCCGGCCCGGCGGGCCCTAATAAACTGTCTCCCCTAAACCCCGGCGGCGGGGCTTATTATGTCTCTCTCAGACCCGGGGCAGGCTCTTTCCGTCTTTTCCGGGCCCCGGGCGGCAGGCTCTTACTTTTCCCCTTTTCAGACCCCGCGGGCAGGTCATTACGGTCTTTTTTCATTCCCGGCGGCGGGGCCTAATTACTGTCTCTCTCAGTCCCGGCGGAAAGGCCTTTTACTGTCTTTTTCAGCCCCGGCGGCGGGGGCTCACACTGTCTCTCTCGGGACCCGGCGGCAGGCTCATTACTGTTTTCTCTCAGCCCCGGTGGAAGGCTCTTTACGGGTCTCTCTCCAGCCCCGGGGCGGCGGGCCCTCTTTTACTGTCTCTCTCGGGCCCCGGGGGCCCAGGCTCATTACGGGTCTCTCCAGTCCCGGGGGCCAGGCTCTTTACTGTCTCCCCTCAGTCCCGGGGGCACCCTCAATGCGTCTCTCTCAGCCCCCCGGCGGCAGGCCTTTATGTCTCTTTTCAGTCCCGGCGGCAGCTCATTACTGTCTCTCTCAGCCCCGGGCGGCAGGCTATTACTGCCCCTCTCCAGTCCCGGGGGGCAGGGCCCGGTCATTACTGTCTCTCTCAGCCCCCGGCGGCGGGTCATTACTGTCTCTCCCCGCCCCGGGGGGCGGGCTCTTTTACGTCTCTCCGGGACCCGGGGGCAGGCTCATTACGTCTCTCTCAGTCCCGGGGGGGCCCGGGCTCTTTAAATGTCTCTCTCGGGACCCTGTACCCAGGTCGTTACTGTCTCTTTTATTTCCCGGGCCCGGCGGGCTCATTACGTCTCTCTCAGTCCCGGCGGAAAGGCTCTTTACTGTCTCTCTCAAACCCGGGGGCAGGTCATTACTTCTTCTAAGTCCCGGGGGGCACCCCTCATTACTGTCTCTCTCGGGCCCCGGGGGCCCGGCCCTAAATTACGTCTCTCTCAAAACCCGGCGGCGGCTCATTACTTTCTCTCTCATTTCCCGGCGGAAAGGCTCATTACTGTTTTCCCCTCAAACCCGGCGGCAGGCTCATTTACTGTCTCTCTAAACCCCCGGGGGGGCAGGCTCAAAACTGTCTCTCTCAGACCCGGCGGCGGGCTCATTACTGTCTCTCTCAGCCCCGGGGGCAGGCTCTTACTGTCTCCTCAGGCCCCGGCGGCAGGTTTTCATTACTGTCTCTCTAAAGACCCGGCGGCAGGCTCAATATGCTCTCTCAAAACCCGCGAAAGGCTCTTTCCCGTCTCTCACAGCCCCGGCGGGGCAGGTTCATTGCTGTCTCTTCGGGACCCGGGCGGCGGGCCCTTTAAATGTCTCTCTCAGACCCGCGGGCAGGCTCATTCTGTGTCCCCTCAGTCCCGGGGGAAAGGGCTCATTACTGCCCTCTCCAGACCGGGGGCGGGCTCATTACTGTCTCTCCAGACTCGGCGGCAGGCTCTTTACTGTCTTTAAACCCCCGGCGGCAGGCTCATTAATGCCCTCTCTCAGACCCGGTGGCAGGCTAAATTACGGGTCTCTTAAACCCCGGGGGGCAGGCTCTTTACTGTTTCCCCTAAAGACCCGGGCGGCGGCTCATTACTGCTTTTCCCCAGCCCCGGGGCGGCGGGCCTCATTACTGTCTTTTCTCAGCCCCCGGCGGCAGGCTCTTTACTGTCTCTCTCAGCCCCCGGCGGCAGGCTCATTACGTCTCTCCTCAGCCCCGGGCGGAAAGACCATTACGGGTCCTCTCAGTCCCGGCGGCGGGCCCTCATTACAGCTGTCCCCCTCAGCCCGGGCGGCGGGCTCATTACTGTCTCCCCACAGCCCCCGGGGGGCAAAACTAAATTACGTCTCTCTCATTCCCGGGGGCGGGCTCTTACTGTCTCTCTCACCCCCAGGCGGCAGGCTCATTCCCTGCTCTCTCGCCCCGGCGGAAAGGATAAACCCACTGTTCTCTCGACCCCGGGGGCCAGGCTTATTACTTTTCTCTCTCAAAACCCGGCGGCAGGCTCATTACTGTCTCTCTCAGCCCCGGGCGGCGGGCTCATTACTGCCCTCTCTCAGCCCGCCCCGGCAGGCTCATTACGGTCTCTCTCAGCCCCGGGCGGCAGGCTCTTTAAACTGTTTCCCCTCAGTCCCGGCGGCAGGCCATTACTGCTCTTTCAGACCCGGGCACCCTCATCACTGCTTCTCAGCCCCGGGCGGCCAGGTTTATTACTGTCTCTCTCAACCCGGGGGCGGGCTCATTATGTCTCTCTCAGCCCCGGGCGGCAGGCTCTTTACTGCTCTCTCAGCCCGGCGGAAAGGCTCATTACTGTTTTCTCTCAGCCCCGGCGGGGGGGCCCCAATCTGTTTTCCCCTCAGTCCCGGCGGCAGGTTTTTTTAAACTGCCTCTCCCCCCCCCGGCGGCAGGCCATTTCCCTTTTTCTTTTCTCAGCCCCGGGGGCCCAGGCTCTTTACTGCCCTTCTCGTCCCGGGGAAAGGCTCAAATGTCTCTCTCAGACCCGGCGGCAGGCCCCTTCCCTGTCTCTCTCAGACCCGGGGGCCCGGGTTTTCTTTTACTGTCTCTCTCAGCCCCGGCGGCATCTTATTACTTTTCTCTCTCAGCCCCGGCCCGGCGGGCCCATTACTGTCTCTCTCAGTCCCGGCGGCACTCATACTGTTTTCTCTCAGACCCGGCGGCAGGCTCATTCTGTCTCTCTCACCCCGGGGGCAGGCTAAAAACAGGTCTCGCTCAGACCCGGGGGCCCCAGGCTCATTACTGTCTCTCTAAACCCCGGGGGGGCAGGCTTTTTACTGTCCCCTCACAGCCCCCGGCGAAAAGGCTCATTCCCTGTTTTCTCAGACCAAGGGGCAGGCTCATTACTGTCTCTCTCAGTCCCCGCGGCGGGCTCATTACTGTCTCTCTCAGCCCCGGGGGGGCCAGGCTCTTTACTTTCTCTCTCACCCCCGGGGCGGCAGGCCCATTACTGTCTCCCCTCGACCCGGCGGAAGGCTCATTACTGTCTCTCCCCCAGCCCCGGGCCGGCAGGCTCATTGCCCCCCTCTCAGCCCCGGGGGCCGGTCAATACTTTTCCTCTCAGCCCGGGCCCGGCGGGCTCATTACTGTCTCCCCACAAACCCGGCGGGGGGCTCAACTGTCTTTTCTCAGCCCCCGCGGGGGGCTCATTTTTGTCTCTCTCAGCCCCGGCGGGCGGGGTTTTCCATTTTTGTCTCTCTCAGTCCGGCGGCGGCTCATTTAAATGCCCTCTCTTAGCCCCCGGCGGCGGGCCCCATTACTGTTTCTTTTGGACCCGTTTTAAATTTTTTCTTTTTAATGAAAAAACCTAGGGAGAAAGAATAAAGCTTTTCTAACTTCATATCTCAGGATTTTATTCCCCCTTTTTTAATTTTCCCTGTGGGGAGAAGTGTTATTTTTATTGTTTTATGAAAAACGTAGTTCTTTTCCCCCCCCGGTTTGGGGTTGGGGGAACTTGGTATAGTCTCACCATGGATGAAAATTTTCATTTAGGATTACGACCCGGGAAACAAATACCTTCAGGGGGGGCCAAGGTAAACGTATTTCGTCCCCCAACACAACGAAAATGTCGAGGGGGTAAGGGACCAACCCAGCCGTCGGGTGTTCCACGATGGCGGGCCAAAGGAACTTAGTACCTTTTCCCACTTAAAAATCTTTTTTGCCGCCCTCGAGAGGGGACGTTTACCACGCCCAAATCGCGGAAATTGGGCAGGCCTCAGGCTATGACCCAACCAAACCCCAGGGAAACGGGAAATTCCCTGTCACCGTCACCCTTTGGGAAAAAGGGTTTTCATCGCCGCCAATAGTGGTTTGGGGTTTTGGGAACCCCGCCCCGCGACCCCCGTTGTTTCCTTTTGCTATAAAAGTAAAGGGGCTATCGAAGACTTCCACACCGGGGTCCGCCCGCCTTACGGGGCCCCGAAAAGGGTTACAATTCCACACATATCCAACGGGTTGAGGTAAAAACCCAAAGGGCGTTTTGTCCTACGGGGTTTTGTCTGCCCCCCAATCAGCTGACATGCCGTAATGACCGTGGGAGGGTTTTTTTACCAGTCCGTACGGTAAACCCAGAGGACTGGCCCGGGTCCTCAGCACGCCCCCCTTTCCCCTTTTCCGTGGTAAACGACTCTGGTGTCACCTGACGCTCCATCGTGGAGACCTGCTTTTTCCTGGGACTTTCCCCGGGTTTACAGTTGGGGCCCTTACAAAGGGGGCAAAGGGCCCAACAATGTGCTTAAAACTGTCGGGGTTTTAAACCCCACCTTACATTCTGCAATTTGGGCCCTCGTGCTTCAAGGGGTCCCTGAAGGACACAGGGGTCCGACTCCCAAGTATTTCCCCCCCTTGTGCCCCCCAAAGTGTGTAAACTGTGGTGGAGACCACCCTGCACCCTTTATAGGAAGTGCCCGGAATATCTACGGGCAGCGCCAGCACCCACCTAAAAGCCTACCTTTCCACGGGGACGCCCCACAGTTTCGTCCGTTTCCCAGCTCCCGGGTTTTTCGCCCGGGGCTACTCTACGGGTTAAGCAACCAAATCAGTGATTACATTTTACCCAAATCACCATCAAAAGGGTAGGACTATGGTCAGTTTCCCACCCAAACTGACCCCCCGCCCTTTCCCCAGAGCTCCCAACGATCACCCCCCAACCCAGACGGAGTCACCACCTCCATGAGTTCTGCCACCTATGGAATGATCTTGGATATTTGTAAAGCTCTGGCGTCCATGACCACGGACCCAATTATATCTATGATGGTACCCACTATTGCCTTTCTAGTGAAGGACGCTTCAATGGTGGTTCAATGGCCCCGGATTGCACATTCTTACCTGGAATGTTGGTGGAGGGATTAAATCCAAGACACCCGAACTTCTACTGTAGGCCCTACATGCCTCGGCATGATATTCATTTAGCACTTTTATTGGAAACCTGGTTAGCTCCTCCAGTGTCTTGGAAAGTGGCAAATCACAAGGTGTATCGCGAGGACCGGGTGGTCGCTCCTGGGATTCGGCAGTCAGGAGGGACTGCCATTCTTATTAGTGCACAGGTCGATCATTTTCAAATACCTATTCCGCCTTTGATCTCGCTTGAGGCGGTTGGTGTCCAGGTCCGTGTCCCAGGTGGCCACCTCCGACTTATTTCAGTGAACAAGAGACCACCACAAGACTTAACGTGGCGGACATTGATATCCTACTTGTGTCACCCATACCAACCATCCTCATGGGTGACTTTATTTATTTATTTATTTATTTATTTAACGTCTATCCTATTCAGTTATAAAAACTGATTTACAAAGGAGGACAACTAAATAAATCTAATTACATAGATGCAGACACAACAATGAACTACATTTAAGTAAATATTTGAAATAGTAATATTACAACAATGCATTAAATATTCAACAATTTGATAACAAATAAAAAGGATATTAAATGCAATTTATGAATGAATCAAATATATAAAAAAGGGGGTGGGGAATGAAAAGAAAAGAAAAAAGAAAAGAAAAGAAAAAGAAAAGAAAAAAGAAAAAAGGAAAGGAAAAAAAAGAAAGAAAGAAAGAAAAAAAAAGAAGAAAAAATAAAAACATAAAAAAAACGAAAAAAAAACGAAAAGAAAAAAAACTGATTTATTAGACGATCCCACTCAAACGAATATGAGGTTTGCCAAAAATCAGGAACAGCAAATCAGGGAGTAATCAATCTTTCGCGGAAGAAACCACCGAACGCGAATCTTCATTCTTGTGTTCAACCATCATTCTTGTGTTCAAATCTTGATAACAATTTAGTGCAAAAGATCTTGACTCTAATATATAATTATATCAGATATATAATTATTTAAAATTGTTCAAGTCAAAAACTGATCACAGAAATGATACAGGACACCTAACTCAAGTTGCAAGTTCCACCAGTGGGCGGCAACCAGACAATCTAGGCAGAAAAATATCAATTAAAAATACATTGAATACATCAAAATCAAAGCAATAATGAACAAACAAAGAGAACAGCAAAATCATAAATAAGAACATATGAAGATAAATTAACATTACATAAACACAAAGACAATGCCCCACAAATAAATAGTAAAAATCAATTCTTCTTTGTTCTTCGATTCATTATCATTGCTTCAATTTTACTTTTAAATTGTACTTTTCCTAGCTCAGTAAATTGGCTTCTAATCATAAGAAATTGAATTCCAAAAGGATACTCATCTGTACAAGAATGACTTTCTTAATGATTCAGAAATTAATTTAGGAACTTTCAAAGAGTTCATTAGAATAGAATTTCTATCACGATCAACAAATTGAAAAATATTGGGTAAAATACCTGAATACATACCTTTCAATATTTTGTATGTATTTACCAGTACGCTATATTTCATTATTTCCTCAATCGTGAAGCAATCAGATTGTAAATCTTGGCTCATAGGAATTGAATCAAACAGATGGTCAATTCTCTTCTGAAGTACAACATATTCGGTAGAAGGTCTTACTGCCCAAACCACTAAACAATAATCAATAATAGAGTGAATATAAGAATCTACAAGTAACCTCAACATTCTCTCTGTTACAAACCTCTTCATTCTACTTATAATTCCTATTGCTGATGATACTTTATTTCTTACATATTCATAATGTTTCTTAAAATTTAAATTACAATCTAAGAAAACTCCAAGATATTTAAATTCATATACTCTAGAAATTAGCTTACCATTACAATTCAACGTCAAATGAATATCATTCATGCTTCTATCATTAGCCTTATGAAAAATCAAAAAAATTGTTTTACTATAATTAATATCAAGTTCCTGAGTTTTAAACTAATCATCCATCCTCTTTAAAACTTCTTGAAGACGTCTTACGATCTCTTCAACATCCACACCAAATAAATACCAAGTCATCAGCATATAAAATATAATTGATTCCTCCCATTATAGTAGATATATCATCTATGTAAAGAATAAATAAAAGGGGTCCTAATATTGATCCTTGTGGTACTCCACAAAATATATTGAATACTTTTGAACTATATTTTGCAAGATTGATAAACATTTTTCTTTTGAAAATTAATCCGCCAATATTGATAACAAATAAGGACTTATGTTATACCTGGTTTTTAGTTTTATTAAAAGAGGTAAAAAAGGTACTGAATCAAATGCTTTCCTAAGATCAACAAAAACAGCTCCAACCTTACCATTCCGCTTGTCAATCCCTTTATAGATAAAATCTGTAAATGCTAGAAGGGCACTTTGCGTTGATCTACCTTTCCTAAAACCATGTTGGTTTTCACTTAAACCTTCAGATGCATCCACTTCATGTAATAACCTCATGTGTAAAATATTTTCAATAATTTTCCCTACAATTGGAAGAGTTGATATAGGTCGATAAGAATTCCTATCACTCTTTTTACCTTTACCCTTATAAATAGGTGTTACCCTTGCCAATTTCAGCTGTGTTGTGTTCAGTGTGTTCAATTCTAAGCATCCGTCTTGGAATTCCCTGACAGCAAACACAGCAGGAAACGCCTTGCGACCACGCTGTCCTTGACATCGCGTTGTTGGCCAACATTCGTTACTCAAACAACCTTGAGGCATACCCAGCACTCTCTTCAGATCACAATCCCGTGATCCTCAATATATATGACAGACTCCTTTTTCCCCGCCGTGTCAGCGACCTGATTTTCACAAGGCTGACTGGGATGCTTTCCGCGCTCATCTTGATGCAAGTCTCCCTGAGGATCCGCCACCTTTAACTTCTACGGTTGACGTGGATGCAGCGGTAGACTCTATCACTACACTGATCCAAGAGGCAATTACTACCTCGACACCGACCTCTTCTCGTGGCCGCATTACCCTGTATGACTTACCAGAAGGACTTCGCTGTTCAATTACCATCAAAAATCGTCTACGACGTACCTGGCAGCGCACTCACTCTGCCCATGACAAGACCACTTACAACAGAGCATCAACAGATCTCAAGCGTGACATTGCGGCCTTCCGATCTGAACTCTGGGATGCTACGGTAGCGGGTCTCGATGTCTCCGGTAAATCTTACTGGCGTATGGCTCGTGCCCTACAACGTATTTCACAGGCGGACCCACCGATTCAGGGACCACAAATCTTGGCATGCAGCTCTGTGGAAAAAGCGAACGTCCTGGCAGACTCGCTGGAGGCCGCATTTACCTTTAACCCACCCACAGCCTCTACACCACAAGTGGAGGAGCAAATCCTCCAGTGGTCACAAACTCACCACGTTCCACTCCCTCTACCAGACGGTGTGGGGTGCACATTTGAGGAATTGCTCCAGATGGCAAAGAAACTTCCACACAACAAGGCTCCGAAAGATGATGGCATCACGGCACAAGTTATTCTACAATTATTGTCAATGCGAGCAGCAAACACAATACATGCTTTTTTCAATGCTGTTCTTGAACTTCAAAATTTCCCAAGCTCTTGGAAAACTGCCAAGGTAATTACATTTCTGAAACTGGGAAAGTCTGCTCGGGATCCTACGAGCTATCGCCCTATCAGCCTCCTATCTGTGTTATCCAAGATGCTGAAGCATGTCATCCTGGTCCGTCTACAACGTCACATAGATGACTCCAACCTTCTCCTGGACGAACAATTTGGATTTCGAGCAAAGCACTCCACAATACAACAACTAACGAGGATAACTGATAAGATAACTGATGGTTGGAACAGCGGCTGTGCGTCAACGGCGGTATTCCTTGACGTCTCAAAGGCATTTGATCGTGTGTGGTATGTTGGTCTCATTCACAAACTTGTACACTTTCAGTTCCCTGATAATCTTGTCCTACTTATTTAATCCTTCCTTACTGAGCGTACTTTCTACGTATCCCAAAATTCTGTCTCCCCCTCACGGCGCCCAATCCTTGCCGGAGTACCTCAGGGTTCGGTGCTGAGCCCTGCCCTATTTAATGTCTTCACAGCCGACATGCCACTTCCGCCGGAAGGTGTTACCTCGGCAATGTTTGCTGATGACTTCGTGGCTCTGTCAACTAATCGTCACCCATGGATCGCAGTTCGCGTTGGACAACGTTACCTTGACACTATTTCAGACTGGTACGCAAATTAACGCATGACCCTCAATGTGGACAAGACTTCAAGTACTCTCTTCTCATGGTCTAGAAAGCGGCCTCCTCCTCGGTTACGTCTCAATGATGTCGCCATACCATGGGCACCGACCAATAGATGCCTGGGCATAATGTTAAGTCGTAAGCTTACGTGGGGCCCACATATTCGGTCAGCAACTCAGAAGGCAACCGGTAAACTCGTCTCCCTGTACCCCCTTCTGCGGAACGCACAGCTCTCGGTAGCGGCCAAGCTCCGCCTGTACACGTTTGTAATCCGTTCAGCGGCGTTATACGCATCTCCTGTCTGGGGAGGATGTGCAGCATCCCACCGCAACCGACTTCAAGTGGTGCAAAACAAGATTCTTCGTGTGTCCCTTTCTCTCCCTCGCTGGACACGAATGTCGGAGGTTCATGCTGACCTTGGTCTGCAAACCGAGGACCAATGCATTGCTGCATAAGCTGCCAGATTTTACGCATCTCTAGAAGCGGTACCAAATCCCCAAGTTTCTGCACTTGCCCACATTATTCCGAGGAGAAGCGACGTATTCCCTAACCCCATTGCAGCTCTTGGACCTCGTTTCTTGCCTCCACGTCGTCAGGCACGGTTTCTGCGCGCTCGTCAACGTCTCATCGCCGCGCGTCGTCGAGTGGGTGTAGTGGACGCAAGACTTAGACCTCCGTGACGAAAAACCAAAATAACTCTGATTGGATGTCTCTTGTGGGACTTTTTCTGCGGCTAATTATTTCATCCAATGTAAAACCTAGAGGTTTGTTGCCATTCCCAAGCTCCGGCGGTATTAAACCGAAATCAACGGTTCCTGTCACCAATCACCATGCAGCGCAAGGACGCTGTCCATCGCCCAACTCTGGCACACATCTGATTTTTAGTTATAAGTGCTTCGCACCTGGCACTAAAAAATACCAGGGGAGAGGCTTTGAGCCCCACGACCATTCCCCAAAACAGAAGGAGGATTAGAGTTGCACATAGTGATGGAAATTTTCATGAAAAAAAATATTGAAAACTTAATGAATATTTTCAAGGTTTGAATTGAACTGAGGATAGAATCCAAGTCTTCCACTGTCTGGGCTGATGCTCCAGCCAACTGAGTTTTGGAGGTACTTCTATTTTATTATTGGTGTGTGACAAATTGTGATAACAGTGTGGGCATACACCCAGAAATAATTACCTCTAACATATAGGACTACATCCACACTAGAAAATAAAATCCGTACACTGTACACGACAAGCAGTATTCGCATGGGCTTATCCACTGTCCACATGGCTTGGTAAACTTATGATGTTTTGTTTGACCGAGTCCTTTTCAAGAGGACTCAATACATTGCATTCGCATAATCGTCTGTGGGAAATCTCGGAAAAAACTTTAGTCATAATTGCCGGTCTCGACGGGATTTGAACCCTGGACTTCTGAATCATGGCACGAGCCAACAATGTCGATTGAGAACATTTTTATTGTTCGCGTGAAATAATGTTTCAAGGATAAAGTTTTCAATGTCCAAAGTCTTTAAGTCTTTTTTTTAATTTAAAGAGATTCGGCGAAAGCAACATATGTTCCAGAGACAGAATGAGTGTGTGAAAGAGAGAGAGAGAGAGAGAGAGAGAGAAAAAGAGAGAGAGAGATTATATACGTCGTATGCAACACTTCTTTCAAAAATATTATAAGGTTTTCCTTTTGCTACTTATCTCTTCAAAGTCGAATTTGTTCGTATAAAATTCGCTTATTCGACGAGATTCTAGCTAGACTGCTGACAGATAAATCTGAGAAACAGAATGACGGAGAAAGTGTGAGTTGATTGGAGTTTTAGCGTTTGCTGTTCTCGTGTAATCAATGGCACAAGAAATAACGATACCAAAATCGTGCCTCAACTTTCTCAAAGCAACAGATGTAATTGAGCTTATATGAGACTTGAAGGGGAAGGAGTTGGTCTGTTTTAGGGTGGAGCGTCGATACTAAAGTATAGAAGTACACGATGTACCATCTATATATAATCATTGTACGGAAATTCCAGACACACGATTCGTCCCTTTGATTAGTTAGTTGATTGCCGAAAAAAGTTCACATGTGTACACAGTTACAATTAAAATTAAAATATTAATAATGTTGCACTACAATTATTTTTCATTCCCCACCCTTTTTCATATTTGATTCATTAATAAATTGCATTTAATATCCTTTTTATTTGTTATCAAAATTGTTGTGTTTTAATGCATTTTGTTTGTTATGTTACTATTTCAATTATTTACTAAACTGTAGTTCATTGTTGTGTCTGCATCTATGTTATAAGATTTATTTAGTTGTCCTCCTTTGAAAATCAGTTTTATAACTGAATAGGATAGACGTTAAATAAATGAATAAATAAATAAATAAATAAATAAATAAATAAAAAAAAAAAGTTCATAACACTTTTCATGATAGCTTTGTGACACCCCGAGAACACCCCAACTCTGCTTGCTATATATATATAAGGTGTCTAAGTGTGTTAGCGCACGGCGGCTTGGCTGCGGCGCCTTGGGCACCTAGATTGTCCTACTTGTACTTTGAGTTAGACTTGCATCTAGACCTTCTACGCGGACCTTATAGAATGACGATGCAGAACCTAGACCCTATTATTCAGACTCACCTTAAATTAAAGGGGCTAAAAACCCCAAAAATTATTTTTTACCACGTGATCTTTAGCACAATACTACACTTAAATGATCGTTTAAAAAATTATATCTTGTAACTGTGATTTAACACGAATTTTTTAATTTTTTTGATCCAGAAATTGGCGAAAATTGGTGTTTTGGAAAATTTCCTAAATCGGCTTTAACCTGCTTCTTTTTTGGTCCACATAGATACTAGAGCATAGTACCAATCTTAAATGCCCATTTTTTACATCGTGTCCTGAAACTGTGCCCAAATACACCCTCAAACACGCAAATATATGCATTCCAAAATTCCCGGATGGGGTGGACTATTTTAATTTCTGAATTGTAGTAAATAATAACAATTACACCTACGGGAGTGTTTCCCGACTAACCAAATCGAGAAATAAACTCTCGCTCATACCTGCGTAAAGGTAATGACATTATAATTAATGTTTGGTGGTCAGTTCAAAGGCAGCAGATATTCGTTGCAGTACTGTTCCATCCATTCAGATGTCTAATGCAACTACAATTCAGAGTTTAAAATGTACCCGTCCTGATGGTCTAGTGGTTAAGACGCCTGTCTGGAATGCGGGAGATCCGTGGTTCGATTCCCGGTTGGCCCGGACTTTCCTAATTTCTGAATTGTAGTAAATAATAACAATTACACCTACGGGAGTGTTTCCCGACTTACAAAATCGAGAAAAAAACACACCCCATCTTGGTAATAAGCATATTTTGACCGAACTACTTCCCCATATAACAAAACAAAATATAGAAAATTTACACAAAAGGCTGTAGAGTACGTCAATAATGGCCAATAATTTTTTGGATCAAAATCCTTCAAGGTCACGGGGCATAAATATCGTCTCCATGTTATTTCTTATGGGAGATTTTTGCCGATGGGACCTAGCTCAAAATATGTCATGTTTGGCAAATTTTTGGGAGGTCATGGTGGCCCCAATAATTTTTCTGTTGATTGCTTAATTGTTTACAAGTTAGCCTGAATGAAATATATTTTTTGAATTTAGCGTTGAAATACCCCTTTAACGTAAGTAAACATATTTTTGACTACATACTCGTAGTTTCATGGCCCTACAGATTGTAATAATAACCTTTTTCTGCCATGATTGACTTATGACTTATAACCTCATTCCCATCCCTGAAGTCAAACCCTACTGCACCGAGAAAGTGTTTGAATGTGTGGCAGGTTCTTGGCGCTCTCTCGATCAGCACTTTATAATTCTCTCTGTCTACCGTTCCCCTCTTGGTGACTTAAATACATTCTCTCCAAGCTTGATGATTTCCAATTTTTCCCCTGGTTTCCCCCCCCCTTTTTAATTAAAAAATTTTTTTGTTAAAACCCAAAGTTTGGTTTGAAAAAAATTTCCCCAAATAATTCTTTTTTATTTTAACCCCCGTTTTGATTAAAAAAAAAAAATGGGCTTTTTTTTTTGGGGGGGTTAAAGCCGCTATATATCGTTTCCCTCGTGGGGGTGCAGGGGGGAAAATGGGTGTAAAATTACTTTAGTTGGGGTTTTGTTTTTTACATGGGAAGTTTTAATGGATGTGAGTTGCCTAGACTTAACCAGTCCTTATACCGTCGTTATAAAAGGTTATACCCCCCATCCCCAGGATGTACATGAATCGGGGCCTAGATATTTTACATCCATTGATTGCTAATACCATAAAAATTAAATAAATTTTGATAAAAATATTTTTTTTTAAAAAATAATTTTGTAATGGAACTTGAAAAAGTAAAAAGATCACCAATAACAAAAACTTGTAAAAAATACACCAACCTTACACACTCAAAAGGAATGAATCAAAAAAAAGGGGCCAAGCTCATCCCCTTCCCATTTGCCATTTTTAAATTTAAAAACGTCCAGTGTCCCTAACAGCATCCTCAAAAAGCGGGCAAATAGAATTTGCATGTTTACTTTTAAATTATTACAAAAAAGAACTTGGAAAAAACTACTATTTTAAATTAAAAATCGCAAATTCTATTTTGCCAATTTTTTCAGGACTGTTAGGGGACACGACGTTTATGAATTAAAAATGCGAAAAGTGGAAGGGTAGATACTTGGGCCTTTTTTTTAGACTCATTCCTTGAGTGTGAAAGTTTGGCTTATTTCTACAATTTTTGTTATGTGTGTGTAGGATGACGTTTAAAAAATGAATAAAAAAATAAATAAAAAATAAATAAATAAAAAAAAGTTCATAACATTTCATGATAGCTTTTTGAAACCCGGAAAACCCCAACTCGCTTCTATTATATAAAAAAGGGCTAGTGTGTTTGCGCACGGCGGGTTGGCTGCGGCGCCTTGGCACCTAGATTTTCCACTTTACTTTTAGTTAGACTTGATCTAGACCTTTTACGCGGACCTTATGAATGACGATGCAAACCTAGACCCTATTATTCGACTCACCTTTAAAATTAAAGGGGCTAAAAACCCCCAAAAAATTTTTTTTTTACCACGTGTTTTTTTGACAAAACTACACTTAAAAGATCGTTTTAAAAATTATATCTTGTAACTGTGATTTAACACGAATTTTTTTAATTTTTTGATCCAAAATTGGGGGAAAATTGGGGTTTGGAAAATTTCCTAAATCGGCTTTTTAAACCTCTTTTTTTTTGGGCCACAAATACTAGAGCATAGTACCAATCTTAAATGCCATTTTTTACATCGTGTCCTGAAAACTGTGCCCAAATACACCCTCAAACACGAAAATATATGCTTTCCCAAAATTCCCGGATGGGGTGGACTTTTTTAATTTCTGAATTGTAGAAAATAATAACAATTACACATACGGGTGTGTTTCCCGACTAACCAAATCGAGAAATAAACTCTCGCTCATGACCTGCTTAAAGGTATAATGACATTATAATTAATGTTTGGGGGTCAGTTCAAAAGGCAGCAGATATTCGTTGCAGTACTGTTCCACCCTTCAGATGTCTAATGCAACTACAATTCAGAGTTTAAAATGTACCCGTCCTGATGGTCTTGTGGTTAAGACCCTGTCTGGAATGCGGGAGATCCGTGGTTCGATTCGCGGTTGGCCCGGACTTTCCCTAATTTCTGAATTGTAGTAAATAATAACAATTACACCTACGGAGTGTTTCCCGACTTACAAAATCGAAAAAAAAACACACCCATTTTGGGTAATAAGCATATTTTGACCGAACTACTTCCCCATATAACAAAACAAAATATAGAAATTTACACAAAAGGCTGTAGAGTACGTCAATAATGGCCAATTTTTTTTGGATCAAATCCTTCAAGGTCACGGGGCATAAATATCGTCTCCATGTTATTTTCTTATGGAGATTTTTGCGATGGGACCTAGCTCAAAATATGTCATGTTTGGCAAATTTTTGGGAGGTCATGGTGGCCCCAATAATTTTTCTGTTGATTGCTTAATTTTTTACAAGTTAGCCTGAAAGAAATATATTTTTTGAATTTAGCGTTGAAATACCCCTTTAACGTAAGTAAACATATTTTTGACTACATACTCGTAGTTTCATGGCCCTACAGATTGTAATAATAACCTTTTTCTGCCCTGATTGACTTATAACCCTATCAAGTGTGGCCTATTTACTAATTATTTACAACAATGAACAATCATAAAACATTATTGTGCCAATAGAAAACGTTTGCCAAATTACATTTAAAAAAAACAAAATTTGACCTTCAATGACCTGTGCTGGACACAAAATTGATTTTGAACAATTCACATTTTTTATTCGAAAGACCCTTGAATAAGCTTTGATAACATACCATGGATACTAGGTTTCAAAAACACATTTTTTTAAAATCAATTTTATTACATTTTCATTTAGGGGATGAATAGACCCACCCACCCTATGGGGATTTTAGGGGTTTCTTTATGGATTATTTAGTTTTGTTTTGTTTTCTGAATCCAATGATATCAAATTCGCTTCTGTTGCCATTTGTCCTAGGTTCGGCTTCAAATTTGCGTATAGACCCCGGACTACTATCCCGTCTGCTCTTCAAGTTACAATACTATTTTCAACACAAAATTCAACGCAAATTGAAACAAATAGATGTTAAACTTAAATCATTGTTATCAAGAAAGGAGTCCCCCAGGGCGCACCATTATCTCCTACATTATGCAATCTTGCCATAGACCAAATAATCAAGGAAATAACCAAAAAACCCATTTCCGATATGCATGGCTATTCACTTGTTGAGTACCTAGATAACATTTCAGCAGTTGCATTTGCAGATGACATTGCTACTATCGCAAACAGCAGCGAATCAGCAATTGAGCTTACATCAAAAGTGGAAAGACGTCTTCAAGAAATAGGGCTCTCAATTAATGCTTCTAGCAAGCAATAAACATACATAAAGGAATATTATTACCCATTCCACTGACAACATCTAGTAGATCAGTTATTTTCGCCATCGATGAACAAAGTAGAATTCGATATTTGGGCATTGACTTTAACAGTGAAATTGTTTTAAATAAACAACGCGTCGTTTAAAATCTTAGAGATGACATCATGAAACTAACATCATCTGACCTCCAGAAACCTGGTGACACTCCTACAAGTTTTATATTTGGCCCAAGGAAATTTCGGGGATTGGGAATTAAGCGTGCTGCTTGGTAAGCTCAAATGCAGCATTTCAACATTTGTCAAAGACTGATCATTGCTAACAATAAACATCTTGCAGCTGTTCGAAACATGGACGAAGAAAAATCTCTGTGTGTTTCATCTCTCGGTCTGGATTTAGATGCAAAAGACAAGCATACCACCGGCAAAACTCTGCAAAATGCCCTCCGTGAAAGATCTTTTAACGATTGGACTAACCTGCCTCAAAAGGGGAAGGGGGTTAATATGTTCTCTGAGACTCCACGATCCAACAAGTGGGTTTATAATAAAACGGACTTTCATCCTCGGAATGGACTAGTTCCATCAAAATGTCGTGCAATGTGGCAGCTGTACGTGCGGTCCCTGACAGACACTTCACACAACCCGTTGCCGGTACCCTCCGTGCAACGAGATAGAAACCATTGCTCATGTGTTGGGGTTTTGCAAAAAGGGCGAAACACAACGAATAAGTATTGATTAGTACGCTGTATCCCCATGGTCATCCATACTAGGCCAGCTGTCAATAAAGATTGAATTTAATAACAGAGAATGCATACATTTTCTTACTTACAAAAATGAACTATTTCCAATTTTTCCTGTATTTATTCATTCAATCATTATATATTAATTTATTTACTTACTTATTTGTCATTTATTTATTGATTTATTTATTGATTTATTTATCTATTTATTTATTTATTTATTTATTTATTTAGACCGGCAAGAACATGATTAATTATTTTTAAAATGCAATCCAGAAATTACAAAATCTTCTCCAACTAGGGGATTGATTCCAGGTCTCTCACATTTCGGGTATAAGGGCGCCTTAGCCAACTAGACAAGGAAAACGCCAAAGTCGTTGTTAGACGAGTGAGCAAATCATGTGTTGAGTTCCCGGGAACATTTGCATTTAAGTTTGAATATATTGGTATAAAAATTAGGGTTTTAAAGTTTAGTTGGTATAATGGCGCGTCAACTGTAAGACCATAATGAGTCACTCAACCCTATGATAGGCTATGGAGGTTTTAGGTAGGGGAAGAAAGGGAATGTTACCGGGTACTCAACACATGGCTCACTCAATCGTCTAACAACGACTTTGGCGTTTTCCTAGTTACTATTTCACAGAGTACATACACCTAAATTGCAAATTGCCGTGTTTTTAGTCACACTTGAAAAATATAATTTCCACACTTTTTAACATTCATCACCGTTTGATTTTGAAATAATAAAGCTTTTGGAGTACAAGTTAATTTTTGTATCTTTATTTAACTTTAATGAGTCAGTGGTTCGTTCTTTGTGGTGACCGAGGGCCATTTTTGTTATTTAGCAGGCGGGGTTCGTGGACTAGAAGCTCGCGGTGATTTGGTTCGGGAAATGAAGCGTGTTGGATACGTCGTGCTCCTGGACGATGTACCCCTCTCGAGACCCGCCTTGCTTGACCGATTCTCTAGAACCTTGAATCTGCCTGGAGCTCCTGCAATCAAAATAATTTTCCTAAAATATATGCATAAAACAATACCGATGGAGTTAAAATCTAGGTAATAATCTTCGAAGATGAGTTATTCTAACTTTTCACTGATTTGATGCATAGGCCTACTTCCGACATTGTGACTTATCACTCACTTTTGTGGACATGAACAAGCAATGCTGCATTGATGGTCGCAAGAGAAGATCCTGGATAAATAGTGAATTGAAATAAATACAATTATTGCATGAAGCATTGAACCTAATAAAACACGTAATTTGAAAGTATTGTACGTTTTTTGTTGCAATAACTTTTTACCGGTTCACATAATATTTTGATATAGGCCTAACATGCAAAATGTAGACATTTAAAATATTTATTAAAATTACGAATTTACCTGTCAGTCTGACAGTGAAGTGGTGGTTGGATGAGCGAAGCGAAGATTCCATTTCACTACACTGGAGAAAAATTCCGGAATGTTTTTTTTCTGTTTGTATTATTGTGTGTTTGTTAACACTATTCCGGCTAAACCGATACTCCAATTTCGATGAAATTTTATGGAGGCCTTCGAAATCTCTGAACTTAGAACTGCCACGTTTTTAAGCGCAATCGGAAAATAATTTTACGATTTTTTTCGATTTAAAAAAAAATCTTCAGCTTATAACCTCTACATAATTTATCCGATTTTAACGATTTTTTCACAGGACCTTAATTTTTATGAATTTAGGTATTCGTGTGAAATTTGAGCGCAATCGAAAAACTATTTCTCGTGAAAATCGAAATTTTTCTTTTTTTTCTTTTTTTAAAACAATTCTTTGACTTTATAACACCTACATGCTTTATCCTATCGTAATGATTTTTTCATAGAACCTTAATTTTATGAATTAATGTATTCGTGTAAAATTTGTGCGCAATCGAATAATTATTTCTTATGAAAATTTCAATATTACGATTTTTCCCTTTTTTTAAATTACGATTAATGAAAAAAAATTAAAATTTAAGTTAATTTTTTATTAAATTAAATTTAAATTTAATTTAAAAAAAATTTGAACTTAGTAATAATTTTTTCACAGAACAACAGAAAATCCGCATAACACATGGCAGCTCAATGCACCAATACGCTCATCCAACAACGCGGCGGGACTTAAGCGTTTTCCTAGTTTAAACATACTGCATTCTTTTTTTTATTAGATTTCTAATAGAAATTGTGAAATATGGTGTAGCAAAAGCAACTGAAACAATAACTAAACACTTGGAGGATTTATTGATGGTTAGGTTTTGATTAGAAGTTGGCCCTTACTTAATGGTTACAGCATTATGTTAAGTGAGAATAAATGAGAGCAATATCAACGAAAAGTTCGAAAATTACTTTTGTTGGGGTAACAAATTGTACCAGTTTGAGGGTTTAAGGGAGGGATTTTTTATAATAACTTTGCCATGAAAACAGTAGGTGAATTCAGTTTAAATAAATAAATAATAATAAATAAATTTTATTTAGAGTCTTCCCACTCAGTTATATAACTGATTTTCAGTGGGGGACTTTAAATCAAAGCGACCAAGCCAACCCTGCAGGCCCCGACGCAATCGACGAGTTCACTTTAGTTCTTGGATTCAAACTAGTTTTTAACAATCAAGAGGACTTAGGTACCTAAAAACAGTTTCCAATTTGTTTTGGGGTCAGTGGCTGCGCCACAGGGGTGGAGGTTGGGAGGGGGCGGCGGCTTAGCTAGACTCACCTGGGGCTTATACACTTGTTCGGCAGACTCTAGCTGAATGGTGCCAACAACCGCACTTCCGGCACCTTTTGCCGTAAGCGGTGCACTGTCGGAGGCCATGTTCGTATCCACACAAACTGCACAGGTACACCTCGGTGGACGTGTTGCACCTGTTGCTAGCTGGCTCGCTTTTCAAGGGGGGTTGCACTGGTGTCATTTGATCTCGGCGACCCTTGATTCCGCCTTGTAGTGGATACAGAACACACACAAATAATAAGAAACACAGTAACACAATATCAGGCGGTGGTGTATGAACCGCCAAACTTGAACTCGAAAATATAATAGGACAACACAACCGTTACAGTGTTCGAGCCAGTGATATTTAACATCAATAGTTGGCTAGATCCCCAGTCATTGGTCCACTGGCGTGTCAATTAGAAGTTATTTTGAATAGGTCAGTTTGTATTGTAAAACAGGTTGTAGCGATTTGTAGCACAAGTATTTTTCAAGCATGCTGTCAGGTTGACAGGCTAGCAAAAGAATTTCGGCCCAGGCGCTCATAGGGGGCGGATGCTTTTATTGTTATTTTTCATTTGTATTGGAATTTCTGATCTTTTTATTTTCGT
Source organism: Sweltsa coloradensis (assembly GCA_024449915.1). NCBI lineage: Eukaryota > Metazoa > Arthropoda > Insecta > Plecoptera > Chloroperlidae > Sweltsa > Sweltsa coloradensis. The sequence goes on along the minus strand of JAMZAV010002417.1, from coordinate 919 downwards.
TTTATTTATTATTCATTTTAATTTAAACTATTAATATATCGAAAATAACCATCAAATAACCATCATCTAAATTAAAAAATGTCTAACGTCGATTTTATGTAAGGCGTTGTTATTTTAGGAAGAAATTACATAAAACTTCCAACGGTAATTAAACCCGGGACCACTGCTGTCCGGACAGCTGCTCTAACCAACTGAGCTATGATGACGAGGGCGCTTCAACCGGGCGCAATACGATGTTATGCTATCATATCCCTTATGGTGTGATTGATGGTTATATTGTTTTCTACAAAAGAATAGAATGTAGACAGCTAATTAAGTTATATCTGTTTGTTGTTGGAGGCCCTGGGTTCAGTCAGCGGTGATGGCACATCTTTAATTTCTGTTTAAAGAAACATCATTACATAAGTCTTAATCATTTGGAAGAAGCATGGCCGTTATCTACTCTAGAAACATGGCGACCTAAATGACATCTACTACAACAAATACTCGAGGAGACGTTTATTAAAGAACATGTCTACAAAATATCTGCAAGGCGCTCTTGAAGTGCTGCTGTGTGTTGTGGTACGACCTCCTGCGTCTCAAGATTGAGTGTTTAGATTATGTACCAGGTCATTTATAATATATTTATATATTATTTATATTATAATATAATATATTATATTATAATTTATTTATACCTTGGGGGTCGAAGAGGACCATCTCACCTACTCATTAACTTTCTAGTTATACCCATTCACTCCTTAGGGCATGCATTGCACCATGGGCAGATTTCCCACGAGAAAAACAAACGAACAATGTAAAAAATTACTTAAAACATAAGAGTCTACCCTCTTGTGGACTAGGCTACCTTGGGGGTCAATGAGTGCCAGCTCGCCTACTCATTAACTTTCTAGTAATACCCTTCATTTCGGTCCCCCAT